>CM042168.1:14449322-14484322 GCA_023376005.1 Doryteuthis pealeii | reverse complement strand
TCATTTTTTTTCACTTATGTTTTTTTGGGGAGGTTGTCCAATACTGTATATAATATAAAAATGATACAATATTAAAAACAAAAAATGAATAATTTCCCACTCTTCAATCTGTTCTTGCATTACCATAACGGTCATGCTTTTAAGGAACAAGAGTATTAATATATGCTGTATTTGAGGGCATATAAGACGCACCCCCATTTCAGCAGGTCAGATTCATGAAAAAAAGTTTTTACTGTATTTAAGCATATATTGTTGAAATATAAGACACCCCCCCCATTTCAGCAGGACCTTGATAATGAAGATAGTTATGTTGATTAACGAAGCTAGATATATTGATCAATGAAAACATATTGGTTGATAGATGGATAGATAGATATGTTGATTAAAAAATTAGATAAATAGATAGAAATTAATTTATTAACAAAGATTAATTAATTAAATGGCATAGGGCGAAGTTACTTGGTACAATGTTCTTCTGAATTTGGTTGATTTGAATTCCCTAAGCAAATAATGATACCAAGATGCTGAGAAGGAAACAAAAAACGCGGCTGGAAAAATCAAGAGAACGTTTTGAATAGTTTAACTTGAAACAAGCATTTTTTTTATTTTTTTTATAATCTATTGTGGCTAGTATCTGTAAAACTTTACTTACGCATATATCTATTAGTCATAAAATATTAATCATTTTCATCAAGAATTCATGAAAAAAACTTTTTAGTGTGTTTTTAACAATATATGCTTAAATAATCTAGCTGTGCATTACACAAGCAGAAACATAGCTGTATAAAAGCAATTTGGAGGGACAGGCAGACATCTCAATAAGGATGCATGGAGTTTAGGATAGGTAAAATTACTGAGCGTAAGCTGGGTTAGTGAGCATCATAGAGAAGATTAGCCTAGACTTACGGGAGGTCTCAAACTTCACCTACGATGTATAAGACGCAGGGCATTTTTTTTTATTTTTTTAGCCAAAATTTTGGAAAAAGTGCGTCCTATATGCCATCAAATGCGGTAGATGGCTCAGTTTTTCAGTCAATTATGTTTTTTTTTTTTTTTTGTTTTTTTTTTTCATGGGTGTTGTCCAGTACTGTATATAATATAAAAAATGATATATATATATAATGTTAAAAACAAAAACAAAAATCGATAAATTTTCCACTTTTCAATCAGTTCTTGCATTACCTTTTCGTATTTATGACATCTTACCTCAGAATTACAAGTCCCCTGTTTCGCCTCATCAATTTTTACTTATTGAAAACTGTTCTATATTTAGAAATCAAGAGAGAATAATGCATTAAGAATATGGTTTAAGAAATATTCTATTTCAATGTCGGTCTCTGTGATGTTGCCTTGCATAAAGTCTTGAAATAAAGCTAATCTCAGAATCTACTTTAGAAGTTTTCCCATTCTTCATCTATTTTTAGGAACACTGCTGACAGCAGATCCCAAATAGGTACCAGGAATAAGGTCGCCAATTTTGGTTAATGGATCTATATACAATACTAGCAAAAGTACCCGGTTCATGACCGGACTAAAAAAAAATAGGAAGGCCAGAGAGTGAATGAGAAGAGAGAAAATAAGAGGAAAATGATTTATCAAATTAAAAAAAAAAATTGAGGAAAGATTAATAGAATGGTTGTTTGTTTATTTATTTTAGGAAGTTTTTTTTTCTATTAAGATATTATTTTTTTTAAATGCATTCCTAAACTTTATTAAAGATTTAACGATAAACAAAGCTAAGAATTAGTGTATTATAATATTCTTTTACTTTAAGAATAGTCTCTTTTTGTTGTTTAATGTTTACATTTTTTAAACAATTTTATTTTTTTAATCAGTAGAAATCAATAACCACATTTGGTGTGATTCTTAGTTAAAGGGATATTAAGGTATATGCAAGATTTTGAATCTGAGTAACATCCCTTTTCTGAGTTATACGCCGACATGTACATACCAAACTTTCTTTTATATATTATATATATAGGTAAGTGAATAGGTGACCAACCCTCTGGTCCTCTTAACTATTAGTCTAGTTAATGGACTTGTTACTTAAAAGTTTTTTTGGGTTTTTTTTTTTCACATGGTCCTATCGAATATGAATAATTATTAAACAGATTTTTAGATGGGACCCTAACAAGTACGACCTCTCAGGGTCAGAGTGGACCTGGAAGTAATGGCAGGAGTACTCCACATTCTCTAAAACTGAAGCCTCACCATCATAGATGCAGTTCAGTGTTTTTTGAAAATTAATTAGTTAATAATTAATGAATTTAGGCAGGCATATATGTTCAAATGTAAGGCTAAACAAATCGAGAAAATGTCAATCCCTGAATGTACATTTTGACCTATTAGGTCTCATCAGCAAGGTTATAGACATGGGAGACTGCTCCGTGTGTGACTTGAAACCTCGACTGCCAAGCTGACAGGCGGGGATTCTAACTACTACACCAGCTGGCCATAGCCTTACATTTGAACATATATGCCCACCTAAATTCATTAATTATTAACTAATTTTCAAAATTAGGTATGACTTCAATTAAGCACATATCCTCCAAATATATATATATATATATATATATATATATATATATATATATATATGGCATACTTGTGTGTATAGGATAATCTGTATCTTTTTTTATTTTATTTATTTATTTTTTTTTTTCTCACAAAGATTTTAATTCTTTTAACTTTCCTCTTCTTTTTTTTTTTTTTTTTTTTTTTTTTTTTTTTTTTTTTTTTCCACCTAATAACAAACCTTGTATCTTATTGATTGAAAATAAAAGCACTTTTGGCACGTTTTCAAAGAACAAAAAACAAAACAGGTGAGGAATTAATGAGAACAAAAATTCATTTAAAAGTTTTCACTGCTCTGGTTTGTAATGTTTATTTTTTCTTATGTAATTTTATTTGTTCTTAGGTTGTTTTTATTTTGGTCCCCTCCCCCCCCAAAAAAAATTTTGACATAGGTAAGCGAATGAATTTGTATACCACACTTTGTACATGATGATTTTTATCATTCTTTAAGTTGAAGTCTACAGTTCATTCTTGTATTATAGTGTGTAATTATTTAGTGTTGATTCTCAATACTTTTTAATCAGAATTTTTTGATGAATCACAGGTGTGTGCAAGTGCAGCACCATACACAATCCCCCAGACTCTCAGCTCCATGAAACTTTTTCTTCTTTCACAAACTAAAATTAATCTCAAGAGTAAGATTTAAATACATGGTGGACAATAAAAAATACAACAGCACAGTTTTATATCACATCAAAAGATTAGTTTCAAAGGTGCTTTGGCCAATAGGAAACTCACTGGAATAAGTGTGTTAAATGCCCAAGGAAATGATTTTATCAAACTTGGGATATTCATTTGTATTTTTTTATAATGTTGCTCTCATCCATATTGATATATACACAACATAACGGCTGATGTGCCCTCCAACCTTTTTCAGGTGTTTTTTTGGTGAACTTGGGGAAAATTAATAAAATCTAAATAATACAAATGATCATGACTTATCTAAAAAAAATTCAGACAAATATTTTCATTCATTGTTCACATCTGTCTTGGTTAAGTCTCGCTATTTTTTAAACACCTCGTATTTTGAAGAAAATTAACGTTTCATTCATTGTTCTTTTCTATCTTGGTAAATACAGCTTAAAACTCAGCACTTTTATGATGCGTGTTGTATTCTGAAAAAAAAATTAACATTCGATTCATTGTTCATTTCTATCTTGGTAAATACAGCTTCAATCTCAATACTTGGTTATTTCCTATAACTCCAACATAAACAAAGGGGAACCACTCTTGACTGATAAATTATTTATTTATTGATCTACTTGGAAAAAAGAAGATTGGTTTAGAGGTAGGGTTTAGGGTTAGTTTAATGGGAAAATAAATAAATAATTTATCAGTCAAGAGTGGTTCCCCTTTGTTGGAGTTACAAGAAATAACCCAATACTTTTTGAACACAGCTGTCATTTTGAAGAAAATTAACATTTTATCCATTGTTCATTTCTGTCTTGGTAAATACAACTTCACTGTTGATACTTTCCAAATGCACTTCCATATACATCTACAAAAAAAAAAAAAGAATGTTCTTTTCTTACCGACAGTCTCTATTGTTTCATGTCTGTAATTCTCATCTTTCTTTTTTCTTCTTTTTTTTTTCCTTCCTTTCTATCAACCACAAAATCAATCGTCTCTATTCAGATGCGCATGTTTATGTTCCAACAAAAAAGACAACACTCTCCATTC
Source organism: Doryteuthis pealeii (assembly GCA_023376005.1). Classification (NCBI taxonomy): domain Eukaryota; kingdom Metazoa; phylum Mollusca; class Cephalopoda; order Myopsida; family Loliginidae; genus Doryteuthis; species Doryteuthis pealeii. Next base: position 14,480,068 of record CM042168.1, on the reverse strand, counting down.
ACATTTACCCACAATGCATTAACAATGAAATATTCTCATATTTTCTAAGAGTTTTTTTTTTGTTGCCCCCCCCCCTCTTTTATTCTTTCAGTTTTTGTTCGTTTTTTTTTTTTTTCTGCCCTCAGCTTCCAATTCCTGCTGAGATTACCATTAAAAGTTTGGACTAATTTTTTGTTCATTTCTTTTTCACCAAGTCAACGAGATTAGTTCACCATTTTCTCTCAAGCATGAACCTATGCATGCATAATCTTTACAATCCTCATGTATTCTTATGCATTGGATATATATATATATATATATATATATATATATATAATATATATAATCTAATGAGTAAGACGAACATACTAAAAGTTTTGCTTAATGCTCTTCAGGGCTAAGATCTTTTTTTTTAGCCCTGAAGAGGATTAAGCAAAACTTTTAGTAGGTTCGTCTGACTCATTAGATTTATCTTATTATTTGCTCTACTTAGGTATTGAGCACTTTTACTTATTAGCTTTAGTCTCCTGGCGGTTTGTATGAATATATATATATATATATATATATATATATATATAATATATATGCATATAAATTTTTTCTTTTGGCCAAAATATTGTACTAATAGATCATTTTTTGTTGGTACGATTATCTTGGTCTTTCTTTTTTACAAAATTTTTTCTTCCCAGTTGATGTTTGGTAGTATATTTTTACAATCAAACTATTTGCTGGTTTTTTTCTCACTGCGAGGATTTATTAACAAGTTTGGTATATTATATATATATATATATATATATATATATATATTTCATTCATAAGAATACTTGGATATAAAGGTATGAAATGTATATATATATATATATATATATAATATATATATATATATATATATAAGGTGTGAAGTGTATATAAAGTAATAGATGTTATTTGGACTATTGTCCTCATGATGACAATAGTACGAATAATCCAAATATAAATTATCAAGCCTAATCTAAAAAATTCAGAGATAAAGTAATAGATAGATTATTTGAAGTGAGCACATACGTGCACTCACTCCAAACAAACTTTTTATTTATTCGGAAAGGAGGTACAGCGCATGTGCACACAACTTGGCATGTAACCGGAAGTTTGGTTTTGGGGGAGAGGTGATAAAACTGGTCATATCACTACACGGATCTATCTATCTAGCTAGGCTCACTCACCAACAGATTCATTCAAAAATAAAAATAAAATTCTTGAATTCTCTCCTTGCGCAGCTCTCTTCCACCAAAATACCTCATTCGCTCTATGCATCTATCCTACTTAAAAATTTCCCGATATTGATGATTGGCAATGGAGAGGGTGGGAAAAACTGAAAATAAAAATCCCAAGAAACTGAAAAACACATGTAAATTAAAACAAAAATTGTGGGTCATTTTGGTTTCCCACTTTCCCTCAGCTATTGTGTAGGCCCGCCGACTGTCTTCCGCACTTTGATAAAGTAATAGATAGGCATATTTGCATCTCTGCAAAAGCATTTACAGAAGTCTGTACCTATATACAGATGGTTTCAAAAATTTTATATCATTTGAGTTGTACAATGTGTTTTAAAAAAATTTGATATCATTTCAAAATTTAATAACTTTCCCAATTCTCATTCAAATCTCAAATTTTAACAGCCTGTGTAGAAACAACTCAAAATTCCGTTTAATTGTTTTTTTCTTGTCCAGTGAATGGCATTTCTATATTCCATATAAAAGGAAGTAGGAAGCTCGTGGTGTAATGGTTAAAGTCATGGGAAATGGACTTGTCACCCAGAGTTCAAATCCTGGATGTGGTAATTGCATTTCACTTAGCGCTAATACCCTTGGGAAAGGTATGAATCCTACTCTCCCTCCAGCTATGGGTAAATAGTAGGGCAGACTGGGTTCTTTAACCTTGGTTAGGCAACCGGTCTACGAGAAGGTAAACTCTGAATTCAAACTTATTGAACTCTCTTAAGAAATTGACCTTGTGTCATATCCTGCTCGTGCGGAGGGGTTGGTAAATATATATATTCCATATAAATTCCCTACACTCAAGTTAATTCATTTTTCAGTTTTTTATTCTTATTTTTTTTTTTTTTTTTTTATTTGAGGTAATAAAGTAGCTTATGTGCCTTTTGTACAAACATAGACAAACACTTTTATATATATACACATACACACACACACCTCTCTATATAGTTCATAGTTGCATATCAAACTGCATCTAATTTTGGAGCTTTGGCGAGTGGATTACCCCTTCATCACCATTACTCTCAGATCCACTTTGACTCGGAGTAGTAGTACCTGTTAGTCCCATCTATGAGTTAAATAAGGAAGAAATGAGTTTTTTTTTTTTTTTTTTAAATTTGTATATCAATCAAAAATGAATAAAACAAAACATCTTTGGCATAAAATAACCCAACAAGGGTTTACATGCCATAAAATCCAACCATAGATACATACTTGTTGTTATCTGTATTTTTATTTGTTGAATTGACATTGAAAAATGGCATAAATATGGATGAAAGTAGATGGAAATGTTTTCAGAAAGCAGACAAAAAAATCTGAAATTTAAGTTAATATTGTGCAGTGAAGTGTCATCAACCTGACAAAAATGGTGGACTATTACAAAACTTCCTGTCCACAAAATACACTTCAACATTCAGACATTTGTACACTAAGGCACACACCCTCTTTTAAGTCTTCCCATTTTTGACATGCAGCCTAATCTCACATGTATATCCACTTTCATACTGGATAATTTCCTAAATTTAACCTTCCTGTAAGTGCCAAAATTACCGGCCTTTTTTTTTTTTTTTTTTTTCTTTTTGGATGTTAAGTGCATCCTCATTTTTACCCATCATGCATCATGATACTCTTTAAAAAAAAACCCAAAAAAAACTAATGGCATTAATATCCCCCCCTCTATCTCTCTCTCTCTCTATCTATATATATTATATATATATATATCTATCTCTCTCTATATATATCTCTATCTCTCTATCTCTCTCTCACCATACTTGGCTTTTTTAATTTTCAGAATTTGAAAAAAAAGAGATAAAAATAAGTACTTAAAACGGTTTTAATCTCTTTCGCAATGTCATTTAATCGATAAAAAGAAAAAAAAAGAGAGGCAAAATCTATCCGCCATTTTTTTATTTATTTTTTTTATTTTTTTAGCCCTCTTATGTATAAATCCCAGAAATAGTGGAGAAAAAAAATAAAATAAGAATGAAAAAAGGAAAATAATTGCTTTGTATCAGGACATTCTATTTTTAAATGCGAACATTTTAAATTTTTTTTATTTTTTATTTATTTTTTTTTTTTAATGGAAATTTCAAGTAGTTAACCTCCTTATTTTTATTTTTTCATGAATTCTTGATGAAAATGATTAATATTTTATGACTAATAGATATATGCGTAAGTAAAGTTTTACAGATGCTAGCCACAATAGATTAAAAAAAAAATGGTTGTTTCAAGTTAAACTATTCAAAACGTTCTCTTGATTTTTTCCGTCCATGGTTCTTGTTTACTTCTCAGCATCTTGGTATCCTTATTTGCTTAGTGAATTCAAATCAACCAAATTCAGAAGAACATGTTACCAAGTAACTTCGCCTTTTGCCATTAATTAATTAATCTTTGTTAATAAATTAATTTCTATCTATTTATCTAATTTTTTTAATCAACATATCTATCTATCCATCTATCAATCATATATGTATCTATCCATCTATCAATCAATATGTCTTCATTGATCAATATATCTAGCTTTGTTAATCAACATAACTATCTTCATTATCAAGGTCCTGCTGAAATGGGCGTGAGTCTTATATGCTGTCAAATACGTTATATATTATATACTCTTGCCCTGCGTCTTATACATCGTAGATGAAGTTTGAGACCTCCTGTAGGCTTAGGCTAATCTTCCCTTTGATGCTCACTAACCCAGCTTACGCTCAGTACTTTTACCTACCCTAAACTCCATGCATCCTTATTGAGATGTCTTGTGTATGCTTATTGCTTGACTGTACTGCCAAATTGCTTTTATACAGCTATGTTTCTGCTTGTGTAATGCACAGCTAGACTGTTTTCAACAATATATGCTTAAATACACTAAAAACTTTTTTCCATGAATCTGACCTGCTGAAATGGGGGTGCGTCTTATATGCCATCAAATATGGTATATATTAATACTCTTGTTCCTTAAAAGCATGACTGTTATGGTAATGCAAAGAACAGATTGAAGAGTGGGAAATTATTCATTTTTTGCTTTTAATATTGTATCATTTTTATATTATATACAGTATTGGACAACCTCCCCCAAAAAACATAACGGTGAAAAAAAACTGAACCATCTATATATTAATACTCTTGTTCTTTAATTAATTAATCTTTGTTAATAAATGTCTTTCTATCTATTTATCTAATTTTTTAATCAACATATCTATCTATCCATCTATCAACCAATATGTCTTCATTGATCAATATATCTAGCTTCGTTAATCAACATAACTATCTTCATTATCAAACATAACTATCTTCATTATCAAACATTGGCTATATCCACCTGCCCACATAAAAAAAAATAATTGCTATGCATCAGGACATTCTATTTTTGAATGAGAACATTTTACACTTTTTTTAATGGAAATTTCAAGTACTGTATTTGACGGCATATAAGATGCACCCCCATTTCAGCAGGTCAGATTCATGAAAAAAAAGTTTTTAGTGTATTTAAGTATATATTGTTGAAAACAGTTTAACTGTGCATTACACAACTTAGGTTATAACAATACCAGCAATAAAATAAGGATGCATGGAGTTTAGGGTAGGTAAAAGTACTGAGCGAAAGCTGGGTTAGTGAGCATCATAGAGAAGATTAGCCTAGGCCTATGGGAGGTCTCAAACTTCACTTATGTATAAGACGCAGGGCAATTTTTTTGAGCCAAAATTTTGGAAAAAAAAAAGTGCGTCCTATATGCCATCAAATACGGTAGATGGCTCAGTTTTTCAGTCAATTATGTTTTGTTTTTTGTGTGAAAATGATTGATACTTTATCACTAATAAATGTATGAGTAAGTAAAGTTTTTATCCAATTCTACCAACAATAGGTTACAAAAAAATAGTGGTTTCAAATTAAACTATGCTGAATGTGTGACGAGACTGAAAAGCAGCCCTATGAACAAACGGATTCCCAGCCCCCACAAACAAAGCGCGTCAGGATATGTTTGGCCTGTGCGAGGCGGAAGAGTGTGGCGAGTGGCTATGGATACTCGAACTTGCTACCTCCTCGTAGCTGAGGTGTTGTTAGTAGACCCAAATAAAGTATAACCAAATTTGCATAAGCGCAGCCGAACGAGCAGAAATAAAGATGGACTGTCGCTGACAGGGCGAGTGAGGAAAAAAAGTGTTTGGACAGCAAGTGAAATCTGATGACTGCTATTTGAAGTGAGAGTGGCGTGTTCACTTGGGAAAGGAATTGCATTTCGTTTGCTGGAGAGACTTTCAAAGGATTGATATTACCTTGAATTTTTGGACCCTTTCAAAAGAGAATGTTTTCTTGATTTTCTGGCCAGGGTTCTTATTTCAGCATCTTGTTATCGTTATTTGCTTAGTGAATTCAAATCCATCAAATTACTAAGACCGTTTAATCATCTGTACCAGACAACTTCGCTCTAAGCCATCCCATAAGACGGAAGAGGCGAAAGACCTTAAACAAAAAATAAATCTTAAATGATTACACAAAAAATATACACAAACATACATTGAAAGTGATTTCTTAACCTCAATATATCTATCTAGCTTCGTTAATCAACATAACTATCTTCATTATCAAGCATTGTCTATATCCCTCCCACATAACATACATTGAATGTGATTTCTTAACCTCAATATATCTATCTAGCTTCGTTAATCAACATAACTATCTTCATTATCAAACATTGTCTATATCCCTCCCACATAACATACATTGAATGTGATTTCTTAACCTCTAGGCATAAAATAACCTTGCTGGATGCCTCATGAATGTGACCTTGTGTCACATCCTATCTATAATACTGGTGTTCCTTCATTGAACCTTGCTGGATGCCTCATGAATGTGACCTTGTGTCACATCCTATCTATAATACTGGTGTTCCTTCATTGAACCTTGCTGGATGCCTCATGAATGTGACCTTGTGTCACATCCTATCTATGGTGAACAGATTGGGTAAATAATTTTTTTTTCCCCTGGGGATAATAGTTATAGATTTCTTGTTTTTTTTTTTTTTTTTTTTTTTTTTTGTTTAATAGTCACATTGGTGATCTAGCGGGGAAATGTGCTTTCAAAGTTAAGCAGCGATGAGCCTGTTTAATACTTAAATGGGTGACCATTTAAGCAATAGCAGGTGCTGTAAACAGTCAAAAATGAAAATTACTTTATTCGGCATTAAATGACTTAAAAAGGGTTGATATGCCAAAAACAACCAACCAACCATACCCTTATTTGGTCTCCTCTACACACAAACTCTGTCTCTTAGAAATGCGACCAGTCTGACTAGGCCACATGGTGCCAGTCTTCTACACTGTAACTATATAATTATTTATAGATTATTAGAATACTTGAAAATATAAAAGTAAAGTTGGAGGGATGGCTTATTGGTATCAGCCGGACAGCGAAGGAGTCTATCCCCTTTTTGCTATAACTAGACAAGGGAGTTTTTTTTTTTTTTTTTTTTTTTTTAATTTAAAAAGAAATTTTTTTTTTAGGTAGAGCGCCACACCTACCGTCAGCTCCCCACTTTACTGCACAGATCAGATTGGGTGATCTGATCTGTGCAGTAAATGACTTGAAAAGGGTTGATATGCCTAAAACAATCAACCAACCATAACCTTATTTGGTCTCCTCTACACGCAAACCCTGTCTCTTAGAAATGTGTCTTGTCTGACCAGGCAACGTGGTGCCAGTCTTCTACACTCCAATGGAAATGGTTTCTGGCACAAATGAATTGATTGAAACTGATGCCATGGAGTCAATAATATTGGCCATTTTTGGTCTATGGCTACAGAATTTCATGGAATGTTGTGTACACTGTCCAGTGAATTGGTTGACTGGTTATGCAGAACCAGCATTGAATTGCAATGTAATAATTACCAACCAAACCAAACCGACATTGATAGTCCTGGGTATGGCATTAAACTGCATCAAGAGGTGAAGAATAGTTAATTGAAACTATATAATTGTTTATAGATTGTTAGTAATAGATAAGAATACTTGAAACTATAAAAACTGTACAAGAATACTTGAAACTATAAAACTGTACAAGAATACTTGAAACTATAAAACTGTACAAGAATACTTGAAACTATAAAACTGTACACATTATTTATATTAGATAAGAATACTTGAAACTGTATAACTTTACAAATTATCTATATTAGATAAGAATACTTGAAACTATATAACTGTAAACAAATCATTTATATTAGATAATTTCAATGTAATGAAATATATTAAATTAAAAGACCAACAAAATTACATTAGAATGCATATAAAAAGGTTAGTCATTTTAATTATATTTTGATTGGTTTCTATATAAAATTATTCATAGGATTAAATTTAATATGTTGGAGAATAAAAGAATAATATTAGATCAATAGCACCTAATAAATACTCATTAAACCCAATTTTGTTAAAACCAGTATGCAAATTAAATACCATATATTATGTAAACCTTTATATCTTAGTGATATATATATAAGAAACATTGCAGGATTTTAAATGCACTAATAACATGGGCTGTTTTGGGGCAAATCTTACTCAGATTTTTATAAACATCTTATCTTATTATAATGGAGATTGTGTGTTTTTCTGTCTGTAACCGAAACTATATTACTATACAAATCACAATTCCTTTTGTTATTTACATCACATTCTCCAGGATTTTATTTTTATTTAAACCTCGATTATTAATAAAATTGTTTTACATCATTAAGACTGTTGACCATCTCTACATACTAATAACATGCAATTGTATTTAAATATACAACAAAATAGCGGTTTACAGTATGAATGGGAAGGCTAATTTGCATATTTATTTTAAAAAATTGATTTTAATAAATATATGCTTAGTATTATTGATTTCAAATTGTTTGGGGTTTATTTCTTATTGAATATGAGCAACAATCTCGGGGATAAATCTTGAAAGAAATTTATTAACAAGAAGAAATAACTGTAATTTTATTCTTTACTTCATATTTTAACTAAATAGTTAAATTAGGAAAATTTACCAATGAAAGAAGGGAGTAATGGAAAATGATGGAAGAGTTAGTTTCAAAGTTGTTCTATTTTTCGATTATACCCCCTCTGTTCCAAATCTTTTTATCGGCATTCTTATTCATTTTCATTAGCCTTTCTAATTTAATATATTTTATTATATTAAAACTGAAATACTTGCACCCGGAGGGTGCATATATTTGGTAGTTCTTAATAAGATTTATTCTATGTATTAATGATTTTGACTAAAACTTAAATATTCATTGATAAACTTATGCAATTCCCAAGGGTATTGAGACATAGTTTTGGTTACAGACAGACACTGAATCTCCATTATAATAAGAGATATAAACAAAATCTAACTAAGAAATTCTTTACTCGTCTGTCAGTTTTATAAACCAGCTAATCAACAGATGCTCTACCTGTTCATTTATCAATGCAAACAGATAATGGTGTATATATATATATATATATATATATATATATATATATAATCCAAAAGTCCAGAGAAGAAATCTTCCTTACGACATAGGAGTTTTTTTAAACAACCTGTCGTTAGTTTGAGAGCTCAATGTGTGCTCTTATTGTTAGTCACAGAGCAAATTTATAAGTAAAGAAGTAACAAAAGACTTAGAGATTTTGCACTATAGCCTATTTCGGGGAGCTTAGACAAAGTGTCTAATTCTCCCAGCTTATCAGATGCAAATGATGAATTCGTTATTACTTTTAAGGCATTTGAAAATAGATAGATATATATATATATATATATATATATAGTCATCCACACACGTGTTTCAACTTATCAAGTCTCTTCAGTGTGGCTAGATATTTGCAAACTACCTACAGCCGGGATTGAAATCCGATCGGTTCAGCATCAGTCAGACACCTTAAATGCTATGCTATAGTCACCTACAGAATATGAAGGGGATTTTAACTGTTTTTAATACACGCATCCCTATGTATGTAAAGGCCACCATATAGTGCCCATCCCTTATATAGGAGAGTGTTGCTATATATATATATATATATAATGTGAAGAGAGGAAGTAAATCCGACGGTATGTAATATATCAAGAAAATTGAAAAAACACAGGTTTAAACTCACCACTTAACCCATTTAAACCTGTGTTTTTTCAATTTTCTTGATATATAATATATATACCAATAGGCAGGCATATATGTTCAAATGTAAAGTTAGTAATTAATGAATTTTAGGTGGACATATATGTTCAAATGTAAAGTTGAACATATATGCCCGCCTAAAATTCATTAATTATTAACTAATTAATTTTCAAAATTATGTATGACTTCAATTAAGCATATATCCTCCAAAAATTGTCGGCTCCAAGCCATATAAAAATAAACACATTTGTTTGTTTACTTAACCTCATATACCAATAGATAACTAATGAAAGACTGGAGATACTGACAGACAGTTTGGTAAGTCTTGTAGAAAATATCTCTTCTCTATCTGAGTATTCATGTCCGGCCTTTTTTTTTTTTTTTTTTTTAACTCACTCCTTCCTTCCGGACTGTTTATGTCCAATCCTCTCAACATTCATTTGCAACCCCCACCCCACCCATGCCAGTTTGTTGACATCCAATTTTCTGTCCACTCCCTCCTATGGGCTGACCACTTCTCTCTCTCTTACAACTACTATCTTTCTCAATATCGGATTATTTTGGTTGGTTGGTTGGTTGGTTTTGTAGTTATTTACTAAGCTTAGCTTAGATGTAGCACAAGACCAGAAGTATGGGGCACTCAGTGAGAATCAAACTCACTAACAATGGTCTGAAAGTCTAGCTTGCTAACCATTATACCACATAAGGTGCCATTAGTTGGTTGGTTTTATAGCTAGTCAAATCATGCCGTGTTTTTTGTTTTTCGTTTATAGCATATCAACCACAGTGGGTCATTTAATGCTGGTAAAGTTTTGAAAGATTCGTAGCGAAAGTTTGGAAGAAAATTGTTTTATAGTTGAGCAGTCCATGACATGCAACACTCCACTTTGGCCCTTACTTAGGCTAGCCGGGTGGTTTGAGAGGCCTTCTTCAATCAATCGGCTGGTCACGTTAAACCCTAGCACCTATATGATAATCCAAATCCTATTGCCCTTATGGCAAGCCCCATCCCTTTTTATCATATATATGCTAGAAGGCAGCAGCTGAGTGTCTTCATGTCCTGGGAATGATGTTAAACTCTATCTGATGGTGAGGTTCCAGTTTTGGAGGTTTGGGGAATGTGGAGCACCCCTTCATCACCATTGCTCCCAGATTCACTCTGACCCGGTGTGGTAGTACCTGTTAGGGTACCATCTATGGGTTAAATAGAAAAACAAATTTAGTGACCATCATGAGTGATGGTAAATCTAACTGCTCCCTTTTTTATTTTTCCATTATTTTCCTTTTTTTTTCTTTAGGTCACTCTAAGACAAAAAAAATTGGTAATCCCCTACCATTTACTGATTTAATAGAAAGTAAAACAAAAATGTCTTAGGCATAAAATGACCCAATGGGTTGACATGCCATAAAACCCAACCCAACCAACCAACCAAGATGCACTTAGAAGAAAGCATTTCATAACCACCCCTTCTGTGACAGTCACCCTTTTTCCTTCAACACTTGGTCTGAATTTGTTTGACCACTCCCCACTGTTTTTTCGCTGTCATTTCAAGTGCTCTGTCTTGAGGCATTTACTTAACTTCCGATGAAACCAATTAGTACTTCATTTTTTACCATGTTTATTCCTCGTACATCACACAACAGGAGACCAATTAGTCATTTGCTTATACAATAAAGCATCAGTAGTAAGACTAACTGCTCCTCCCCCTTTTTTTCTTCTTTAGTTCATCTTAAGACAAAAACAAAAATGGTGACCCCTACTGTTTACCCAAATTTTTTTATTTTTTATTTTTTATTTTTTTTTATTGTAGGGTTTCCTTCTTTTTTACATTCTATCTGAAAAAGTGGGTGATAGTAAAACTGTTCCCTTTTTTTTTTCTGCTCCCTTTTTTTATTTTTTTCTCACCCTAAGACAAAAAAAATTTGGTAACCTACCATCTACCGATTTTTTAAAATTTTTTATTTTTTTTTATTACATACTTGGATATTTATATACCCATCACATGACTGTTCTGGTAGTTAGTACCGAGTTTGTGTTCGGTTACTAACTGCTCCTCCCCCTTTTATTTTTCTTTAGTTCATCTTAAGACAAAAAAAAAAAATGGTGACCCCCCTACCGTTTACCCATATTTTATTTATTTATTTATTTATTTATTTTTTTTATTGTAGGGCTTCCTTCTTTTTTATATTCTATCTGAAAAAGTGAGTGATAGTAAAACTAACTGCTCCCTTTTTTTTTCTTTCTGCTCCCTTTTTTTTTCTTTCTGCTCCCTTTTTTTTTCTTTCTGCTCCCTTTTTTTTTCTCACCCTAAGACAAATAAAATTTGGTAACCTACCATCTACCGATTTTTAAAAAAAATTTTTTCTAATTTTTTATTTTTTTTATTACATACTTAAATATTTATATACCCAACACCTGACTGTTCTGGTAGTTGGTACCGAGTTTGTGTTCGGTTACAGTTTGTCTCTTTTGTCTGGTGACTGGATGCTAGTGTCAGCCCTCCTGTGAGGGCAAGTATGATGTTGATTCTACATCTCCCCTCACCCTCCATTGCCTATACAATAAAGCATTAGTACTTAGACTAACTGTCCCCTCCCCCTAAATTGGTAACATCTACTATTTACCCATTTCATTTTTTTTTTTTCTTTTTTTTTTATGTTGGGGTCTTTCCTTTTTCTTTATATTCTATCTGAAAAATGTAGAGATTCGTATTGAGTGATCAGCATACAGCTGTGTTGTAAGTTGAATCTGCTCTGGGAATCCAGATTTAGTAGGTGGTTTAAAACTCTTAACGTCCTATACCGCCTCATTCCACCCGGCCAGAAGTCACATTCATTTTCCTAATCTACCCCAAACGATAGCCTTTGTTTAAATGTAATATTAAACATCTTTAGAAGTTTTTGATTTAAGGGAAATAACAGGTAACTTTAAATGAAAAGGCCATTTTTAGCCATTTTTTGATAAATGGTTATAGGAATTGGGCTCTGGACTTGGAAAATTATCAACAGGATGTTAAGAGTTAAATAGCAGGTTGGGCTATTCCACTGAGTATCTTGGCCAAGCATGTTTTTCATGAATATTTCAGTCCTTGAGAACATGTTAGAACTTCACTGTCACTATTGCTATTTCCTTGGAAATTGTCATGGTTTCAACTCTTGGCCTACTTTAAGCCACTCAAAGTGGCTCTCCCACCATTGGGATCTGACCGTAAACCACTGTATAAAAACTGATGGTTAGTTCATTATAATTGAGCAGAAGGACTCGGATTACAATAATAATAGGATTTTATTTGAATAGAAAGAGTTGTGTGGTGAATAGATAGTGAACTTTGAAATATCCCAGCATACAGGTAAAAAAATACCAAGAAAATTTAGTACACCCATGGGGGGGGGGTGTAATTTGGTTGGCAAAACAATTCTTTAGAGTGTCTTAGGGATTTTTTCTGCTTTAACGGAGTCAAGATGCAGAACTGACTGTAGGGATTCTTTTCAAAATTTTTTTTTTTTCACTGCTGTATTATACTGACCTTCAAATACAGGAAACTACGCATGGTTAATAATTTGGGAGTGACCTCTTGAGGGCAAAACAGGATAGAATGGTGACTTGCTGTCTGAAACATAGTGTTTGTGAGTGTTATATATATATGTGTGTGTGTTTTATCAGTATGCTCTAAAATTTACTCTCGTACATACACACACACACGTCATCCATACTAAGAAAGTGTATACACAACTATAAACACATTCATTACAAATAATCAATTCTATTTTTTATATACACACACACACACACACACACGTCTGTTTGCATATGAATTTTTATGTATCCTGAGAAAATGTATATGTACACACTATACATTCAAAACAATGTCACTATTATTCAATGTTTACCATTATTTATATATATATATATATATATATATATACATACACACACACATACACTTTGCTGTTTTCTTTGTCTCTATCTGTCCATCTATAGATATTGAGCACTCCCCAAATAATACCGCAAATATTGGCCCACCATTGACTCGCCAAGTTAGATAGTAATAACCATACACTGTTATGTATGTATGTATGTATGTGTATATATATATATATATATATGGAGGCGCGTGGGCTAGTGGTTAGTCGTGGAAAATGGACTCGTCGATTCGAGTTCAATTCCTAGACGAAGCTGTTGGCATTTAACATAACGCTAATACCCTTGGGAAAGGTATGAATCCATATATTCTCCCTCCAGCTATGGGGTTAAATAATAGGGCAGACTGGGCTCTTCAGCCTTGGGTAGGTAACCAGTCTAGGAGAGGGATAACTCTGAATTCAAAATTCCTGAGGTCGGTCATTGATTGGGTTTGTGGCAACCCTTGATGCACCAATTCTTTCCTATCGACTGTGCCAAAAAGTGTGGATGATCCAACACAAGCCTTCACCACTATAAACAAATCCCTGTGTGGGAGTTCATTGTGTGTATGAACCCTATATGTCGATAATTGACGGGAGAGTCCATTTTATATATATATATATATATATATATATATTAGTTGGCTGAAATGTTGATATATCTTGTCTGTTGACTTTTTTTTTTACCAACAGGATGTAAGCACTGCAACACCAATGGAAGAAGTCTGTGGACTACAAGAGGGACTATGTTGAAAAGTATACTTAGTCTTGTGGAATGTGACCAAAATATCTTTATCAGCCTATGAACTTTTCATTTGACTCTCTCTATATATCTATCAATCTATCTATCTATCTAGTTAAACTCTACTGACAATTCTTGTCGGACGAGTTTTTGTTCGATCCTTTCTAGCTGTCTGGCCATCTTTTTAATGTCAGGGTGGAATTGGTGTAGCAATCCACCAAATGTTTATTCATGAGTGCTTTTGGCAGGTCTTTGTGCCATCTTCAGGTGTGAAACCGGTGGAATGTTTCAGTTGTCTCGCTTTTAAAACGAGCAGTAGCAGTAGGAATTAGTAGTAGGCAGAGTTCACAAGTTCTGTTTAAAGTGGTAGGAGAGGAGGGGCTCATAAGTTTGTAAAAATGTAAGGGGAATGGTGGAAGGAGGATTGGCGGGAAATTATAGGCATTTGAGGATATGTTGACTGGTTTCAAAGTTTATCTTGTTTAAGGTGGGTTTATTTAGTTTGATATATAGGACTTCAATTATTTGAAGTTTTTTTTTCTTTTTCTTTCTTATATTCTTATATTTTTTTTTATTCTTATTTTCTTTATATATATATATATATATATATATATGTGTGTGTGTGTGTGTGTGTGTGTGTTTTTAAATAGCTTTACTTTTAAAAGATTTCAAACACTGAAACTGGTCAACAACAGAAGATAGAGATTAAAGGAAAATAAAACTGCAACACTATATATAGTGTGTTAAGATGGACTCTGTGTTCAGTAGATAATTCAACTCCTTTCTTCCCGCTTTCTTTCTCACTCCCTGGTGTTCCTAAAATCCTTTTAGTCCTGTTATAGACTTGGTAATGCTGCTAATGATATATATATATGTATGTATGTATGTATATGTGTATATATGTATGTGTATGTATATATGTATGTGTATGTGTATGTATATATGTATGTGTATGTGTGTGTATATATGTGTATATATGTGTATGTGTGTGTGTATATATGTGTGTATATGTGTATATATGTATATGTGTGTATATATGTGTATATGTATGTGTGTGTATATATGTGTGTATGTGTGTATATATGTGTGTGTGTATATATGTGTATATATGTATGTGTGTGTATGTGTATATATGTATGTATATATGTGTATGTATGTGTGTGTATATGTGTATATATGTATGTGTATGTATATATGTGTGTGTATGTATGTTCATACATTATCAGAAAATAAAGTTGTAACACCCTAAAGGACAATGTTGATTTTGATCTGGTTACAGTATGTGTTAGCTAGAGGGTATTATTAGATATTCTGATAGAATTTCAGTTTTCAGCATAGAATAATCTATTACAAAATGATAATTCTCATCTGTATGTCTATACACACGAGTTATGCCTGTGTTACTGCCCATATACAATGTGTTAATATGGACTCTGTGTTCAGTAGATACACATCTTATTTTGGAACCTGTGCACATACACTGATCAGAATATATGATTATTTATTGTAATCCAGTTATATTAACAATGTATTTAATCTTAAGTAAATTGAAATACACATTCAGGAAGATGTAATTTTATTTTCCAATGTTGTATTTCCAGAATATTTAGAGAACCAGAAACATTTCTACATTTACTTTCTAAGTAGCTTTACTTTTCAAGTTAGTTAAGATTTCAATACTCTTGACAAGGGAGATTGTTTTTGCTGTGGAGCGTCACACCTACTGTCAGCTTCCCAACTTTACCGCACAGTGCTACTCATACGCTCAGTTGGCAGGGACTGGTATCAAACCCAGAACCTTGTGATTCCTAGGTGGGTGCTCTACCGAAAGTGCTAAACCAGCTCCATATACTGTATTTCTTAAGAGAACCAGAAACATTTCTACATTCACTTTTCTCTCTAATTAGCTTTACTTTTCAAGTTATTTAAGATTTCAAACCCTCAAATTGGTCAAGAACAGAAGATATACATTAAAGGAAAATAAAATTGCAACCCTTTGAAGAACGATATCAATGTTGACCTATGTACAATATGTGCTTGCTAAGGTTATTAGATATTCTCTCAGAATATCTACTACCCTTTCATCATCATCAGGTCGAGCATATTGGAATGTGTTCATATTATGATCTGTATATTGGGATTATTTTCTCTAATCAAATTATATTACCTATTATATCTAATCTTCAATAAATTGTAACATATTCAAAATGTTGCAATTTTAATTTTCTGACATTTCTTGTTAGAGAACCAGAAACACTTCCACATTCACTTTTAAAGCCACTTTACACCAACATTTCAACTGGTGTACCCTCCGGCCTTGGTCAACCACAGAAGATATAGATTAAACAAAAATAAAATTGCAAAACTCTGACCGATGATACCAATGTTGACCTAAGTATAGTATGCATTTTCTAAAGGTAATAGATATTCTAATAACATTTTTAAAGTAAGGAATAATGTATTGCAAGATGATATCCACTCATTGTATCAGTAATGAGCTTGTAATTAGCAGTAGATATTTTAATAAAATGTTCAGTCTTCAGCCATATTGGAATGTCATTGTATTACATGTCAGAGTACAGAATTGTATTAACACCCATGAAGGTTATTTCCTATAATTCCAACCTAAAAAAGGGGAAACACTCTGAATGAATTTTATAAATTATTTATTTATTTATTGATCTACTAGGAAAAAAGAAGACAGTTTTAGGGTTAGTTTAATGGGAAAATAATGGGTAGATTAATTAACTGATAAAATTCATTCAGAGTGGTTCCCCTTTTTTTAGGTTGGAGTTATATATATTTACTAACCCCTCTGCACGAGCAGGATGCGACACAAGGTCAATTTCTTAAGCGGAGTTTAACCGGTTTGAATTCAGAGTTTTCCTTCTCCTAGACCGGTTGCCTAACCAAGGTTAAAGAGCCCAGTCTGCCCTACTATTTACCCATAGCTGGAGGGAGAGTAGAATTCATACCTTTCCCAAGGGTATTAGCGCTAAGTGAAATGCAATTACCACGTCCAGGATTTTAACTTGGGGGTGACGAGTCCATTTCCCATGACTTCAACTATTACACCACGCGCTTCCTTTAGGTTGGAGTTATAGGAACACTCTAAATGAATTTTATAGATTATTTATTCATTGATCTACTAGGAAAAAAGAAGACAGGTTTAGGATTAGTTTAATGGGAAAATAATGGGTAGATTAATTAACTGATAAAATTCATCCAGAATGGTTCCCCTTTTTTTAGGTTGGAGTTATAGGAACACTGAATGAATTTTATAAATTATTTATTTATTCATTGATCTACTAGGAAAAAAGAAGACGGGTTTAGGGTTAGTTTAAAGGGAAAATAATGTGTAGATTAATTAACTGATAAAATTCATTCAGAGTGGTTTCCCTTTTTTTTTTAGGGTGGAGTTATAGGAAATAACCCCCAAGAAAGTTATCAAGTGTATTAATGTGAGGTCTGAGAACTGTTAATACGATATTTATATTGGATTGTGTTCATGTATTGATCTAATGTTATTATTTACTGTAATCCAGTTATATTAACGGTGCATTTAAATCTAAAAGGACACAGTAAAATCATATCCATGCATCCCAGTATTTTTCTTTTTTCTTCCATAACTATTTCAAGCTAACTGTAAATACCTTTCAATAGTTTCTTAGAAATGAATTAACAGGATAGGTTACAAGGTAGGTGTTAGACGGCTTTGTTTCTCCAGATCATAAATAAAAACCCTACAATTTATTAAGGAACTTAAGGAACTTGGTTCCCATTAATTTTCCTGGGGACTCATTCAAATCAAAAACATACATCCCTGGATGCACTAAATTAAAAAGCTATCAGCATCACTGCATTCTACATGTGTCAACCTTACTTATTTAATGACAGAACAATTAAATAATGTCCCACATGAATAAAACTTTTGATTTAGAAGAAAATTAGGTTTTTATTTAAAGAAAAGATGACTGTACTTATTTTTGCTTAATATTGTACCACGCCTGCGCTTTAAAGATGTCTGTAAGAGAAACATGAAGACCTGCCACATTAACACCAACACATGGGAGGCTTGTGCCGAAGACCTGGCGACTCCTCGTCGGACAAAGAACAAAAAGGAGTGAAAAAGAGAGGAAAGTAGCCGCCGCAGAAAAGAGAGCCAAAAGGAAGGAGAGACAACAGCAACTCCAGCAAGCATCACTGTTTGTTTGCAGTCACTGCTCCAGAGACTGGCATTCAGAAATTGGTCTGTTCAGACACTCAGGCAGTTGCAGATAAAAAAAAATGGGGAAAAAAAAAAAAAAATGGGTACTACGCCATCGTCTTTAGTAGATGCCAACAACAACAACATTGTAATAGGATTTTTAAAAAATCTCATTTATTTAATTTTAAAAGTTCAGTGACCAGAATTTCTAAGAATCTTGGCGGGATGAATACTTAACATTTTTCCTTGGATATGAAGGTTTTATTGTTAGATTGACCTCAGCCTAAACTGACAAAACTTTGATTGTCAACAACTGAAAAAAGGAAAGGCATTGAAAATCCCCTCCTCCCCAACATTAGTCAGTTTTGTATTTGTATGAATTTGGCACTCCTACACTCTGAGATACAAAACCAACAAGTTCAAGATACCATATACTGACTTGAAACCTAAAATTAATAGATTCCTTCATACAAAATGGCAACAACGCTGGAATTACAACATCCACAATAAACTCTTCCTAATCAAACCCACTTTGCAAGACTGGAGACCAACTTTAAGGAAGTCTAGAAAGGAACAAGTCATTGTGTCCTGATTACGCATTGGTCATACAAGACTAATGCACTCCTATATACTCAAACAAGAACAACCACAATGTGGAACATGTTAAAAACCTTTGACAGTTAAACACTTATTCATGGAATGCAGGTTTTTTGCTCACATCAGAAACGGTTATTTTAATGCAAACAATATGAAAGATCTATTTGAAAATGTCAACATGGAGGATATTCTCTCTTTTTTGAGGGAAATAAAATTATACCATAGAATATAGACATGAAACTAATCAATACCATACAACATAATCCCCAATAATGCTAACACATTGTTAAAACCAATTACTAAAAAGTATAAATATAAATACACTATGTATAACTTCCTAACCGTTAGGCATGACATAACTCCAGACGGGTTGATATGCCATTAAAATCAATAAACAAACAAAACCAACAAAACTTGATATCATCATCAAAGTATTGCTTGATGGTCTCATTTTTTTTTTTTTTAAGGGATAAGTTTATAGGCTAAAGTTCAAGTTTGTTATAAGCGATAGTTTGGTAGAAAGTTTTTTACACAATTTTTATAAATGTTTATATTCTATAGCAGAGTTTTTCAACCTCACGGCACAGTGAGGAGCTGGGAAATAGCTTGATCGTTACACCATTAGTATATAATGGAATAAAAGGTATAAATTTTCACAAATTACTGAAGTAGAAATAAGTTTCTAAGACAGTTTTTCAACCGGTGTGCAAAAACATTAAAATAATAAATCAAAAAATATATTAAAGTAAAATATTTAAATTACTCCTACAAGCTCAGTTGGCTTGGGACTTTAGAATACACCAACCCCAATGGGGCCACCTGTTGGCCATGGGTGGGGAGCCGTGATGCTTAAGGATGGTATCCTAGTTCTGAGCAGACTGTTCTGGATGTCTGGGGAATGTGGAGCACCTATTCATCACCATTGCTCCCAGGTCCACTCTCACCTGGAGTGGCAGTACCTGTTAGGGTCCCATCTATGGGTTAAATAGAAAAAGCATTGTAACCATAAAGAATGAATAAAACAAAAACGTCTTTGGAATAAAATGACCCAATGGTTGACATACCATAAAAACCAACCAACCAACCGCTCCTACAAAAGTGAAACTGTAAAGAAAGTTCAAGCATGTCAGAAATTTATCAGTGGTGACTGGCAGACCTTTTAGAGAAGGGTAATGTGATGAAAAGAGGCATATCAAGTCAGAATATGTCGATAATATCTAAATGTACATTGTATATGGGGTGATGTTGGCTGGTTGATTGGATTTTATGGCATGTCAACCCTTGTTGGATTATTTCATGCCAAAGACTTTTTTTATTTTATTCATTCTTGTTGGATATTCAATTTTTAAAAACTCATTTTAAGCACATTTAAAAAAAAACAAACTTTTTCATCTATTTAACCCATAGATGGAACCTTGACAGGTACTACCACTCCAAATCATAGTGGACCTGGGAGTAATGTATTCCACACTCAAAGGCTCCAAGATTTGGAGTTTGTATTTGTATGAACTTGGAACTCGTACACTGAGATAGAAAACCAGCAAAAGGTCTCTAGCCATGGTAGGGCAACTAGTATAGGAGAAGGAAAACTCTGACTTCACACCAGCAGTACTCCGCTTTAAAAATTTGACCTTTTGTTACCATCCAGCTTGTGGCCAGTTCCACGTGATTTTTTTTCTGTTTTATATGAGGGTTTACTGAAAGGTTCATTAGCTGCCCAAGATATTCTTGTGGGATGTGACCAAATTATTTTTCAGCCTAGTCTCTCATGTGGTCCATGCCCTTCTACCATTAGTGTTGCAGTGCTTGGATCACATTGGTAAAAAAAGACATCAGATATGGCGCCAGCCCAACCTTAAAATATGAATATTTATTGCTTGTGGAAGTTGTCTGAGGACATGGAGGACATTGAAAGAAGTATTGCTGGGTCTCTTGGGTTTGATATCAATGAGGTTTCTAGCCTACTTATTTTCTTTTTTTGTCTGCTTTATATTCATATTTTTTGTTTTTCAATGTTGTAGAAATGCAAACAGCCTTGTCCAGGATTTGAATTTGTCTTATCATGCCCGTTTTCTATGACTAAACATTACAACATGTGCATCCAATTCATACCATGCTGTAAAATTGACTTTAACACATCCTGCCCATAGCAGAGTAAACAAACACACACACACACCACACACACACACATATATATATATATATATATATATATATAATATATATATATTATATATATATATATAATGAGGAAGAACAAAGTGTTCCAAAAAGATGAATTTCATTTGATATTGATGTTGATGGTTAAATATTTTAGTTTGTTAGATCTTCCTCAGGGCAATTGAATAGAAAAATAATTTTTTTTTTTTGTTTAAACGATGATGGATGTTTTTAAATGACTTGGGTTGGAATTGTGTATGGAGAAAAAGGCTCATAACCATTTATTAATCAGCATTCATTTTGAAAGTTAATGACGTGATTGGTATATGTGAAGATGAAAGTAAAGATGTGATTGGTACACTAGATGTTAAAATATGACTTATTTCTTAGACACTTACATATGTATGTATTTATCAGTTAAAATCATCAATCCCAGTCTGTTGACTGATAATAAATCGATTGGGTTTCCATCCTGGCTGGAGGTTGCTTGTGAATGTCTTGCCACACTGAAGAGATGTGATATGTTGAAACATGGTGTCTGTGGATGACACATATATATATATATATATATATATATGTGTGTATATGTGTATATATATATATATATGATTAATATTGATTAATTGAAAAAGGTTGTTTTTTCTTTTTCCCCCAAATATGTTATGGAGATGTTTTTCTCATCTTTTTGACTCCTGGCATCTTTTATGGATTATAAACATTGAGAAGAAAAATCTGATAGAAATTTGCCATTAGTTGATTGAAAAAAAAAAAGTTTATTCTAAAGATAAAAAAACAAAAACAAAAAAGGATTTATTTTGTTAATCAAACACTTACTGAATGATTGAGGTGATATTTTGAAAGTTATATTTGATATGCAATAGAATTCATGAAAACATTCCTCCACTCAAACAAAATTAAGTCTGGGGGGTCTCCCTCTCTCTCTCTCCCTCTCTGTGTATTTGTATCTATCAATGGCTGTGTTTCTCTGTGTCACTTATTTTTCAAAGGTGAAAAACATAATGCACAATTGTGTATATGTATATAAGAAACCACCGCTACACACCATTCTGAGAGAAAAAGGAAAATCTTCTACTACCAACTTCTGACCACCCCTCCCCTTATTCACTAGTATGAAAATGTTCACCATTGAAGCAAGAACTCAATCCTATGTCCTGAAGAAGGTCTAACAGACGGAAATGTTATGTCGTCGACATCACTACCTACAATAAACATTCATTTTCTACAACATCATATATATATATATATATAGGTCTGAAGATTGAATAGGTAAGGAACTGTCAGTAACCAGGTGCCATTGACTCTGACATGCTACATTAATTTATAGATATATAGATATATAGATATAGATATATAGATATCTATCTTGGATAATAAGTAAAAAGTAAGTGAAGTCGACGGGGCGGCCTAAAGTCGGTATCAGCCAGACAGCGAGGGAGTCTATCCCCTTTTCATTAGTGCTAGAACAAGGTGATTGTTTTAGCATCTGAGGTGGAGCGCCACACCTACCATCAGCTCCTTACTTTACCGCACAGATCACTGTGCTACTCATACGCTGAGTTGGCGAGGACTGGTATCGAACTAGGAACCTTGTGGTTTCTAGCCGAACGCTCTACCGACTGAGCTAACCCGGCCATTTATTTGTAAATAGGTGTTCAATACCATGGATAGGGCATTTATATCTAAGTTAGGGTAGTGTGGACACTGAACAGTACTTATTTACTGACAGTTTCTTGCCATCTGTGTTTTTTCAATCCAGGTCATAGGAAATGGACCTGATGGTCAGTTGAAATTCTAGGTGAGGCTGTATGGAAAAGCATTTGGTTTGAAAATCACAAGAGGGAAGCAGTAAGCAAGCACTGTTGACTATGTCCATTCTACTCTAGCTTTTATGTGTGTGTGTGTATATATATATATATGTATATATGTATGTATGTATGTATGTATGTATGTATGTCATCCACAGACACCATGTTTTGACATATCTCAGTGTGGCTAGACTTGGCAGACTACCTCCAGTCAGGGTCAAAACCAGACCAATTTTTCATCAGTCAGTCCCTAACCCCTCGGCCATCAGCACCTACAAGCAAGAAGCGGAATTTTAACTGATAAATACTTACATAGATATGTCAAGGTCACCAGGGAGCTTGTATCTATATAGAAGAGCCGTTGCTTAAGCGTACGGGGGGAATGTTGGCTAAATTCCCATCCAAAGAGCTCTACCAGGTTTGGGAGCATTTGTTAGTTATCCACACACACCTCCACCACACAAGATGTGACAAAAGGTTTTTTTTTGGGGGGGGGGTAACAAGGCCTGTTTAGTTGAGTTGATAGAGCATCTGCCTTTGTTACAGACACAGACACTGAATCTCCATTATAATAGGATTTGTAATTTTATTAATTCTGGTTGTTTGGATTTTACATGTCAACCCTTGGGTTATTTTATGCCGAAGACGTTTTGTTTTATTCATTGTCGGCTATTCAATATTTTTTTTCAAACTCAATTTTTAAAAAAAATACATACTTTAAAACATTTTTTAAAATTTCATTTATTTATTTATTTATTTTTGTCATCCATATATATATATATATATATATATATATATATATAATAATATATATATATATATATATGGGTTACGGTCTTCGCCTGTCAGTTTGATGGTCGGGTTTCGAATCACGCACAAGGTGGTCTTTCTATCTATAGCTCTGCTGATGAGGCCTAATAGGCCGAAATGTACATACAGAGACTGATTTTTCTCGATTTGTTTAGCCTTACATTTAAATAGGTATGCCCGCCTAATTTATTAATTAACTTTCAAAAATTGTCGGCTAAAAAAGCCATGCCATAAACACATTGCTAATGTGTATTTACTTATCATATATATATATATATATATATATATATATATACACACACACCTCCACCACACAAGATGTGACAATAGGTGGTTGTTTTGTTTTGTTTTTTGGCGGTGGTGGTGGGGTTAAGGGTGCTACTGTCTGTATTGTTGACCTCTACTCTAGGTCATTCCTTTCTTGGTCAGATCTTATATGTAAACATAAATTAATGATTTTTTAAAACTTATGTTTTCTATTGAGGAAGTTTCTTTTGTGTGTGTGTGTGTTCACTGATAAAATCACTTCTTATTGTCTGGAATGTCATCTCTTAAGGAGTGAAGCATGTTCAACCACTCCTTTCATATGAGTCGAGAGTTACTTCCTGGTTCTAAAATCCAACTACTACTGCAGATTCTTTGCCTTGTGCTCTTATTCACTTTTCTCCTTTCCCCATCTTCCAACTTTATTGCAAAATTGGCGAGGTTAGAGGTCATAAAATATATCCCCAATCAACATAATTGACATTTGACTTGTAGCCAGTCATGCCAAGTTTGAAGTAATTGCTCTTTCTTCTCTCTCCTTCTCCTTCTCCTCTCTCTCCTTCTCGTTGCTCTCTCCTTCTCTCTCTCCTTCTCGTTGCTCTCTCCCTTCTCTCTCTCCTTCTCGTTGCTCTCTCCCTTCTCTCTCTCCTTCTCGTTGCTCTCTCCCTTCTCTCTCTCCTTCTCGTTCTCTCTCTCTCTCCGCTCTCTCTCTCTCCTTCTTCGTTGCTCTCTCCCTCCTCTCTTCTCTTCTCGTCGCTCTCTCTCCTCTCCTCGTCTCTTCTCTCCTTCTCGTCGCTCTCTCTCTCCTTCTCGTCGCTCTCTCTCTCTTCTCGTCGCTCTCTCTCTCTCCTTCTCGTCGCTCTCTCTCTCTCTTCTCGTCGCTTCTCTCTCTCTCTCTCTCTCCTTCTCGTCGCTCTCTCTCTCCTTCTCGTCTCTCTCTCTCTCCTCGCTCTCTCTCTCCTTCTCGTCGCTCTCTCTCTCTCCTTCTCGTCGCTCTCTCGCTCTCTCGCTCTCTCTCTCTCTCCTTCTCGTCGCTCTCTCTCTCTCCTTCTTCGTCGCTCTCTCTCTCTCCTTCTCGTCGCTCTCTCTCTCCTCTCTCGCTCTCTCCTCCTTCTCGTCGCTCCTCTCCTCGCTTCTCGTCGCTCTCTCCCCTCCTTCTCGTCGCTCTCTCCCTCCTTCTCTCGTCGCTCTCTCCTCCTTCTCGTCGCTCTCTCCCTCCTTCTCGTCGCTCTCTCCCTCCTTCTCGTCGCTCTCGTCGTCGCTCTCTCCCTCCTTCTCGTCGCTCTCTCCTCCTTCTCGTCGCCTCTCCTCTCCTCGTCGCTCTCTCGCTCCTTCTCGTCGCTCTCTCCCTCCTTCTCTCGCTCTCTCTCTCGTCTTCCTATTACATTCACTTTTGGATTAATATTCTTTGAAAAGGTATGGACCCTTTTATCTCCCCCAACTATCGGTTGAATAGTATCAATACTATTCTTATACAAGGATGGCTTGGGCATTAGATACTCTTGGTAGGTTTGGGTAATTTTCTGAAATATGGTGGAAAGGGTCAGAAGGGGCTAGTTTAGCTTTGTCGGAAGAGCATCTGCCTATCAATTGTAAAATTTTGGATTTGATAATGGTTCCCACCAACTTAGCACACTAGTAGCACAGCTTTGATAATCGGATCTGTGTGGTAAGGCATCTGGGAGCTGATGGTAGGTGTGTTGCATCAGCTGAGCAAAAACAATCTCCCTAGTTAAGCACAAGCACATAGACTCCCTGTCCAGCTGATACTGGCAATACACAAATTCACCAACTTTACTTACTTTTACATACTCCTCTCCCAGGTGGATGCGCAGTCCATGACATGCAACACTCCAATTAGGCCCTTACTTAACTAGACGGGCGGTCGGGAGAGGCCCACTCTGATCAATTGGCTGGTCATGTCAAGCTCTAGCACCTATATGACTGCGCCAACCCTATTGCCCTTATGACAAGCCCAACCCTTTTTATCATATGAGTGCTAGAAGGCGATGGCTGAGGGTCTTCATGTCCTGGGAATGATGTTAAACTCTATCTGATGGTAAGGTTCCAGTTTTGGAGGTCTGGGAATGTGGAGCGCCCGTTTATCACATTGCTCCCTGGTCCACTTAGGGTCCCATCTATGGGTTAAATAGAAAAACATGAGTTTATAAAAATTGAGTATCCATTAAGAATTAATTTATTTCAAAACTTTATCGGCATTAAATGACCCACTGAAGTTGATATGCCATAAAACAAACCCAACCCATTTCTGAGTCTAATTGATTTCTTTGAGGTAATGTTTAAAATGATTGTGAACCTTTAATATTTCTTTTTTTCTAATTTCGACTTTTTCTTTTTACTTACAGGTGAGTTCCCACAAGTCTTCATCGGGTTCTTTTTTGGTAAGAATTTTTGTATTGCTGTATTTATAGTAATATGATTTATAAGATATAAATAAAATAAAATGTTGCATAAAATTTTAAACAGAAAAAAGACAGTGAATAAATTATCAACATTATATTTAAAAAAAAAAAGTTTTTATTGTTTCACAGTGTGCAACATTTGATCATTGGTTGTATCTTTATTTCTGAAGACCACAACAACAATGGGAGAAACGGAAGCCAAATTTCATAAAATGACCTTTGCACAATCAATCTACACATACGTGTGTGTGTGTGTGTGTGTGTGTTGTGTGTGTATATATATATATATATATATATATATATATATATATATATATATATATATATATATATATATATATATAATGTGGGAGAAATAAGAGGAAATTATTAATGCGACAGTATGTTGAAGCAAGAACTCAATCTGAAGTCTTGAAGAAGGTCTAATAGACAGAAACGTTACGTCGACATCAGCACAATAAACATCCACTTGCTACAGCATCCCATGTTTGTCTACCGTTCTCCACACCATTTTATATATATATATATATATATATATATATATATATATATAATAAAATGTTTATGTCTATTAGACCTTCTTCAAGACTTCAGATTGAGTTCTTGCTTCAACATACTATCGATTAATTTCCTCTTATTTCTCCCATATATATATATATATATATATATATAATATATATATATTATATATATATTGGTTGGTGGTATGAGAAAACTTATAGGTATATGCAGGTACTTATGAGGAGAGATAGATCTATTATTGCTAAATAACTGCTATTAAGCCTTATTCTTTACCATATATATATATATAATATATATATATATATATATTATATATATATATATTATAGCTAGATGTGACTCAAGGCAGAAGTGTGGATACCAGTGAGAATCGAACTCATTAACAATGGTCTGCAAATCTAGCTGTAATGGCAGCACATAAGGTGCCCATTTATATATCTGTAAAAAGTGAATATTTTTGTCCTGAAATTTTTCCCCTTTTCCAAACAAAAGAAACCTTTTTGTTATTGATTATGCTTAGCACTGTATGACCCCATGTCAATATTCTATTCATCTCTGTATATATATATATATATATATATATATAGTTTTTCTGGCTATAAAAAATGCCCATTGTTTGGAGGGGGGGGGGAAGTCTCATAAACTGATTGTAATGTTGGGTGTAAACCTTGACTTACCTAGGGTCTACCAACAGGTAACAATACACTTACATTATTCTCTGAAGTTTGGTTTGTAATTCTTTAAACGTATTACCTATATTGTCCATGACTTAAATTAGTCACACAATCTTAAAATATATATACTTACCAAACCCCTCTATACACAGCAGGATGCGACACAAGGTCAAATTCTTAAGCGGAGTTTAACAGGTTTGAATTCAGAGTTTTCCTTCTCCTATACTGGTTATCTAGCCATAGTTAAAGAGCCCAGTCTGCCCTGCTATTTACCCATAACTGGAGGGAGAATATTTGGATTCATACTTTCCCAAGAGTATTAGCGTTATGTGATATGCAGTTCAAATCCTGGACGAAGTCATAGTTCACATAGCGCTAATACTCTTAAGAAAGACATGAAATCCAACTATTCTCCTCCAGCTATGGGTAATAGTAGGGTAGACTGGGATTTTTAACCTTGGTTAGGCAACCAGTCTAGGAGAAGGAAAACTCTGAATTCAAACTGTTAAACTCTGCTTGGGGTGGTCATTATTAGAATAGGCTCACTCCTAATTAGTGATCTATTTACTAATTAGTTCCCAAAATATTACAGGTTGTAAAAAATTGTAATGGTGTTTAACACACACACACACACACTGCTACAGCCTTGTTATACATAAGTCAACGAACATGAAAAAAAAAAACGAACCGACTCCAGCTTTTTCAAAACAGTGTAAAAAAATAAATGAATAAAAATAAATTAAAAAATATTTTTTAGAAGGAAGTTGGCTAAGTGTACAACTATGTCCGTGATAAAACTGAACTCGTAGCCTAGGATCCTCTGTCGTGTGTCATCGTGACTTGCCTAGCTGACTTTAGACCCCATTCACATCGTCTGTGGTGGAGGGTCTCTCCTTCAACCAACGTAACCACCCACCCACCCGTAATATATCTTTGATCATGAAAGGAAAAAGAACATTGTACAACAATAAAAATAATATGCATGCTTTTGTGTTCGCATTAACGGCGTCAATAGCGACAATGACGAGTGATATTTTTTTCTACTTATTTATTAATTTTTTTTTTTAATACGCCGTTTGATTTCTCGTGCATTTTGATTGGACAGCTTTGATCACGTGATGTATTCGAACATGTGAAGCCAATGAAATTTTACTATTTCCTTCCAGTTTACGATATCCTCCCACCACCTCAATTAAATGTCTTTTTTTTTTTTTTTTTTAAATTTTCTACCAATGACTTTGACGTCTTGTTATTTCTCACGATCGTTTCTTCATTAGCACACTTTCTTGTTAACTGTTTTTTTTTTTGTTTTTTTGTGTGTGTGAGTGGGAGGGGTACTACTATGTAACTCGTTTTTAAATTTGTCTTCTCCTTTTTTTCTTTTTTTTATTGTTTCTCTTTTGTATGTACTTTCTTTAATTATCGATCTTTTTTTCCTTTCTTCTCAATGTTTTTACTTTCCTTTTACAGAGTTTTCCCTTCTCAGTCCTGACACTTTCATTTGTATTGTTTTATATAACGTCTGAGCCACGTTCATTTGATTAACTTTTTTCTTTACCGCTATTTTGTTTATATAACTATGAGTAACAATTTGATATTGCGTGTATGTAATTATATCTGTGTGTGTATGTAATTTATATATAAAAATACACTGTGTAATGTACATCGTAATCATTACAGATGTACATTACACACACACATACATAACATTGTAATGTGTGTGTGTCTAATGTGCGTCTGTAATGTGTGTGTGTGTCTAATATAATGCTTTTAGTCTCATTCTATGGCCTTAGAATTTTTTTCTTTTATATATCTTTGTGTGCATACCTCTGTATCTCTCTCTCTGTATCTCTCTCTCTCTGTATCTCTCTCTGTATCTCTCTCTCTCTGTATATCTCTCTCTTTCTCTCTGTATCTCTCTCTCTCTCTCTCCTTTCCCCTTATTATTTTCTTTTTCCAACTTTATTTTTTATAATCATTATAGAAGGCTTATTACAAGCTTTGTTTATATAAGTATCTGATGTAATAAAAAATAAAAAAGAAAAGGAAAA
This sequence comes from Doryteuthis pealeii, assembly GCA_023376005.1. Taxonomy (NCBI): domain Eukaryota; kingdom Metazoa; phylum Mollusca; class Cephalopoda; order Myopsida; family Loliginidae; genus Doryteuthis; species Doryteuthis pealeii. Next base: position 14,450,527 of record CM042168.1, on the reverse strand, counting down.
AGTAATGTTTGACTTTGTCCATTAAGTTTAGAACTTGTCTGTTATTTACCTAAGCCACTTACTTAATAGTTGATGAACCTTGCTGCAAAGATGGGCTGCATGCCAACTCATTGCAGCCAGTTGTAAAACGTTAAGTACACGTACAACACACAGTGACATGTATACATTTTCAGAAGTAGACACACACACAATGTGTGTGTGCGTGTATACATTGTTTTATAAAAAATGGGGTGTGTGTATATATATATATATTATATATATATATATATATATATATATATAATATATATATATATATATATAGTAAAGTCGTCGGTGTGGCTTAAAGTCTGTATCAACGAGGGAGTCTATCCCTTTTCACTAGCGCTAGACCAAGGAGATTGTTTTTGCGTCTGAGGTGGAGCGCCACACCTGCCATCAGCTCCGTACTTTACCGCACATATCCTGTGCTACTCATACGCTGAGTTGGCGAGGGCCGGTATCGAACTAGGAATTGTGGTTTCTAGCCGAACGCTCTACCGACTGAGCTAACCCGACCCCTATATATATATATATATATATATATATAAGTGTTTGTGTGTATATACATTGTTTATATAAAAGAGGCGGTATAGATTATTATATATAATGGTCTCTATTTATCTATCTATGTGCACAATCATAATTATATAGTGGTGTAAAGCCGTATTTGTAGGTGACCATTAAGCAAAATCAAGTACTGTAAGCAACCAGTCCTTTGTCAAAATGACTTGATTCAGCATTAAATGACCCAAAAGAGTTGATTATGCCATTAAACTGACTATGAGTTCTAAGATTGTCACATGCACTTGTTGAAACACACACACACACACACACACACACACACACATATATATAATGTCATGCACAAGGTGCTGTTTCGACGATCTCACTTCTCTTCAGTGTCGCTAGACCCAGCAACAACTTCTAGTCGGGAGTGAACCCTACAATTTTCATCAGTCTGGTTCCTTAACCCCTCGCCTGTCGGCAGCTGCCTGTAAGGAGCGGTGTCTGTTACTGATAAATACATACATCTGTGTATGTATTTTACGATCACCAGAGAGATCAAGTCTGTAAACAACAGACGATCATTGTCTTTATTACGCTGGCAGTGAAAGTCAATTAAAGTTGCTCCTAGAGAGCTCTACCCGGGTTTGTGTGTGTGTGTATAATATACTTCAAGACAT
>CM042168.1:14424580-14449222 GCA_023376005.1 Doryteuthis pealeii | reverse complement strand
ATCTTGTGGGACCCTAACTGTTACAAACACTCCTGGTGTGTGTGTAACTTCTCGCTCAGTAAATTGTAAATGAGAAGCGACTCATATTTCACCGGAATGGGGAACCTCACCACCGGATATCCATAATATCTAGTTAGTTCTAGGAATTGATCGCGAGGCATTTCTAACTGGAATGCCTGGCTTATTATATGCGCGAATATGCCGTATTGCTTGATTGATTTTACCTATAGATTCATTGATAAATCAGGAAGGGGAGCGATTTCAGTTGGTCCAAGGGTAACAATATTCTTGGCCAGGAAGAGATCTGATTGTCGGAGAATGAATGCAAGTATTACCAACAGACATAAGGACCAATTCATATGTATCTATTGAAATGATAGAGAGAATTGTTACTTGAACGTCTGAAGGAAAAAAAATTAGGATCACGATGGACATTTCAATTTAAGACAGTTTGCTTAAATATAAAAAAAAATCTGTATACAAGGTCATCCCATTTTTTTTTATGATGAAGAGGAGAGAACAAAAAGGTTTGTCTGGGTTGCCATTGGGCAAACCATATCATGTCAGAAACTGAAGAGGGATTTAGTAACGAATAAGAATAACTGAAATTGATGATAATGATGATGGAAATAGTAATTCATTTATTAGCATAATTAGTTGGGTGATTGATGTTGATGTGAGGAATAAAGTCAGAAGTAATGGAAAAGGTGTAGAGTTGAACTAGGCTGGAGAGTACCTCATCACATAGGTAAGCATTAACTATAGTCCTTGAATTTCTATTTACCAAGACTTGATTATATACTGACCAGAAATAAACAAAGTGCCCTCCCTTAAGCTGCGGTTCACGTAACACTTGTAGAACTCCAATTTAATCTCTTTTAGGCTGCTGAGGGATAGCAATTGGTGATTTTATAATTTAAAAAATAAAATTGATATATAAAGAAATTTAAACGTTTATTTTTTTTTTTAATTTACTTACCTTACTTTTAAAAAAGCATGCCTTATTGTGTGCTCCACTGAAATATTTGAATGTGTCTATCCCCTTTTCAACTAGGGGCTAGTATAGGGAGGTTAGCTAGAGGTGGTAGTGCCATCATACAATGCAGCTCTTTACTTAACTGCTCAGATTCAGATCTTACCCAAGTTAATAGACCATCCTGTCAGCTGGGGCTTGTAGAATTGACCGTGCCTCTGCAGGAGTGTGGTGATCAATAATTTATACCTCCCTCTTCTCTCCTCCCATAGATAAATATAAATAAAGAGAACAAAGGATATATTCAGGCCACTTTGTTGGCTCGTTAGTAGGTTGAAGAAGACTCGGATGTGTTAAAGATGGCACTTCCTCGTCCATTTAAGATACTATGGTCCATAACTTACGTGCAGCTTCTTATTCTAATATTACTTTATGATTAATCTACCTCTCGGCTGTCCCAATGCGTCATAGCTCATATATGATATTTCCCAACCCTTACATATATTTTATGCGGCCTTTCATCAGAGTATAAAATATTAAGGGAAATGGAAAAGCGGCCAAACCCCCTTTTTTTTTCAATAGTATGTTTAGAGTACATGTCATCAAACTCTGGCTGAGGCATTTACTATATCTATATGGTGGTCACTGGATAATGACATATAAAATACTGCAATTTGGTTGGCTATGCATAGTTTCCAAATTCTAGAGCTCTGGGGGAGTGTAGAGTACCTTTCATTGCCATTACTGTACAAAGTTCACGCTGTGACCCGGGTCCGTAAGTTTGCGTAGTTACCTGTAAGGTTGCCTCACCCATCTTAATATCGGTTTTATAGGAAAAAATTTAAAGATTTAAAGGGAAAAGTGTGTTATATAACAAATAAAAATAACAGAAAAAAAAAAAAAAAAAGAAAAGAAATTGGATTACCAACAAAGAATGAATCTAATATTAAAAAATATATAAATATTTTCGCATAAAAAGTAAGATTCCAAGGTTTGATTATGCCAGAGGTAATAATTTCAACTAACTGTGAGTAAATTGAACGTCGAGCCTTCAGATTTTCTAGGTGTATGCTATCTACCAAACTGAGCGATACTCGGAAAAAAGTCCCGCCTATGATTGTTTTTTTTTATGCCTTGTTGAACCTGATATAAAATTGGTTTATTCCACTATTTTATTAAAGGGCACTAAATTACTTCTTCGTGCTCATCATGGCCTCTTTATGACTAATAGCAAATGCATTAAAAATCTTGCATCTAGATTGAGTGCATTTTTTTCTATCTATTATTGTTTCAACCTATGTTAGTGTAGGTTAACTTAAGCGACATGAGGAATGATTTATGCAAGTTCTAACACATCTGTGCTATTTGTCTTATTATCTGTATTACAGATTTCATTCTTGAGTACACGGTTAGTTTTGTTGTGCTAATATGTTCATCTCAGCTACACTGTTGAAGTGGTCCTCCAATCTATGTTATAATTTAAGGACAAAATTAATGAATTTATAAGAAATAATATATTATGTGTTTATAAAAATAATAAGAAATAAAATAAAAAAATATAATACTCAACAATATAAATGAATCAAAATAAAATAATATTTTTCTATGGCATCAATAATACCCAAGGGTTATGATATTATATTTACCTGTAAAATCTCAAATGATACCACTTGTAGTATTAATTGATCACCCTTGGGAACCTTGCATTTGTAGAATGGATGCTCTACAACTGAAGCTAAACTGAAAATAGTCCTATGATTTTTTTTTATCGCCTTGTTGACTGACTATTAAGAATGGTTTTCACTAGTGTGTATTAATGGTGTGGGCTCAGCTAAGTATGTATCTGTCTTTTCGTTCTCATCCAGCCTCTTGTTGAGGTGAGCGTGAATTTAAGCAATATTGTGATAAAAATTCTCATATAAAAACATATGAATGACACTTACTCTCTTGTTTTCTATGTCTTCATACAATATTTCCATTTTTCATCATTTCTCGTCATATTTTTAGACTTTAGTTCTGCTGCTGTAGGCCAACTCTCATTTTAATTAATACTATGGGGAAAACTGGAGGTTGGTTGATAGGCATATTTCTCCCAGAGGTATGCTGGATGAGAAATAGCTAGATAGCCACTTCTCAAAGGTCATGGTCGCCGAGTATTGGTCCAATACTATATCGCGTCGATTCTTCTCTCGAAATAAGCAACCTTTGCTAAACTGTGTAGTTTATGGCCGATCATCGATCAGTTAATTTTGTCTGTGAAACTAAAATAGCTGTTTAAGTCTATAAGTATCTTTTTGTGTCCTGGTTTGTATCGAACAGTTTTTATTTATACTTACATTCAAAATTGTAGTGTAGTGTTGATTTCGCTGATTCTGAACTTCTGAGCGAGGTGAGGTGAAAGGAATTGTAGCCCTTCATTTTTGCTCCATTGAGAATCCCAGGTATTGGTGGCTGGGATGTCCTGGGTATGACATCTTTTATCATATTATAAAATAGGCATAAAAACTATCCTCTATAAGATGTTAGGTATGGGCTGTTGAAAGGTCTTTAGTGTTGTGTATGACGGTTAATTGGCTTAGTGGTGGGTTCCAATTGTTTCTGGAGCTCTAGCGTGCCAGATATGTGGGAGCGTACCCTTCAATGATTCTTATCCCCCAGACCCGAGTATATGTTAGTAAACTGTGTTGAGAGGTCTCGTTAATTCTATGGGTTGTTAGTAAATGTTTAATAATACGTACCCTATAAACGTATAAAAAAGGTTTGTAGCCTCTAATCACTTGCATTCTGAAGGTATTTAGAGCATTTTTACTCGGATGGTTCGTTCAGTGTCTGGATAGTTGGTGTTAGGTTGACTTTACTTTATTTAGCTATAACTCTCGCTTCCCTCTGAACCGCAGATTAAGTTTTAGAGAGTACCTGTTTAGGTTCCGCGAGATTCTGGTTGCTTGCAATTATTTGTATAGATTTACCATTTTAATTTTTTTTTTTTTTTCGGTTTGTGAAAATTTTCAGTTTGGCATAGAAATATTTTTTTATCTAATTTGATTTAAGCCATCTTTGTCTTTTTACTGGACCTATTATTGCGATCTACTCAGGTTCCACTTGACCCAGAAAAATCAGTCGAGTGCCTGTTTTAGGTCCCATAGCCTGATAGATCTGTTTGCAGAATTAGGCTTGAATATGATTTACCATTTATTATAGCTTTTTTAGAAAAATTTATTGGGTTTGGAAATTTTTTTTTTTTTTTAGTTTTGGCCATAGAAATATTTTTTCTAATTTGATTTTTCGGCTATGTTTTGTCTTTTTTTTCCTGCATCGTTTAGTTCCTCCTTAATATAAAACAATTGCTATGCAATTATTTTACATCAATTGAAGAGAAACTGTTTTATTAAAACCTTAATTTGTAATGTTAATAAATGTGTGAAAAATTTCTTTTAGTAAGAAAAAATATTACTTTTTATTTACCCATATTTGACGGCATATAGGATGCACTTTTTTTTCCAAAATTTTGACTCAAAAGATTGCCCTGCGTCTTATACATTATAGGTGAAGTTTGAGACCTCTGGTAGGCCTAGGCTAATCTTCTCTATGATGGCTCACTAACCCAGCTTACACTGCAATAATTTTTACCTACCCTAAACTCCGTGCATCCTTATTTTGCATTGTGGTATTGTTATAATCAAGGTGGTAACAGTAGCGATATGGTCTCGAAGGAAAAAACAAATACACTAAAAACTTTTTTTCTCTGAATCTGACCTGCTGAAATGGGGGTGCGTCTTGTATGCCCATGCGCCTTTATATGACGTCAAAAATTTGGTATTTATCTTTACTTTTTTAAATCTTGTAGTTTGAAAATTTTAAATTCTCTATATTATACTTCATGTTCCTTAAAAGTAAAAACTGTTTTATCATCTTGCTGCACCCTCTTGTTAAAAAAAGCAAGTAACGTACGCTTCTAAAGAGAAAATGAAGAAAAAAGGACATGTTTTATTATAAAAATGGAATGGTCCATTATTTAACTGAGGTATGACGCTCATAAGAATTCGGAAGATGAAAAGATGACAAATGAGATAATCAAGATTTACATTTTTGCATTTCATCTTGGAAAACTTTGGACTGTCTCATTTTTAACCAGAGGGTGTTTGCAAGATAATGGTTGTACGATTAAAAAACATGAGATTGATTATAGAGAATTAAAATCCCTGTGCTACTCATATGCTGAGTTGGCGAGGGCCGGTATCGAACCTGGATACTTGTCGGACACTCTACCGAGTTAAAATCTTTGACAAAGCATTTTGATACTCAGTCTGCATGTCTTTATAATACGCTGACTTTATCTACCTCAGTGGGGGTAAGACCCCCTCCCCCAAAAAAAAGGGTGCCTTATGTATGACACTAAACTGCAGCTTCAGTTCTAGGAATGTGGAGTACATTTTCATTGCCATAACTCCCAGGTCCACTCTGACCCAGAATAGTAGTACCTGTTAGGGTCCCAGATAGATATTTTTGCAAATTATTTGAATTAGATAGGAATACTTGATACATATGTAATAAAGTTTTTTTTTTTGTTTGTTTTTTTTACTAGTGCTAGACTGAGGAGATTGTTCTTGCATCTGGTGTGGAGCACCACACATACCATCAGCTACGATGCTCTACCAACTTAGCTAAATTGGCAAAAAAAAAAGTTACAAAAAAAAATATAAATGTATAAAGTTGGCAGGGGGCCTATTATCAGTATCAGCTGGGCAGCAAAGGAGTCTATCCCCTTTCCACCAGTGCTAGACTGGGGAGATTGTTCTTGCATCTGGTGTGGAGCACCACACATACCATCAGCTACGGTGCTCTACCTACTTAGCAAAATTGGCAAAAAGAGTTACATTAAAAAAGATATATAATGTATGCAATTCCATAACCTCTCTAGGTGCATAAAATGCCGTGAGGGTAATCGTTAGCAAGCTAGTCTCACTGAATAATTACTATTGAATCCATAACCTCTCTAAAGGACATAAAATAACACTAGACAGGTTGATATGCCTTTAAAATCAATCCATCATATTAATTAGAATTTTGGTTAGAGAGAAAATGAGATTGCGTAAGAGATGGTGTTTCTTTTAATTACATCATCTCGCTACCTTCGATCACACAGACGTCTCGTGTCTGCTAATGCCAACTTGGCATTGCTCTATTTGGCTGGCTGGCAATTGTACTACTACGTCTTCAAATAACTGAACGTTAATATGCCACCCACCAATCTCTCAAAAACCTGTGTGGTCAACCTGGGTTTTTTTTTTTTTTTTTTTTTTTTGCCAAAGCTGTTTTTCACATGTATTTATTAACCAACCCATCTGCATAAAGCCCCAACCCCTTTTTATCATATGGGTGCTAGAAGGCGGTGGCTGTGGGTCTACATGTCCTGGGAATGACGTTAAACTCTATCTGATAGTGAGGTTCCAGTTTTGGAGGTTTGGGGAATATGGAGCACCCCTTCATCACCATTGCTCCCTGGTCCACTCTGACCCGGAGTGGTAGTACCTGTTAAGGTCCCATCTATGGGTTAAATAGAAAATGTATTTATAAAAAATTGTATTATCCATTAAGAATTGATTTATTTCAAAACTTTATCGGCATTAAATGACCCACTGAGGATATGCTGTAAAACAAAACAAAAAAACAAAACCATCTGCATAAGCAGGATGCAACACAAGGTCAATTTCTTAAGCGGAGATTAACAGGTTTGAATTGAAAGTTTTCCTTCTAGACTAGTTTGCCTAACCAAGGTTAAGACCCAGTCTGCCTACTATTACCCATAGCTGGAGGGAGATTAGGACTCATACCTTTCCTAAAGATTATTAGCTATGTGAAAGTAAACAACCTCATCCAGGATTTGAACTCATTTCATTGTGCCCATTTCCTACAATGATATACATTACACCATGAGCCTCCTCATTTTTCACATGTATACATACCTCACATACCCAAGTAGGTGCTGGCCCTGTCAGCAAGGCCTAGAATACAGACTGCATCCCCTGCAGAGGGGTGATTCCCCTCACACCAGCTTAAAATGTGGTATCCCGAGTATGTCACTAAACTGCCTCTTGGTGAGGCTCCACTTCTGGCACTCTGGGAAGTGTGGAGTCCTCCCCTTGTTGTCATTAGTCCCTGCTTCACGATAAATATTTTAAAAAAAATTTCTTATCTTATACCGTATTTGACGGCATATAGGACGCACACTTTTTTCCAAAAATTTTGGCACAAAAAATTGCCCTGTTCTTATACATCATATGTGAAGTTTTTATTATTATTAATTCTTATATTATTATTTCCTGCAATTGAGATGTCTTGTGTATGCTTATTGCTTGCCTGTACTGCCAAATTGCTTTTATACAGCTATGTTTCTGCTTGTGTAATGCACAGCTAGACTGTTTTCAACAATATATGCTTAAATACACTAAAAACTTTTTTCCCCGAATCTGACTTGTTGAAGTGAGGGTGCGTCTTATATGCTGTCAAATACAGTATATATTTTTTTCCAGATTGAAATAAAATGAAATACCATTAATTCATTCTACTCCACCCTGAAAAAAAACTCTAAATAAGAAAAATAGCCCTATATCGTATAAAAACATAATTCATTACTTTCTATTTTATTATGTACTGTAAAATCTTTTAATGTTCACTGTATATTTATAAATATCTTTCTTTTGCGTAATAAATTTGGAAAGTTAACTGTTTTTAGTAATCTTATTAACATAAGCGTATTTGAAGCTCTCTCTCTCTCTCTCTTGTACCTCAAATTTTAGCCCTCAACAGAAAGCAAAAAATTGACTGAGTAACAGCTTGTAACTCGGAAAATTTGTAAAATCCAAATATATATATATATATATATATATATATATATATATATATACACACACACAGTTTGGTGTGGTACCAAGTTTCTTGGTACAAGGTGATTCTAGGCTGGTCCTATTCTCTACCAGTAGTTTGTTGTAGAGTTCATGTTCTGTATGAGAGCTCAATGTTTAATTATTGAAAACAGAGCAAAGTTATTTAAGGCCTTTTTATTCACACACACACACACCACACACACACACACACATATATATATATATATATATATATATATATATATATATATAACTCTTCATGAGTTTTCTGATTAAGTATTTCTTATCTACCCACCACCAAATACTTCCTAATAAACATTTGCAGACATACTTTAAACAAATATTATTAATGATAACTGTGGATATGAGTCACCCTGTGAGGTTTGGTGTCCCCACTGGGGAAAGTAATGGGAAAACGATCTCAGGCCTAGGGAGGTCATGTGTTTTTTCAAAACAAAATGTTTTTAGTAACCCTAGCTCCTGTCAGAATCCTTTACCAGTTTGGACTAAGGGAAGGGGATGGAGAGTGAGGGGTAAGAATCAGGGTCTTTGGCACAAGCCAGCTCCCTTGATGAGTTTTTTTTCTTAACACTTTTTTTTTTTTTGTTTCTTGGTGTCTTTTTTTTTTCTTTCCTCAGTTCTTTCTTGAAAGTAAAAGACATTTTTCTATCTACATGGAGATAACTAAGAACAGAAAATAATTTTCCAACTGAAAAAGAAACAGCCGTGGGGTGGGGCGACTAATGAAGTAGGGGGGTCAGGGTTAGCCTGTAAGCTCTTAGAATTTCACACAAGATAAGAGATATAAGAGAGGCTGTTCCAAAAGTAATGCCTTTCCACAGAAACATAAGATACAAGGAGTACAATAACATCCTTCGATGGGTGTTTTCAGCTACAAAATGGTTTTCTACCCACTATTTATGTTGGCCACCATAAGAAGATCACACCGAAAATGTTTTATCTCCTTATGTAAAGTAGAAGCTAAGTGAATCAATGTTTGTCTTCTAAAGGCTTTTTTATTGTTTAGTTTAATGACACAAAAGTTATACTAAAATATTCCTTAGTTTTAGGATTGAGTTATGTTTGAAAAAAAAATTCCATTTTAATTGGTTCTAATTAGTCATAATTTGCAATCCAGTCAAAAACTGGCCCATCTCTTACTTCACATTCTGCCTGTCACTTTCCTCCTCAATTTGCAAACAACATAAATTCATCTCTTAATCATTATACATTATAGGGTAGACTGAGCTATTTACCATTGGTTAACATTTAGTTTTTAGTAATAACACAAGGCCACTTTTTTTTGTCATAAGATTTTTATTTCCCACAACAGCCGAGACCTGCCTTTTTGTTTAATTCCACATGTATAAAAGATTATTTAATTGTATACTTATCTCTTGACTGGTACTACATTGGAGAGGCTCAAATCTTGGTTGCTGGGCTGATCTTGAGTTGGCTGACAATTCCTGGATGTTTGGAGTCTGGAAATCAATTTGGGATTCTGGGGGACATCTTGCTTTTGCGATTTAGAGTGTTTAGTAATAACACAGGCCACTTCTTTTTCTCATGAGATTTTTTTTATCCCCCCCCCCCAGTTGAGAGCACGTCCGGCTCTTTCAACTCATTGTATTTGACTCCTCTCATATTCTCATCCCTCGCGCCTACTCTCTCCCACTTCAACATGTCTCTTTCCAATAGAAACAATGCCATGTCCTTATGATGATTCATCCTTAAACTTTTCCATTCTCATCTAAAACATTTAATAATAATGTATTTTTGCTACATGTCAGTAATACACTCATGCACCCCTCCCCCATTATGTTACAGGGTTAGATAATTTTTGAAGAAGGTCAGCAGGCACATCGGATGAAACATTTACCAAACCCTCCTTATGAGCAGGATGTGACACAAGGTCAATTTCTTAAGCAGAGTTTATCAGGTCTGAATTCAGTTTTCCCTCTACTAGACTGATTACCTAACCCAGGTTAAAGAGCCCAGTCTGCCCTACTATCCATAGCTGGAGGGAGAGTAGTTGGATGTAAACCTTTCCCAAGGGTATTAGCGCTATATGAAATGCAAACAGCCTCGTTCAGGATTTGAACTCGAGTCAACGAGTCCATTTCCTATGACTCTAAACATTACACCATGTACCTCCATATATATCCATAAAGATGACAAGTCTGAATTTTTTAAATGAGGCTTGATAATTTATATTATTAATATTTTTCAAACATGTCCGACCTGAATTTCTAGTCTGGATTTTAAGCCCCTCTTGCTGGGGGAAAAAAAGCAACATGAGTATCTGACCAATATACACTCCTTACTTTGACACTTGGATTCTTTCCTGAGTCTTCTCTTTCAACATATCAATTTTCCACTTGACATCATTCTGTAATTCTATGTCCTGGAAATGGTGTCCCATGGGAGAGGCTTCTAGATCTGCAGGGAAGTGTCAAGTCTTTCTTTTGTTGCCATTTCTCTCAGATTCACTCTAATACAAAATAATTTTGATAGTTTGATTGATTTTAGCAGCATGTCAATCTGTCTGGGGTTATTCTATAACTATATTTGTCTGTTTACATCTGTCTGTCTACATCTGTCTACATCTGTCTGTTTGTCTACATCTGTCTACATCTGTCTGTTTGTCTACATCTGTCTACATCTGTCTGTTTGTCTACATCTGTCTACATCTGTCTGTTTGTCTACATCTGTCTGTTTGTCTACATCTGTCTACATCTGTCTGTTTGTCTACATCTGTCTGTTTGTCTACATCTGTCTACATCTGTCTGTTTGTCTACATCTGTCTACATCTGTCTGTTTGTCTACATCTGTCTACATCTGTCTGTCTGTTTGTCTGTCTACATCTGTCTGTCTGTTTGTCTGTCTACATCTGTCTGTTTGTCTGTCTACATCTTAATCTACTTATGATTTGTATTCTGCAAAGCTTTTTCTTTTTGTATAAATATCCTTTTTCTTCAGTAAATATCACAAGAAGCCAGGTTTTTTGACATAACTAAAAACTGACTTGTGTTTTAATTTTCTTTTCTTTTTGGTGGTTTTCTATAAAAACAGGCTGTACTCTTTGTGTCTACCTTGAATCACTGATTTTGAGCACACTCTTTATTTATATCACATGCTTACCTCCCTTGTTTATTCACTTGCTTACAGATAAGCTCTTAAGGGCTTTTACCTTTTTTCTATAAAAGAAAGAAAAAGAAAAAAAAACAAGACTTTTACTGTTTTATTCAACTTTAACTGGAGTTTGATTGCAATGAATGTTTCTAATAATGTTTGAAGCTGAATAGAAATCTTATTTAATGCAAGAGCAAACTGGCCATTGGCCAGATCCAATGTCACTCTAGATATTCATTTATTACTAGAGGAGGAAGAAAGGGGAAAAATACTTACCTATGTAAGCATTGTACCTTTTGTGGACCCAATGAATACAATTATTACATTGATATAATTGATGTCAAAAATGGGTCAGACATACACAGAATTCATTTATACCTTGTGAATACCCATATATTAACTGTAGTTAAAAAAAAATAAAAAAAGTCTATGGAGTGGCCTATGATGGGGGAGGTAGTCCCATGGTGTATTACTTAATGTACTGGATTGTAACATCATAGTAAGCGAGTTGAAACTCCTGTTGCACTATTATGTTCACTACATGTCCTGGGAATAACGTTAAACTCTGATGGTGAGGTTCCACTTCTGAAGGTTTGGGGAATGTGGAGCACCCCTTCATCACCATTGCTCCCTGGTCCACTCTGACCCGGAGTGGTATTACCTGTTAGGGTCCCATCTATGGGTTAAATAGAAAAACATGTGTTTATAAACAAAATTGAGTATCCATTAAGAATGAATTTATTTCAAAACTTTATCGGTATTGAATGACCCACTGAGGTTGATATGCTGTAAAACAAAACTAACCAAAATCCATGCGTCTAACACACGTCATGCTCACAAAGTCAGTAAACGGCACAGCTCCCATGTCATTTGGAATTTACCTAATTCCTCCACCTTGGCTAGGATGACACAAGGTCAGTTTTTAAGCTGAGTACAATGGTTTGAATCTAGTTTTCCTTCTCCATGAACATAGTTATAGTAAAATCAGCGAAGTGGCCTATTGTCAGTATCTATCCCCTTTTCACTTGCGCAAGATTGTTTTTGCATTTGAGGTGGAGTATCTAACCTACCATCAAACTCCCCACTTTATCACACAGATCGAAGCTGTGCTACTCATGCACTGAGTTAACAAGGGCCAGTATTGAACCTAGAACTTTTGTTTCCTAGGTGGATGCTCTACCAACTGAGCTAAACCCCATTAAGAACATACTCTATCTATCTGTATCTATCTCACTCACACACACCAAGGTTAAAGAGCCCAATCTTTCCTTACTATATATCCATGAGAATATGAAAGAGAATGGGTGGATGCATACCTTTCCCAAAGGCATTAACATGTTTGTTTTTTTTTCTTCTGATAAGAACTGTTCCACTATGCATATCTTGGGATAGGCTCTGTGCTGCAGATAATGCAGTAATAAAGATTTCTGTTTTTTAACAAAATTTGTCTCTTCATGAAATTTTGCAAAAATGTTACTTATATCACATTCTTATAATTCTTTTTTTCTTTCTTTTTTTTACAGGTGAGTTTTTAAGGATCCTTCATTGAATTTGTGGTAAGAATTTGATTTATCAACCTATTTGCATTTGACAATCTTTGTCTGAATTTCTCAGATGAAAATTGTGTATGTGTGTGTATTTAAAAAAAAAAAAAAAAAAATACAATTATGAAAATTTGTTTTATAATAATCATAATACCAGAATGAAAATATTTGTTTTATAATAATAATCATAATACCAGGATGAAAATGTTTTATAATAATAATCATAATACCAGGATGAAAATTTATTTGTTTTATTATAATAATAATACAATGATGAAAATTTGTTTTAAATTCTATTAATAGAATAAGTAAAAACTACAAAAGTGGTCAATACCATATAAGTAGATCAATATACAATAAGTATTGGTTTTCCTACAAACTGAGTTTCATGAAAGTAATAAATTGTCATTTGTTCTTTTTTCTTTTTCGAAAATGTTGTTAGAACCCATATGCAAATTAATATCCTATGTAAACCTTTATTTCATAGTGATATATAACACATATTGGAGTTTGAGATGCATTAATAACATGGGTTGTTTTGAGGCAAATTTAACTCTGCTAAACTCTAATACTCATTGTTAATAAATAAGATGCTAATTAAGATTTAGTAACCTCGTGACATCGGTGGTGACAGTTGCACTGACTCACGTAGACTATTTTAATCTGTTGTATGACAATTGTTTTCTGAAAGATAAATTACATTACAAGTGGATGGGTTTTTCCGCATCTAAAAATTCAAATCCTGGTTTATGAAAAGAAAAATGATTCATTTCCATCAATATCAAATTTTCTGAAGAGGAGGATGGAAAATATTATCCAGTTATTGTTCTATTCAAATCTAGAATCGAGGGCAATGTTTATGGAAGGTGTCAGGTTGATTTATAGGATGGCTATGATGTGAGGGTCTTATGATTCCGAATTTTAGAGTAGATAGAACAAAAACATCAGTGATATACCCCCCCTTTTCAGTCACACACACGTGTGTGTATATGTGTGTATAATATATATATATATATATATATATATATATATATATATATATATATATATATGAAAAATAGATGGAAATTAATCCGACAGTATGAAATTTAACATTTTGAAAAAACATGATGTTTGTTATGTGATTGCTGACAGATCTGTTGTGACCAAATCGATAAGTTGGTCTTCATCAAAGAGCGACATAGACGGGAAGAAAGATATCCGTTAAAAAGTCTTTTTAACGGATATCTTTCTTCCCGTCTATGTTGTTGTTGTCTCTCCTTCCTTTTGGCTCTCTTTTCCGTGGCGGCTTCTTTCCTATTTTTTCACTCCTTTCACTCATATATATATATATATATATATATATATATATATATATATATATAAATATATATGGCCAGCTGAAAAGTTTGACCAACCTATTATTCTTATGGAATTTGACCAAATGAGGTTTATTTTTCAACATTGTCCCCCTTGAGGGCAACACACCTTTAATATCGTTGTTGCATTTCTTGTGTCTCAAGGAAGTCATCAACAGCAGATGACGGCATCTTTTCAGTGTGTGTGTGTGTGTGTGTGTATATATGATACAGCATGAGCATAGTCCATTGCACTTGGTTAGTCAGTTTATCATCAATGTGATCATTGGACCAATGAATTTAGATTACTTGGTCTGATGATCACATAACCGAGAAACTGACAGTCACCAAATACTGCTGACTCTGTTTATAATGTCATAACTTAGATATGTTCTGTCACTGATATTGAGCACTTATTGTATGAAATGCCCGCATGCACACACACACACACACACATATATATATATATATATATATATATATATATATATATATATGTCGGTCTATCAAACATTTGATAAAAAGGGCCACGCCCTCGAAATATTGATAAGTAAGATTATAACACATTATTCATTTTGTTTCATGCTTCTAAAACCACCAAAATTTATTTTCCCATAAGTAGACAATGAATCGATTTTCCAACATTGATATTTACATAGTCTGGCACAAGGCCACCAGTGTATAACATCCGGTAAGGATGATCAGCAAGATGGACTTCCTAACAGTTTAAAGATTATTATTACAACAATTATGAAAATATATAAAATCCTATTTTTAGCAATAGCCATGGAATTACCATGGGTCTTCTAGTGCCTTATAATTAAGCTAAGTCTTTTTAATAGTAGTAGTGGCCGTGGTAGTAATGGTAGTAGCATCATCATTGTTATCAGCTGATGGGGGGGGGGGTCAGTCCTTAAAAGTCAGTGGGTGATGCTGCATCTGTTTCACCCCCTCCATCTTTTTTTTTTTTTTTTTCTCCCTGTACTTCACACTCTCCCACTGGGCTACCACTAATCAGTCTGTACTCACCCCTCCCAAGCCACCTACCTTTCCTCTGTTCTTTTCCTTGGTCTCATCTGTCCAGTCTTGCCTTTTGTGATGCTGACTCACACCGACCCCAACTATAAACCCCTCCCCCTCTCTTTCCCTCCCTTTTTCTCCCCCTCTAATATCTTTATGAACTATTTCCTCCTGACCCCTTATTGACACAATAACTGCTCCTCTCTCATTGGCCTCACCGAAACTCCCTGTCCCCTCTTTCTAGGGTTCTTTATTCACACTCTTTCAAATCATTATTTCTCTCTCTCCCCCCCACCTATATTACACCTTCCCACTGCCCTAATATTTCTAACTCTATCACTCTTTTCTTTCCACCCTTCCTTCGTCTTACTTCTTATTCGTCTCTTCTTACTATGACTCCCTCCATAAATATTTAGGGCTTTTTCTCCCATCTTTCCTGCACCCCTCTCTTAATTCTTATATCTTCCTCTCCTTTCTCCCCACTCCTTCTTCTTAGTTCTTATTTATCTCTCTTACCGCCTTTTATCTTACTTTTCTTTCCACCACTCCTTCCTATTACTTCTTAATCTATCTCTCTTACTATGACTTCGTCCCTAAATATTCAACTCTTGTCTCTTCTCGACTCCCCCCCTCTCTCTCTCACTTTTACCTTCTTTTTTCTCCCTCTATCAATATATCTCTTTTTTTCCACCACTCCTTTCTCTTATTTCTTATTCTCTCTCTTACTATGACTTCGTCCCTCTTGTTCTCCCATCTTCCTTGCTTTTCTTTCTCTCTCAATTCTGTTATCCCTCTCTTCTTTACCACCATTCCTTTTGTCTTACTACTTATTCTATCTCTCTTACAATGATGTCCTCCCTAAATATTCATATCTCTCTCTTCTCCCCCCCTCTCTTCTTTCTTCCACTTTCCCCCCCTCTTCCTATCTAACTCTATGACACTTTGGGTTCTGTCCAGATCCCCCATGCTGATGTGAGAAAACGAAAGTTGGAGAAACATAAGAATGGGTGACAACTTTGAAGTACAATAAGTACACGGCATATAACAGACTAGCAAGGTAATTTGGTGTAACGAAGGTTAAAAATGATCATTTCATTTCTGAATGTTCAATTTTTAACTAAGAAAACATGAGAAAATTAGGAAAAAAAATCTCACAATTCATCATTAGCATTCTAGTCTTTTAAATAATTATGTATCCACCTCCCTCTTATATGCAAAGAAAAATTTGTTCAAATGGTATAATGTATGTATGTATGTATGTGTGTGTGTGTGTGTGTGTGTATATATATATATATATATATTAGGTACCACCAGACCGTTTATGCCATCTTGAATAAACGGAAATAGATATTTCCGAACTTTGTTTATCAAAAATCTCGTAAAAAAAAGATCGTACAGGGTTGTTACAAAGAAAAAATAGTTAATTCAAAGATCAAATTATCCGATTGGGAAAAATTACATCGTTATCTTAAAAAATAAACAAACCTGCCCGTATTACATGCGAAAGGGTAATTTTCAGACCGTAATATAGACAGAAAAGTTACTAATTATTTCCCTTTTACGAACAACCCGTAAAAGTATGGAATGAAAATTTGAATATTTTTTCTAAGAGAAAAACTGATAAAATAATCTATTATATTGAAAAAAGTTAAATAAAATAATTTTTTTCACGCTAACACTGTCAGCCTAACAGGAACAAACTTTGGTTACTTAGAAGCGTCTCGTCTCTTTGTAAAACAAATGTCAGCAATGCTCTTCCGTACATTCTAAGAATCACACATTACTATTCAACAACAAAAATTACAAATTCTTTTAAAAATATTAATCGAGCTCGTATCGGACCAATGTTAGTGCACCTGAATTATAAAATTCATATTTTTAAATATCCGTGAAAAATTCGATTTTGACGCAGGAAATTTAATTTATTTCACGCAGAAAATAAAAATATTTAATCACACAAAAATTGAAAATCTCTTAAAAATTAATTTCTTAAAAAAAATTTTTTTTTGTTGACAATTTAATAGAATATATACATACCAATTATAAAAGCAAAAAAAAGTTTTCAAATATTAATATTATGACATTTTTTTTTGCACTTTTATTTCCGATTTCATTAATTTTTCCTCAAAAAACTAGACGTCGTACATTCATACAATTTTCATTGATATAGTTATTCAGACTCTTATCTTTATAGAAAAAAGAAAAAAAATTTTCTGACGCGTCATTTTTTTTTATCTCATAAATAAAATAGGGGGGGGGGAATAGACCTCGTAAAAAAATATTTCCCCTAATATATTTTAGAAAAAAACTATTTCAGATGTATTTTCATCCAATGGAAACATTTATGGAAATTCGGAAAATCAGATTATAATTGATTTTTCATAGAATTTTAAAAAATCCTCTTATCGTAACTTGTTTTTAGTTACGTTAAATTTCAGTTGATTTAACAGTGCAAAAAATGAAAACATTGTTTTTTCAATCATAATTTTCATTATTTTCGTAAGCTGATAAAAAATTTAAAAAATCATCAGGAGTTTGTTTAATGTTTTTTCTTTCGAATGGAAAAAATCTTTTCAAGAAAATATTATTTTTTCTGCAAGTTTCATTGTGTTAAATGTAGGGGGGTAAATTGCACCAGGGTCAAATTGGTGGTACCTAATATATTATATATATATATATATATTATATATATATAAAAACAGGTTTGTTTAGAATGCTTTTTGCCGATAATTTTTTGGAGAAATAAGTGCTTAATTGAAGTCGTACCTAATTTTGAAAATTAATAATGAATTAGGCGGGAATACCTATTAAATGTATAGCTAAACAAATCGAGAAAAATCAATCTCTGTATGTACATTTCGGCCTATTAGGCCTCATCAGCAGAGCTATAGATCGGAAGACCGCCCTGTGCGTGATTTGAAACCGGACTGTCAAGCTGACAGGCCGATCCCATAACCCCAACACCAAACGAACTTCTTAGATTTTATGATTTGTTTAGAGTATATATATATATATATATATATATATATATAGCTTTAAAAAGACCCACTAATAGATTCATTGTTTAAAAAAAGTATTATATTTTACAATAGAGGGGGGGGGCAAAAGGATCAAAAACTAGTTAGCTAGCTACTCGTTTTTTTCGCCTTTGACCCCCCCTCCTTCTATTGTAAAATATATATATTTTTTTTATTTTTTTTAATAATAAATCTATTAGTGGGTCTTTTTAAAGTTCTAATAAAATTTTGTACACCTAAAAATTATATATATATATTAGTTATTTACTAAGCGTAGCTTAGATGGGGCACAAGGCCAGAAGTATGGGGCACACCAATGTGAATATATATATATATATATAATATATATATATATTATATATATATATATATAGCATTACCTGCGGAATTGTTTGCAAGTCACTCACTGCATTGAAGTCACGAGAGGCACAAACAAATAAAATAAAAATTGACCATGTAAGTTTATGGATCCTCATATGTTGAAATCGATAGGAAAGTCCATCATGTATATTATACACACTCATGCACAAATACAAGCCATGCTACTCATGCGCTGACTTGTCAAGAGACAGTATCAAACCCGGACCCTTGTAGTTCCTAGGTGGATGTTCTATTGACGGAACTGATGGTGGGTATGCTGCTTCATCTCAGATGCAAAAAAAAAAAACAATCTCCCTGGTCTAGCACTCCCTTGCTGTTTAGTTGTTTCTGACAATAGGCCATTCTTTTTATTACTTACCACATCAACATGTGTTGATTTGTTTGTGTTTTTCTAGATGATGATTACTCTGTAGTCATTAGGATGATTATTTATAATTATCATTACAAAAGTATTATTAGTCTTTTGCCATCACAAATTATCCTATTAGAATTCTTGTCGTGATTACTAACAATACTAGTTTCCATAGGGTCATTCCATATCAAAACACCAATAAAATGTTGAAATCTGCACCCACCGACGCCAAATTACTTGAAATTTGGCACAAATGTTTCCCTTCATGAGTTAGGAAAATGTGCCAAATTATTTTGTGTTAAACCTTACTGTTCCGATTTTAGAGGGGGGTATAATTTTCCTATTTTGCCTCTAAATTAAGGCCGTTCGGTATCACAGAATCTCAGCGTTTTTTTTTATAAATATTTAAAAAAATATTTCCATGCATTCAATATTTCTGAAATTTGGTATGTAGAGCAAATGAGGACTGTAGAATCCAAATATCCAACTATTTTAACCCTATATCGATATGAGTTTGAAAAAGGTCAAAATAATCACTTCCTATGTATGTCTAAGCTATTGAAGTTTCATTAAAATGTGTTGCAATAATAAAAAGCTAACAGGACCTGTGGATATATAACAGTATGATGATTTAATTATTATATTTGATATCTATACTTGATAGCTATTGCAAATTGTTCCATATGTAAAAAGTATAATAATCTTGATTTAACTCTCTCTCACTCTTTTTCTCTTTCTTTCTTTTCATCTTTTCATTATGTTCAATTGAAACAGATTAGCATTATCACTACTGCACACTCACCCCTTTTCTCTATCTTTCCCCTACTCTCTTACTTTTTTTTATATTCTGTGTAGCATGTTCTTTTTCTTCCCTTTCTTTATAATAAAAATGGAATGGTCCATTATTTAGCTGAGGTGATGACACTCATAAAAAGTAAGATTTCGATGGATAAACAACACCAGATAATTAGGATTTACATTTTGGCATTTCATCTTGGGCGATTTGGATGGTCTTATTTTTAACCAGAGTGTCTTGCAAGATAACAGTGGGAAGATTAAGGAACAAGAGTATTAATATATAGATGGTTCAGTTTTTTCACTGTTGTTTTTTGGGGAAGGGTGTCCAATACTGTATATAATATAAAAATGATACAATATTAAAAACAAAAAATGAATAAAATTTCCCACTCTTCAATCTGTTCTTGCATTACCATAACGGTCATGCTTTTAAGGAACAAGAGTATTAATATATACCGTATTTGACAGCATATAAGACGCACCCCCATTTCAGCAGGTCAGATTCATGAAAAAAATTTTTTTAGTGTATTTAAGCATATATTGTTGAAAACAGTCTAGCTGTGCATTACACAAGCAGAAACATAGCTGTATAAAAGCAATTTGGCAGTAAAGAAATAAGCATACACAAGACATCTCAATAAGGATGCATGGTAGGTATGGCAGTCCACCTCAGATGCTAAAACAATCTCCTTGGTCTAGCGCTATTGAAAAGGGAATAGACTCCCTCGCTGACTGGCTGATACCGACTTTAGGCCGGCCCGTTGACTCAACTCGATATGCCGTCAAATGCGGTAGATGGCTCAGTTTTTCAGTCACTTGTTTTTTTTTTTGTTTTTTTTTCGTGGGTGTTGTCCAGTACTGTATATAATATAAAGATGATATATATATATATATATATATATATATATATATATATATATTATAGTTAAAATCAATAAAATTTCCCACTTTTCAATCAGTTCTTGCATTACCTTTTCGTATTTATGACATCTTACCTCAGAATTACAAGTCCCCTGTTTCGCCTCATCAATTTTTACTTATTGAAAACTGTTCTATATTTAGATATAAAGAGAGAATAATGCATTAAGAATATGGTTTAAAAATGTTCTATTTCAATGTCGGTCTCTGTGATGTTGCCTTGCATAAAGTCTTGAAATAAAGCTAATCTCAGAATCTACTTTAGAAGTTTTCCCATTCTTCATCTATTTTTAGGAACACTGCTGACAGCAGATCCCAAATAGGTACCAGGAATAAGGTCGCCAATTTTGGTTAATGGATCTATATACAATACTAGCAAAAGTACCCCGTCCATGACTGGACTAAAAAAAATAGGAAGGCCAGAGAGTGAATGAGAAGAGAGAAAATAAGAGGAAAATGATTTATCAAATTAAAAAAAAAAATTGAGGAAAGATTAATAGAATGGTTGTTTATTTATTTTAGGAAGTTTTTTTTTCTATTAAGATATTATTTTTTTAAAATGCATTCCTAAACTTTATTAAAGATTTAACAATAAACAAAGCTAAGAATTAGTGTATTATAATATTCTTTTACTTTAAGAATAGTCTCTTTTTGTTGTTTAATGTTTACATTTTTTAAACAATTTTATTTTTTTAATCAGTAGAAATCAATAACCTCATTTGGTGTGATTCTTAGTTAAAAGGGTTATTAAGGTATATGCAAGATTTTGAATCTGAGTAACATCCCTTTTCTGAGTTATACACCGACATGTACATACCAAACTTTCTTTTATATATTATATATACTAGCAAATATATGCACCCTCTGGGTGCAAGTATTTAAGTTTTAATGTAATGAAATATCGTATTAAATTAGAAAGTCTAATAAGAAGGCAGATAAAAAGATATGTAACAGAGTGGGGGGTATAATAGAAAAATAGAAATGAAACTTACTCTTCCATCACTGCCGTCTTTCATTGCTGAATTTTACTTATTTAACCATTTAGTTAAATTAGGAAATAAAGAATAAAATTACACTTATTTTTTCTTGTTAATGGATTTCATTTAAGATTCATTGGAGAGATGTTTGCTTATATTCATTAAAATGAAACCAAACAGTTAGAAATCAATAATACTAAGCACATATTTAATAAAATCACATTTTTAATATCAATATGCAAATTAGCCTTCCCGTTCACGCTGCAAACCGCTATTTTTTGTATATATAAATACAATTGCATGTTATTAGTATGTAGATATGGACAACACTAATAAAAAGATGAAGCAATTTTATTAATAATTGAGGTTTAAATTTGAATATAAATAAAATCATGCAAAATTTGATGTAAATAACTATGTTAATTGTGACTCGATTAGTAATATAGTTTCGGTTACAGACAGAAAAACACACAATCTCCATTATAATAAGATAGATAAGTGAATAGTTGACCAATCCTCTGGTCCTCTGAACTATTAGTCTAGTTAATGGACTTGTTACTTAATGGACTTGTTACTTAAAAGTTTTTTGGGGGTTTTTTTTCACATGGTCCTATTGAATATGAATAATTATTAAACAGATTTTTAGATGGGACCCTAACAAGTACTACCTCTCGGGGTCAGAGTGGACCTGGAAGTAATGGCAGGAGTACTCCACATTCTCTAAAACTGAAGCCTCACCATCATAGATGCAGTTTTTTGAAAATTAATTAGTTAATAATTAATGAATTTAGGCAGGCATATATGTTCAAATGTAAGGCTAAACAAATCCAGAAAATGTCAATCCCTGAATGTACATTTCGACCTATTAGTTCTCATCAGCAAGGTTATAGACATGGGCGACTGCTCCGTGTGTGACTTGAAACCTTGACTGCCAAGCTGACAGGCGGGGATTCTAACCACTACACCAGCTGGCCATAGCCTTACATTTGAACATATATGCCCACCTAAATTCATTAATTATTAACTAATTTTCAAAATTAGGTATGACTTCAATTAAGCACATATCCTCCAAATATATATATATATATATATATATATATGGCATACTTGTGTGTGTGTGTGTGTGTGTGTGTATAGGATAACCTGTATCTTTTTTTATTTATTTTTTTTTCTCACAAAGATTTTAATTCTTTTAACTTTCCTCTTTTTTTTTTCCCCCTAATAACAAACCTTGTATCTTATTGATTGAAAATAAAAGCACTTTTGGCACGTTTTCAAAGAACAAAAAAAAACAAAACAGGTGAGGAATTAATGAGAACAAAAATTCATTTAAAAGTTTTCACGGCTCCGGTTTGTAATGTTTATTTTTTTCTTATCTAATTTTATTTGTTCTTAGTTTTTTTTTTGGTCCCCCCCCCCCAAAAAAAAATTTTGACATAGGTAAGCGAATGAATTTGTATACCACACTTTGTACATGATGATTTTTATCATTCTTTAAGTTGAAGTCTACAGTTCATTCTTGTATTATAGTGTGTAATTATTTAGTGTTGATTCTCAATACTTTTTAATCAGAATTTTTTGATGAATCACAGGTGTGTGCAAGTGCAGCACCATACACAATCCCCAGACTCTCAGCTCCATGAAACTTTTTCTTCTTTCACAAACTAAAATTAATCTCAAGAGTAAGATTTAAATACGTGGTGGACAATAAAAAATACAACAGCACAGTTTTATATCACATCAAAAGATTAGTTTCAAAGATTTCTATCTTGGTAAATACAGCTTCAATCTCAATACTTGGTTATTTCCTATAACTCCAACATAAACAAAGGGGAACCACTCTTGACTGATAAATTATTTATTTATTGATCTACTGGGAAAAAAGAAGACTGGTTTAGGGTTAGTTTAAAGGGAAAATAAATAGATAATTTTTCAGTCAAGAGTGGTTCCCCTTTGTTTATGTTGGAGTTATAAGAAATAACCCAATACTTTTTGAACACAGCTGTCATTTTGAAGAAAATTAACATTTTATCCATTGTTCATTTCTGTCTTGGTAAATACAACTTCAGTGTTGATACTTTCCAAATGCACTTCCATATACATCTACAAAAAAAAAAAAAAGAAATGTTCATTTCTTACCGACAGTCTCTATTGTTTCATGTCTGTAATTCTCATCTTTCTTTTTTCTTTCTTTTTTTTTCTTCCTTCCTTTCTATCAACCACAAAATCAATCTTCTCTATTCAGATGCACATGTTTATGTTCCAACAAAAAAGACAACACTTCTCCATTCACATTTACCCAATGCCCATTAAACAATGAAATATTCTCATATTTTCTAAGAGTTTTTTTTTGTCCCCCCCCCCCCCTCTTTTATTCTTTCAGTTTTTGTTTTCGTTTTTTTTTTTCCTGCCCTAGCTTCCAATTCCTGCTGAGATTACCATTAAAAGTTTTGGACTAATTTTTTGTTCATTTCTTTTTTCACCAAGTCAACCCGAGATTAGTTTCACCATTTTCTCTCAAGCATGAACCTATGCATGCATAAATCTTTACCAATCCTTCATGTATTCTTATGCATTGGATATATATATATATATAATATATATATATATATATATATATATATATATATATATATATATATATAAGGTATGAAATGTATATAAAGTAATATATATAATATATATATAAGGTGTGAAGTGTATATAAAGTAATAGATGTTATTTGGACTATTGTCCTCATGATGACAATAGTAACGAATAATCCAAATATAAATTATCAAGCCTCAATCTCAAAAATTCAGAGATAAAGTAAGTAGATAGATTTATTTGTAGGTGAGCACATACTGTGTGTACTCCACTCCAAACAAACTTTTGCTATATTATTCGGCGAAAGCGAGGTACAGCACATGCTGCACAAAGACTTGGCATGTAACCGGAAGTGTTGGTTTAGGGGGAGAGGTTGATAAAGACTTGGTCATATCCAACTACACGGATCTATCTACTTAGGCTCACTCACCAACAGATTTCATTTTCAAAAGAACAAATTAAAATTCTTGAATTATCTTCTCCATTTGCGCAAGCTCCCTATATAACCACCCAAAATACCTCATTCGCTTTCTATCGCTGTTCCCTTACTTAAAAAAATTTTCCCGATATTGATGGATTTGGGGCCAATGGGAGAGGAGTTGGAGAAAAACACTGAAATAAATCCGCAGGAACTGAAAAAAACCACATGTTAAATAACTCTTAACATCTAACCACGCTCATTCTACCCGTCCGGCAAGTCACATTCATATCTCTCTCTTC
>CM042168.1:14392011-14424480 GCA_023376005.1 Doryteuthis pealeii | reverse complement strand
AGAAGATAAAAATAACAATGAAGAAGACGAGAGTGGTGGAAGAGTAAGTTTCAGTTTGTTCTATTTTCGATTATACTCTCTGTTTCAAATCTTTTTATCTACATTCTTTTTAGATTAATTAGTCTTCTAATTTAATACAATTTTTATTACAATATTTTATTACACGGAGGGTGCATATTTTGTAGTAAACTAATATTCATGGGATATATAGATACTTCCTTATATGTGGGAAAATATAGAAAAACTGAAGTGTTCCAAAGGATGACATATTTATTCTTACGGTAATTATATTGACGCTATAACATATAGGTGATCAGTATGTCTCTGCTATGTTGCAAGTTGAAATCTATTCATCAGAATTTCTAGAGTTAGTAGGTGGTTTTCAGAGATTGGGTTTTCCACTGGTAATGGCGGTTACTACAGGGCCTTATATTCGGATTCAAGTCTCCTTTTTTGTCTGCGTGACTGGAATGCCTAGTTACAAGCTTCTCGGTGTAAGGTGAGTATATATGTTGATTCTATCATATGCTATCTTTTGGAGTTCTTTAGATCTGTATTGGTACGCAGAAGTTTAACCATCTCGCAACACAGAAGAGCTCAGATCTCACTCATGTGACCTAAAGCGGTTTGTAAAAACCATAACGTTATAGCAATAGAAAAGACAATAAATAGATTTATTAGTAGAAATCAACGTAATACTTATTAACAGGAAGGCTGAAACTAGCATCATTTGACCAGAAAAAAAAGGGACTGTCACCCAAATATAAACCCTGATTATAATGTCTGTTCGTAAAACTTTAGGTAATAAATGTTACGACCCCTGAAGTTCAAAGTCTAACAAAAAAACTTTTTTTTTTTCTTTGTAATAAACTAAAATTAATGAAGATAAGGATGTTACTTCTCTTTCGTCTGTTTTTCTTTTCTACTTTTTAAACTAAAATGCACCATTTGTAGATGAAAAGTTAAAAAAACCTCTAATTTTACTACACACTTTTACTAAGAATTTGGTATAGCTAACAAGTCATGTGTTGGGCATAATATGGATAAAGTATGCCAGCACCTAAGAAAAGCAGCCAATCAAATCCTGGGATCGATGGCCAATGCACACAGTGGAATATCCCAACCTGCTTTATAATCCACTACCACGTCTGATTTGAGAGCAGACTCAATGACGCACTCGACCAATACAGTGATATTACTCATTAGAATGTTTCTTATTAAATTGTGCCAGTTCAAGGCAAAGTTGGCAACAATGTTGGATATTATAGTGTACATCCAAACACTTAATTTCAATTAAGCAACAGAAAGAGAATGGAAGCCGGGATATAGAAATATCCGCAAGAGAGGAGTATTATAGACTGGTGCTGTGGGCTTGGGTTGCATTGGCCATGGGCAGACTTACTACACTGCTCTACTGCCAGTGCAGCAGGAGGATACCACAGTGCAGCGAGACTTGTCAAAGAGACCACAGTATCTGTACTGTCCGAATAACATTTCAGCGTTCAACAATGGAGTAATGCGTCACTTTTTTCTCCATAGAAAGAAATATTTCAATGCATATGATATGAGGTATTTTGTTTGAGAATACTAAACACGGATGACATTTTATCTTCTTGAGAGAAATAAGATATTTGGTTTTGGTTTGGTTTTAACGGCATATCACCTCAGTGGGTCATTAATTGCGATAAAGTTTTGAAATAAATCCTTCTTAATGGATAATACAATTTTTAAAAATATACATTTTCTATTTAACCCAATAGATGGGGAAAAATAAGAATAACCGAAAGTTATGAATCAGATATAAAATACATCCATGAAACTATCTACAAATTGATTTTTAATTATATTTAATTTATATAATTATATTTAATTTATATTTAATTTATATTAATTTATATATGTTAATTTATATTAATTTATATAATTATAATTTAATTATATATAATAATAATATTAAATATTAATAATTGGTTATATTATTAGTTATGCTACAAATTTAACTACAGAAATATTAAAATATTTAAAAAAAAAAAAAAATTATTAATATTTTAATATAAGTTTTTTTATAATAATTCTACAAATATTAAACTACAGAAATTATAATGGTTATAATAATATTAATATTTCATATAACTATAATATAATTATAATATAATTATAATTTAATTATATTAATTTATATAATTATATTTCATTTATATTTAATTATATGAAACTATCTACAAAAATACAACTGTAAAAGGAAACTGGAAGTACCAACTTTTTATTTTGATAGTGACTATCAAATAGCTTGTATGTAATATGGTGAAGTAATGCAGTCAGACAGCGGTCCCCAACCACCGGGTTCGCGCACCTGGTCGCGGACATTAGATCCAGGCCGCACGAATGTTTAAATTTTCTTTATTGATTATCAGTCTAAATGTTGATGTTTATTTTGAAAAGTGACTTCAGTGCCTCTTGACTGGTTCGTTACATGATAGGTCCACCATTGACATAAGAACAACTGCGGATGATTTTATTATTAGTATTACGTCATTAACAATTTCAGCCGCAAATGTAGGCCGGTCTGTGAAAATATTGGTCTTCAGATGAAACGGCGGTCCATGGTGCAAAAAAGCGTTGAAGACCACTGTCTAAGAGATTCATATGCTCGCAGACAAAATTGATTGTCTCCCCTTTTTATATCAATGAACCCAAAAATCTTTTTTCCAACATGACATTGGAAAGAGAGAATATTTTTGCTTCCTCAGCAGCTATAACATGGTGGCAGTTTTTGTTCCCAGACCTCCTTAAAAAAAAAAAAAAAAAAAAAAAAAAAATACTAAGTGGTCCACCCTTTATTGTTTAAACCTTTCTTCTGTTTCCGTGAACACCTTGTGGTTCTTTTGTGTTTCAAAAGGACTATGTTCCTCTTGTATGCTCGTATAATTAAATGTTATATCTTATTGTTTGTCTTTTTCCTAGCCAAATATTCTGTGTTAGGTTACCCCTCTTTTGGATAACCTAATGCCTCTGAGTAGATGGTTAGCTACAATTTAACAGGATATAGAACTTTGAATCAAACCAATAAACTCCACCTAAGAAATTGACGCTTGTGTCACAATCCTATCATGTGGAGGTGTGCAAATATGAACAATACTCAATGTCTCCTCTTGTTTCCTTTTTACAATAACTTCCTAGGTATTTCCTATAACTCAAATAAACAAAGGAAACAATCGAACTGATAAATTATTTATTTCCATTAACTAACCTAAACCTCGTCTTCTTTTTCCTAATAGATCAATTAATAAATAAATAATTTATCAGTCAAGAGTGGCTTCCCTTTGTTTATTTGAGATTATAGGAAATAATCACTTCCTATATATCAACTTCCCCTGCTACATTTGTGTGTTTATGCTTCTTTTCAATTTTCTCTTGGATTCTTCTTTCGTGTGCTTTCTTTCATTTATTTTTGTTTTAAAAGGATTTCAATCATTGATGCCCCTATGCGTTCTCAAATTGGCAGACAAAATGAATGCCGGCATCAATGAGCCATAGATAAAGCAGGAGTGTTGAATAAATGTAGCGTAATAGAATTCGGCAAAATAATGCAAAACACATTAGGCAGAAAAACAGGAATGGATACAACGGATGAATTCTGCTTTAATTAAAGGATTCTGCCCCTGGCCACTTTAGGTTGAGAAGAAAGGGCTGCAGAAGAGAGGAAAGGAGTAGGAGAGGGGAAGTGTGGGAAAAGAGAAAGAGAGAGTTTTTATTCGATTTCCAACTTCTCGATACTCTAGCTATTTAAGGAACATGGATAAATTCAGTAAAGAGAAAGAAGAAAGAGAAATAAAAGGAAGGAAGGAGAAAGAGAAAGAGAACTATAAGAAGGAAGGAGAAAGAAGAAAGAGGAAATAAAGGAAGGGAAGGAGAAGAAAAAGAGAAATAAAGGGAAGAGAAAGAAAGAAAGAGAAATAAGGAAGGAAAGAGAAGAAAAAGAGAAATAAAGTGAAGCGAAAGAGAACGAAGAAAGAGAAATAAAGGAGGAAAGAGAAAGAAAAGAGAATAGAAGGAAAGAGAAAGAAGAGAAATAAAGGAAGGAACGAGAAGAAGAGAAATAAAGGAAGGAAAGAGAAAGAAGAAAGAGTAAATAAGAAGGAAGAGAAAGAAGAAAGAGAATAAAGGAGGATAAGAGAAAGAAGAAAGAGAAATAAAGAAGGAAAGAGAAGAAGAAAGAGAAATAAAAGAAGGAAAGAGAAAGAAGAAAGAAGAATAAAGAAGGAAAGAGAAAGAAGAAGCAAATAAAAGAAGGAAAGAGAAAGAGAAGAGAAAAGAAAAGGAAGGAAGAGAGAAGAAGAGAAAGAAGAAAGAAGGAGTAAAGAAGAAAGAAAGGAAGGAAGGAAAGAAGAAAGGAAGAAGAAGAAAGGAAGGAAAGAAGAAAGAAGGAAGGAAGGAATAGGGAAAGAAGAAGAGAAAGAAATGAGGAAAGAAGAAGAGAAGATAAGGAAGAAATAAAGAAGAGAGACGAAAGAGGAAATAAGAAAGGAGAGAAATGAAGAAAAAAGAAGAAAAGAACGAAAGAAAGAGGAAGAAAGGTAGAAAAAAAAAAAAAAAAAAAAGAACCTCAAGTACAAATGAGCTAGTTGTTGTTCGAGAAGACCAATTATGTGGCAAATGACCACAAGGTCAAAAACATTGACAAGCCCAGAATAGTTGGTCAAATAATCTGTGGTGGTAATGACGTTAACTGGACATGCCAGAGCATTTTAATAAATGCATTTAATGATAAGGAAACTCTTTTAAACGGAAATTCAGTCTTAAAAAAAAAAAGTCTTCAATTAAACAGTTTCGCATATGTCAATTTCAAAATATTTTTATATTGAGTATTCTTAGCTTAGTTTGCACAAGGCTAAAATGAATAATAAAAAGGAAGATTGTGTTGCACCTTGTTAGCATAATTATGGATCCTAATACATTTTTAAGGTAGTGTAGAAATCATTATGGCGATTAGTGCAGCTGATGGCTTGAGAGTGAGTGACAACGCTTGACCTCACTCTGACCTTGTTCCGGGGATAAATCGTGAGAAGCTAGAACCCCATCAGAAGGCCTCTTCCGTTTTTAAGGAAGTAAGCACATCAAGTTAGTCAGTTAGAGTCGAGCTAGAACATGTAAGCTCTCACTGCACAGAATGGTCTGGTTGGGGATTTACAAATAAAGTAACATCAACGTAAATCGCAGTCTTGTGTTTATTACCTAAAAACTAACGAATGACAACAGGGCTTCTGATAACGGAGTGATCCCACAGAAACCAGACACCGGAATCCCCATGGAAGACCAGACTTCAGAAGATTTATACCAGACCCAAGATGTAGAAATAGAAACCAAAGCCGGCCAGACAGAATTAGACGACCAAAGTAAGAAAAGGTGATACCACGTATAAGTGCTGATTTGGTATGTGAAAACCGCCAGTATAAAACAACACTGTCCTTCAAATAAATGTAGCTTACCTTGCATTTAAAAATTAATTCCCATCCAAGCTTGTTTTGCAATCGTGCTAAAAGATCAAACCGCTCTCACATGACGAAATAACTGCAGCAATTAGATCTTTTAGTTAGTCTGGCACCAGTGAGGATCAAACTCACTTCAACAGTAATGGTCAGTGAGACTAGCAGCTTACTAACCACAAAGAAGGCACCCATGTTTTCTAAATACTTAATATTGTAAAATCCACTATAATTCATATTCTAAAATTTAGAATATATTTGTACTTACTTAAATGTTCAACAAAGCTTAAAGTATTGTGCACTTTTAACCAAAAAACAACTAATTTGATAAGAACAGTTTATAATTTTATTGCAACGGATATGGGAATATTTGCAGTATAGGTCAGTTTAAAGCAATGAAAGGTAGGAATCATCTATATAATTATATATATATATATATATATATATATATATATATATATTATATATATAAAGGAAGTTTGGTATGTACGTGTCGATGTATAAGTCCAAAACACGAGGTCACTCAGATTCAAAATCTTGCATACACCTTAATATTCTTCTATCTAAGAAACACCTCAAATTTGGTTATTGATTTCTACTGATTAAGGGATATAATTAATTGATTCAACAAAAATCAACCAATTTGCGAAACTGTCTGTATACCAGCTGCTGCTGATAATAAAATATTGTTCGCTGCCTACTTTCTTTATAGCTATACATCAGGTTAGTTTAATTTTAGTGAACAAAATCACAGTCTAAGCATTCAGCTAGGAATCCCTCGCCTATTTATGCTCCAATCTTTATATATAGTCCGGTCATGGATCGGGTACTTTTGCTAGTATATGTATATAATCCAAAGATTGAGTGAAAAATAGTCCTTATAATGTAGTAGTTTTTTTAGTTGTCGTAATTTACAAAGCTCAATGTGTGCTCTTATTGTCAGAGTCACAGGAAAAAAATAAGATTTAGGTTGGAAGCATAATAGACTATTTCAGGGGACATAGAGGAATTATCTTTCAGTCCCATCTTCAGATATATATATGTCCACAACATAACATACCAGTTGCTAAAATTAATTTACCGTATGATATTCGTTAACTTCAATTGCAGATTTTAAACTGTCAAAACTGCAGTACTAATCATGAGTAAGAGAAAAGGTTATCAAGCAGGTTTTAAGTTGAAAGTGGTAGATTTACACAGAGAACATGGAAACAGATCTGCAGAAAGGGAGTTTTAGGGTTCAGAAAAGATAGTGAGAGGATAGAGAAAGCAGAAAGTTCAGTTTAAAAAATGCCAAAATCAGAACAGCAAGGTTTTCAGTATCTCCAAACCAAAGTCTTGAAAAAAGAATTTAGTGATTGGGATGTAGACCTTAGAAAAAAAGAAAGAAAAAAAAGACATATTGTGACCAGACTTTCAATAAGAACCAAAGCTCTTGAGCCCCAAAATATCATAAGCACTTTAAAGTCTCAGTAGGATGGTGCACATGGCAAAAAATATTACTCATCGGTTTGGCCGAAATTTGGAACTTTCGACAGTTTCACTTTCGTTTTGTTTTTTGGAGCAGTGTTCAGTAAATCGTTATACCTTTGTGACCCTATGCTAGTCACAGTTCTCATTGAGGTGACTTTATTTACTTCTGTGACTACCGCATATATCTCTGACTAGTTACTCTATCAATGGTTCTGTACTCGCACTGTTTTCAAAGATCACAACTTTGGAGCTTTCGTGATGAATTGGCTTGTTTTGTTGCAACCACAGTGGGTCATTCAATGCTGACAAAGTTTTGAAATAAAGTCATTCTTAATGTATATTCAAATTTATTTTATAAACATTTTTCTATTTTACCCATAGATGGAACCCTAACAAGTACTACTACTTAGGTCAGAGTGGACCTGGGAGCAATGGTGATAAAGGGATGCTCTACATTCCCCAGACCTCCAAAACTAGAACCTCACCATCAGATAGAGTTTAACGTCATTACTAGGACATGAAGAACCTCAGCCACCACATATATGATAAAAAGGGCTTGGGGCTAGCCATAAGGGTAATAGAGTTGGGGCAATCATATAGGTGCTAGGTCTTGACATGACCAGTCGATTGATCAGAGGGGGGCCACACCGACCACCTTTCTAGCCTAAGTAAGGGTCTATTGATGAATTGTTTTGGTTTGTGGCATATCAACCTCAGTGGGTCATTTAATGCCGATAAAGTTTTCAAATAAATCAATTCTTAATGGATAATACAATTTTTTTATAAATACATTTTTCTATTTAACCCATAGATGGGACCCTAACAGGTACTACCACTCTGGGTCAGAGTGGACCAGGGAGCAATGGTGATGAATGGGGTGCTCCACATTCCCCAAACCTCCAAAACTGGAACCTCACCATCAGATAGAGTTTAACGTCATTCCCAGGACATGTAGACCCGCAGCCACCGCCTTCTAGCACCCAAATGATAAAAAGGGGTTGGGGTTTGCCATAAGGGCAATAGGGTTGGGAAAATCATATAGGTGCTAGGGCTTGACGTGACCAGCCAATTGATCGCCCGTCTAGCCCAAGATAGGGCCAAAGTGGAGTATTGCATGTCATGAATTGCTCATCCACCTTGGCTCTATCCTTAAGCATCACAGGTCGCCACCCATGGCCAACAGGAGGCCCCATTGGGGGAGTCTTACCCCTCTGCAGAGGTGCAGTCGGTGCATTCTAACGCTCCAGCCGACAGGGCAGTGATGAATTGGTCAGCCATTGGCTTTAAAAGGTTGCAAGGTGTTAGCAACTTAAAAGACAAGAAAGATTTTCTGTTGATAACATATCTATGGAAACACAATTGTGCTACAATAATGTATAGCAAAAAAAATAAGACCATTGTATTGTCCCATGGCATATCCCTTTGAAAACCCATTGTTTGGTCAGTCTACCCCTATTATAAGTAAGTAAAAGTCGTCAGGACGGCCTAATGTCGGTATCAGCCAGACAGCGAGGGAGTATCCCCTTTTCAATAGCGCTAGACCAAGGAGATTGTTTTAGCATCTGAGGTGGAGCGCCACACCTACCATCAGCTCCTCACTTTACTGCACAGATCCCCGTGCTACTCATACGCCGAGTTGGTGAGGGCCTGTATCGAACTAGGAACCTTGTGGTTTCTAGCTGAATGCTCTACCGACTGAGCTAACCTGGCCCAAACAAAAAGGTTTTCAATCTCGGTCATACCAGGCCCACCAATTACAGTGTTTTTCTTTATTAAAGAAAAAAAATAAATAAATAAAAAAGTCTTGGTACAAACTTCCTTTAATAAGTTTCTCTAGTGTACAGTGGGATGTTCTGAAATTTCCAACTCATGTTGACTGTAATGAAACAAAGACAGCGTAACATAACTGTATAAGGTTTAATCAACTGAATACAGCTCAGTAAATAACGTATTCATAATGTCCGCTGTTTGTCACAAACTAAAGAGTCCCGAACAAGGGCAGACAACTCCACTACTCAAAGGGAGGTAATCATTCAATAACGTTTATTAATATTACAATAGATCAGTGTGAATAAATAATATGATCTGTCTGTAAGTCAGATGACATCCTGCCAACTATGTTCCCAATTTCAGAGACTTCCGATTATAACCATTAAATCTACATGTCTTGAAGTATATATATACACACACACAAAACCCGGTAGAGCTCTCTAGGAGCAACTTTAATTGACTTTCACTGCCAGCGTAATAAAGACAATGATCGTCTGTTGTTTACAGACTTGATCTCTCTGGTGATCGTAAAATACATACACAGATGTATGTATTTATCAGTAACAGACACCGCTCCTTACAGGCAGCTGCCGACAGGAACCAGACTGATGAAAATTGTAGGGTTTCATTCCCGACTAGAAGTAGTTGCTGGGTCTAGCGACACTGAAGAGAAGTGAGATCGTCGAAACAGCACCTGTGCATGACATTATATATGTGTGTGTGTGTGTGTGTGTTTTCAACAAGTGCATGTGACATCTACTTAGAACTCATAGTCAGTTTAATGGCATATCAACTCTTTTTGGGTCATTTAATGCTGAATCAAGTCATTTTGACAAAGGACTGGTTGCTTACAGTACTTGATTTTGCTTAAGTGGTCACCTACAATATATGGCTTTACACCACTATATAATTATGATTGTGCACATAGATAGATAAATAGAGACCATTTATATAAATAATCTATACCGCCTCTTTTATATAAACAATGTATATACACACAAACACTAATATATATTATATATATATTATAATATATATAGGGGTCGGGTTAGCTCAGTTGGTAGAGCGTTCGGCTAGAAACCACAAGTTTCCTAGTTCGATACCGGCCCTCGCCAACTCAGCGTATGAGTAGCACAGGGATATGTGCGGTAAAGTACGGAGCTGATGGCAGGTGTGGCGCTCCACCTCAGACGCAAAAACAATCTCCTTGGTCTAGCGCTAGTGAAAAGGGGATAGACTCCCTCGTTGATACAGACTTTAAGCCACACCGACTTTTTTATATATTATATATAATATTATATAATATTATATTATATACACACACACACACACACACACACACACACCATTTTTATAAACAATGTATACACACACACACCATTTTTATAAACAATGTATACACGCACACACCATTTTTATAAACAATGTATACACGCACACACACATAGTGTGTGTGTCTACTTCTGAAAATGTATACATGTCACTGTGTGTGTGTACGTGTACTTAACGTTTTACAACTGGCTGCAATGAGTTGGCATGCAGCCCATCTTTGCAGCAAGGTTCATCAACTATTAAGTAAGTGGCTTAGGTAAATAACAGACAAGTTCTAAACTTAATGGACAAAGTCAAACATTAACTTTTTCCTTTTCTTTTCTTTTTTATTTTACATCAGATACTTATATAAACAAAGCTGTAATAAGCCTTCTAATATGATTATAAAAATAAAGTTGGAAAAAGAAAATAATAAAGGGAAAGGAGAGAGAGATGAAGAGAGAGATACAGAAGAGAGGCAGAGAGAGATAGAGATACAGAGAGAGAGGAGCGAGAGAGAGAGATAGAGAGAGAGAGAGAGAGAGAGAGATAGAGAGAGAGAGATAGAGAGAGAGAGAGAGATAGAGATACAGAGAGAGAGAGAGATATATATATATATATATATATATATATATATATATTATATAGAGAGAGAGAGATATATATATATATAGAGAGAGAAATATACAGAGAGAGAGATAGAGATAGAGAGAGAGAGAGAGAGAGAGATACAGAGAGAGAGAGAGAGATAGAGACAGAGATATGCACACAAGATATATAAAAGAAAAAATTCTAAGGCCATAGAATGAGACTAAAAGCATTTATATTAGACACACACACACATTACAGACGCATATTAGACACACACACATTACAATGTAATGTATGTGTGTGTGTAATGTACATCTGTAATGATTACAGATGTACATTACACAGTGTATTTTTATATATATTACATACACACAGATATAATTACATACACGCAATATCAAATTGTTACTCATAGTTATATAACAAAAATAGCGGTAAAGAAAAAGTTAATCAAATGAACGTGGCTCAGACGTATATAAAACAATACAAATGAAAGTGTCAGGACTGAGAAGGGAAAACTCTGTAAAAGGAAAGTAAAACATTGAGAAGAAAGGAAAAAAGAATCGATAATTAAAAGAAAGTACATACAAAAGAGAAACAATAAAAAAATAAAAAAAGGAGAAGACAAATTTAAAACGAGTTACATAGTAGTACCCCTCCCACTCACACACACAAAAAAAACAGTTAACAAGAAAGTGTGCTAATGAAGAAACGATCGTGAGAAATAACAAGACGTCAAAGTCATTGGTAGAAATTTAAAAAAGAAAAAAAAGACATTTAATTGAGGTGGTGGGAGGATATCGTAAACTGGAAGGAAATAGTAAAATTTCATTGGCTTCACATGTTCGAATACATCACGTGATCAAAGCTGTCCAATCAAAATGCACGAGAAATCAACGGCGTATTAAAAAAAAAAAATTAATAAATAAGTAAAAAAAATATCACTCGTCATTGTCGCTATTGACGCCGTTAATGCGAACACAAAAGCATGCATATTATTTTTATTGTTGTACAATGTTCTTTTTTCCTTTCATGATCAAAGATATATTACGGTGGGTGGGTGGTTACGTTGGTTGAAGGAGAGACCCCCACCACAGACGATGTGGAATGGGGTCTAAAGTCAGCTAGGCAAGTCACGATGACACACGACAGAGGATCATAGGCTACGAGTTCAGTTTATCACGGACATAGTTGTACACTTAGCCAACTTCCTTCTAACAAATATTTTTTAATTTATTTTTATTCATTTTTTTTTTTACACTGTTTTGAAAAGCTGGGAGTCGGTTCGTTTTTTTTGGGTTTTTTTCATGTTCGTTGACTTATGTATAACAAGGCCGTAGCAGTGTGTGTGTGTGTGTGTGTGTGTGTGTGTGTGTGTGTGTGTGTGTGTATATGAAAACACCATTACAATTTTTTACAACCTGTAATATTTTGGGAACTAATTAGTAAATAGATCACTAATTAGGAGTGAGCCGATTCTAATAATGACCACCCCAAGCAGAGTTTAACAGGTTTGAATTCAGAGTTTTCCTTCTCCTAGACTGGTTGCCTAACCAAGGTTAAAAATCCCAGTCTACCCTACTATTTACCCATAGCTGGAGGGAGAGTAGTTGGATTCATGTCTTTCCCAAGAGTATTAGCGCTATGTGAACTGTGGTTTCGTCCAGGATTTGAACTCGGGTCGACTAGTTCATTTCCTATGACTAACCATTAAACCACGCCCCTCCTACTGTACTAATGCAGAATATCACACAAGAGATAATATCATTAGATTTCATCTAAGAAGCATTACATTTCACGAAATTACCCGAAACCCATAGCTGGGACACTAACAGGTACTACCACTCCGGATCAGAGTGAACCTAGGAGTAATGATGAGGAAGGGGTTCTTAACTTGGAAGAAAATATCATTTATCTAGATTTCCACGGTCCATAGGAATTTTCCCCCTCTTTTATTTTAAGATTGTATTGAGGTGTGTGGTGTAATGGTTAGAGTCGTAGGAAATAGACTTGTCACATAACGCTAATACTCTTGGGAAAGGTATGAATCCAAATATTCTCCCTCCAGCTATGGGTAAATAGCAGGGCAGACTGGGCTCTTTAACTATGGCTAGATAACCAGTCTAGGAGAAGGAAAACTCTGAATTCAAACCTGTTAAACTCCGCTTAAGAATTTGACCTTGTGTCGCATCCTGCTTGTGCAGAGGGGTTTGGTAAGTATATATATTTTAAGATTGTGTGACTAATTAAGTCATGGGACAATATAGGTAATACGTTAAAAGAATTACAAACCAAACTTCAGAGAATAATGTAAGTGTATTGTTACCTGTTGGTAGACCCCTAGGTAAGTCAAGGTTTACACCCAACATTACAATCGGTTTATGAGACTTCCCCCCCACTCCAAACAATGGGCATTTTTTATAGCCAGAAAAACTATATATATACAGAGATGAATAGAATATTGACATGGGGTCATACAGTGCTAAGCATAATTCAATAACAAAAAGGTTTCTTTTGTTTGGAAAGGGGGAAAATTTCAGGACAAAAATATTTCACTTTTTACAGATATATGAATGGGCACCTCATGTGCTGTCATTACAGCTAGATTTGCAGACCATTGTTAATGAGTTCGATTCTCACTGGGTATTCCACACTTCTGGCCTTAAGTCATATATATATATATGGTAAAGAATAAGGCTTAATGGCAGTTATTTTAGCAATAATAGATCTATCTCTCCTCATAAGTACCTGCATATACCTATAAGTTTTCTCAGACCACCAACCAATATATATATATATATGGGAGAAATAAGAGGAAATTAATCCGATAGTATGTTGAAGCAAGAACTCAATCTGAAGTCTTGAAGAAGGTCTAATAGACATAAACATTTTATATATATATATATATATATATATATATATATATATAATATATATATATATAAATGTGTGTGGAGAACGGTAGACAAACATGGGATGCTGTAGCAAGTGGATGTTTATTGTGCTGATGTCGACGTAACGTTTCTGTCTATTAGACCTTCTTCAAGACTTCAGATTGAGTTCTTGCTTCAACATACTGTCGCATTAATAATTTCCTCTTATTTCTCCCACATATATATATATATATATATACACACACACACACACACACACACACACGTATGTGTAGATTGATTGTGCAAAGGTCATTTTATGAAATTTCGCTTCCGTTTTCTCCCATTGTTGTTGTGGTCTTCAGAAATAAAGATACAACCAATGATCAAATGTTGCACACTGTGAAACAATAAAAACTTTTTTTTTTTTAAATATAATGTTGATAATTTATTTCACTGTCTTTTTTCTGTTTAAAATTTTATGCTACATTTTCTTTTATTTATATCTTATAAATCATATTTACTATAAATACAGCAATATAAAAATTCTTACCAAAAAGAACCCGATGAAGACTTGTGGGAACTCACCTGTAAGTAAAAAGAAAAAGTCGAAATTAGAAAAAAAGAAATATTAAAGGTTCACAATCATTTTAAACATTACCTCAAAGAAATCAATTAGACTCAGAAATGGGTTGGGTTTGTTTTATGGCATATCAACTTCAGTGGGTCATTTAATGCCGATAAAGTTTTGAAATAAATTAATTCTTAATGGATACTCAATTTTTATAAACTCATGTTTTTCTATTTAACCCATAGATGGGACCCTAAGTGGACCAGGGAGCAATGGTGATAAACGGGCGCTCCACATTCCCCAGACCTCCAAAACTGGAACCTTACCATCAGATAGAGTTTAACATCATTCCCAGGACATGAAGACCCTCAGCCATCGCCTTCTAGCACTCATATGAAAAAGGGTTGGGGCTTGTCATAAGGGCAATAGGGTTGGCGCAATCATATAGGTGCTAGAGCTTGATATGACCAGCCAATTGATCGGAGTGGGCCTCTCCG
This sequence comes from Doryteuthis pealeii, assembly GCA_023376005.1. Taxonomy (NCBI): domain Eukaryota; kingdom Metazoa; phylum Mollusca; class Cephalopoda; order Myopsida; family Loliginidae; genus Doryteuthis; species Doryteuthis pealeii. Next base: position 14,409,908 of record CM042168.1, on the reverse strand, counting down.
ACCGCCCGTCTAGTTTAAGTAAGGGCCTAATTGGAGTGTTGCATGTCATGGACTGCGCATCCACCTGGGAGAGGAGTATGTAAAAGTAAGTAAAGTTGGTGAATTTGTGTATTGCCAGTATCAGCTGGACAGCAAGGGAGTCTATGTGCTTGTGCTTAACTAGGGAGATTGTTTTTGCTCAGCTGATGCAACACACCTACCATCAGTTCCCAGATGCCTTACCACACAGATCCGATTATCAAAGCTGTGCTACTAGTGTGCTAATTTGGTGGGAACCATTATCAAATCCAAAATTTTACAATTCATAGGCAGATGCTCTTCCGACAAAGCTAAACTGGCCCCTTCTGACCCTTTCCACCATATTTCAGAAAGTTACCCAAACCTACCAAGAGTGTCTAATGCCCAAGCCATCCTTGTAGAAGAATAGTAGTGATACTATTCAACCGATAGTTGGGGGAGATAAAAGGGTCCATACCTTTTCAAAGAATATTAATCCAAAAGTGAATGTAATAGGAAGACGAGAGAGAGAGCGACGAGAACGAAGAGAGAGAGAGAGAGAAGAGAGAGAGAGAGAGAGAGAGACGAGAGACGAGAGAGAGAGAGAAGGGAGAGAGCGACGAGAACGAGAGAGAGAGAGAAGGGAGAAGAGCGACGAGAACGAGAGAGAGAGAAGGGAGAGAGCGACGAGAACGAGAGAGAGAGAGAAGGAGAGAGCGACGAAACGAGAGAGAGAGAGAGGGAGAGAGCGACGAGGAGAGAGACGAGAGAGAGAGAGAGAAGGGAGAGAGCGACGAGAACGAGAGAGAGAGAGAAGGAGAGAGCGACGAGAACGAGAGAGAGAGAGAAGGGAGAGAGCGACGAGAGAGAGAGAGAGAGAGGGAGAGAGCGACGAGAACGAGAGAGAGAGAGAAGGGAGAGAGCGACGAGAACGAGAGAGAGAGAGAAGGGAGAGAGCGACGAGAACGAGAAGAGAGAAGGGAGAGAGCGACGAGAAGAGAGAGAGAGAGAAGGGAGAGCGACGAGAAGAGAGAGAGGAGAAGGGAGAGAGCGACGAGAACGAGAGAGAGAGAAGGGAGAGAGCGAACGAGAACGAGAGAGAGAGAAGGGAGAGAGCGAGAACGAGAGAGAGAGAGAGAGAGAGAGAACGAGAGAGCGACGAGAAGAGAGAGAGAGAAGGGAGAGAGCGACGAGACGAGAGAGAGAGAAGGGAGAGAGCGACGAGAACGAGAGAGAGAGAAGGGAGAGAGACGAGAAAGAGAGAGAGAGAAGGGAGAGAGCAACGAGAACGAGAGAGAGAGAAGGGAGAGAGCAACGAGAACGAGAGACGAGAGAGAGAGAAGGGAGAGAGCAACAACGAGAGACGAGAGAGAGAGAGAGAGAAGGGAGAGAGCAACGAGAGAGAGAGAGAGAGAGAAGGGAGAGAAGAACGAGAACGGAGAGAGAGAGAGAGAGAAGAGAGAGAGAGGAGAGAGGAGAGAGAGAAGGAGAGAGCGAGAAGAGAGAGAGAGAGAGAAGGGAGAGAGACGAGAACGAGAGAGAGAGAGAGAAGGAGAGAGCAACGAGAACGAGAGAGAGGAGAGAAGGGAGAGAGAGAGAACGAGAGAGGAGAAGAAGAGAGAGAGAGAGAGAAGAGAGAGAAGGGAGAGAGCAACGAGACGAGAGAGAGAGAGAGAAGGGAGAGAGCAACGAGAACGAGAGAGAGAGAGAAGGAGAGAGCAACGAGAACGGAGAGAGAGAGAGAGAGAAGGGAGAGCAATTACTTCAAACTTGGCATGACTGGCTACAAGTCAAATGTCAATTATGTTGATTGGGGATATATTTTATGACCTCTAACCCCACCAATTTTGCAATAAAGTTGGAAGATGGGGAAAGGAGAAAAGTGAATAAGAGCACAAGGCAAAGAATCTGCAGTAGTAGTTGGTTTTTAGAACCAGGAAGTAACTCTCGACTCATATGAAAGGAGTGGTTGAACATGCTTCACTCCTTAAGAGATGACATTCCAGACAATAAGAAGTGATTTTATCAGTGAACACACACACACAAAAAGAACTTCCTCAATAGAAAACATAAGTTTTAAAAAATCATTAATTTATGTTTTACATATAAGATCTGACCAAGAAAGGAATGACCTAGAGTAGAGGTCAACAATACAGACAGTAGCACCCTTAACCCCACCACCACCGCAAAAAAACAAAACAAAACAAAAAAACCACCTATTGTCACATCTTGTGTGGTGGAGGTGTGTGTATATATATATATATGATAAGTAAATACACATTAGCAATGTGTTTATGGCATGGCTTTTTTTAGCCGACAATTTTTGAAAGTTAATTAATTAGGCGGGCATACCTATTTAAGTGTAAGGCTAAACAAATCGAGAAAAATCAGTCTCTGTATGTACATTTCGGCCTATTAGGCCTCATCAGCAGAGCTATAGATAGAAAGACCACCTTGTGCGTGATTCGAAACCCGACCATCAAACTGACAGGCGAAGACCGTAACCCATATATATATATATATATATATATATATATATGGATGAAAAAAAAAAAATAAATAAATAAATTAAATTTAAAAAAATGTTTTAAAGTATGTATTTTTTTTTAAAAATTGAGTTTGAAAAAAAAAAAATATTGAATAGCCGACAATGAATAAAACAAAACGTCTTCGGCATAAAATAACCCAAGGGTTGACATGTTGTAAAATCCAAACAACCAGAATTAATAAAATTACAAATCCTATTATAATGGAGATTCAGTGTCTGTGTCTGTAACAAAGGCAGATGCTCTATCAACTCAACTAAACAGGCCTTGTTACCCCCCACCCCCCCAAAAAAAACCTTTTGTCACATCTTGTGTGGTGGAGGTGTGTGTGGATAACTAACAAATGCTCCCAAACCTGGTAGAGCTCTTTGGGTGGGAATTTAGCCAACATTCCCCCCGTACGCTTAAACAACGGCTCTTCTATATAGATACAAGCTCCCTGGTGACTTTGACATATCTATGTAAGTATTTATCAGTTAAAATTCCGCTTCTTGCTTGTAGGTGCTGATGGCTGAGTGGTTAGGGACTGACTGATGAAAAATTGGTCTGGTTTTGACCCTGACTGGAGGTAGTCTGCCAAGTCTAGCCACACTGAGATATGTCAAAACATGGTGTCTGTGGATGACATACATACATACATATATATATATACACACATATAAAAGCCAGAGTAGAATGGACATAGTCAACAGTGCTTGCTTACTGCTTCCCTCTTATGTGATTTTCAAACCAAATGCTTTTCCATACAGCCTCACCTAGAATTTCAACTGACCATCAGGTCCATTTCCTATGACCTGGATTGAAAAACACAGATGGCAAGAAACTGTCAGTAAATAAGTACTGTTCAATGTCCACACTACCCTAACTTAGATATAAATGCCCTATCCATGGTATTGAACACTATTTACAAATAAATGGACGGGTTAGCTCAGTCGGTAGAGCGTTCGGCTAGAAACCACAAGGTTCCTAGTTCGATACCGGTCCTCGCCAACTCAGCGTATGAGTAGCACAGTGATCTGTGCGGTAAAGTAAGGAGCTGATGGTAGGTGTGGCGCTCCACCTCAGATGCTAAAACAATCTCCTTGTTCTAGCACTAATGAAAAGGGGATAGACTCCCTCACTGACTGGCTGATACCGACTCTAGGCTGCCCTGTCGACTTCACTTACTTTTTACTTATTATCCAAGATCTATATCTATATATCTATAAATTAATGTAGCATGTCAGAGTCAATGGCACCTGGTTACTGACAGTTCCTTACCTATTCAATCTTCAGACCTATATCCTATATATATATATATATATGATGTTGTAGAAAATCAATGTTTATTGTAGGTAGTGATGTCGACAACATAACATTTCGGTCTGTTAGACCTTCTTCAGGACATAGGATTGAGTTCTTGCTTCAATGGTGAACATTTTCATACTAGTGAATTAGGATGGTTGTGAATAAGGGGAGGGGTGGTCAGAGGTTGGTAGTAGAGGATTTTCCTTTTTCTCTCAGAATGGTGTGTAGCGGTGGTTTCTTTTTTTCATAAAATGGACTCGTCGATTCAAGTTCAATTCCTAGACGAAGCTGTTGGCATTTCATATAGCGCTAATACCCTTGGGAAAGGTATGAATCCATATATTCTCCCTCCAGCCATGGGTTAAATAGTAGGGCAGACTGGGCTCTTCAGCCTTGGGTAGGTAACCAGTCTAGGAGAGGGATAACTTTGAATTCAAAATTCCTGAGGTCGGTTGTTGATTGGGTTTGTGGCAACCCTTGATGCACCAATTTTTTCCTATCGACTGTGCCAAAAAGTGTGGATGGTCCAACACAAGCATTCACCACTATAAACGAATCCCTGTGTGGGAGTTCATTGTGTGTATGAACCCTCATACATTGATAATTGACGGGAGAGTCCATTATATATATATATATATATATATATATATATAATATGGTTGAAATTTTCAATTGTGCATTATGTTTTTCACCTTTGCAAAATAAGTGACACAGAGAAACACAGCCATTGATAGATACAAATACACACACAGAGAGAGATAGTGAGAGAGGGAGAGAGAGACCCCCAGACTTAATTTTGTTTGAGTGGAGGAATGTTTTCATGAATTCTATTGCATATCAAATATAACTTTCAAAATATCACCTCAATCATTCAGTAAATGTTTGATTAACAAAATAAATCCTTTTTTGTTTTTGTTTTTTATCTTTAGAATAAACTTTTTTTTTTTCAATCAACTAATGGCAAATTTCTATCAGATTTTTCTTCTCAATGTTTATAATCCATAAAAGATGCCAGGAGTCAAAAAGATGAGAAAAACATCTCCATAACATATTTGGGGGAAAAAGAAAAAACAACCTTTTCAATTAATTCAATATTAATCATATATATATATAATATATAATATATATATATATATATATATATATAATATGTGTGTGTGTGGTGTGTGTGTGTGTGTGATCCACAGACACCATGTTTCAACATATCACATCTCTTCAGTGTGGCAAGACATTCACAAGCAACCTCCAGCCAGGATGGAAACCCAATCGATTTATTATCAGTCAACAGACTGGGATTGATGATTTTAACTGATAAATACATACATATGTAAGTGTCTAAGAAATAAGTCATATTTTAACATCTAGTGTACCAATCACATTTTTACTTTCATCTTCACATATACCAATCACGTCATTAACTTTCAAAATGAATGCTGATTAATAAATGGTTATGAGCCTTTTTCTCCATACACAATTCCAACCCAAGTCATTTAAAAACATCCATCATCGTTTAAACAAAAAAAAAATTATTTTTCTATTCAATTGCCCTGAGGAAGATCTAACAAACCAAAATATTTAACCATCAACATCAATATCAAATGAAATTCATCTTTTTGGAACACTTTGTTCTTCCTCATTATATATATATATATATATATGTGTGTGTGTGTGTGTTTGTTTACTCTGCTACGGGCAGGATGTGTTAAAGTCAATTTTACAGCATGGTATGAATTGGATGCACATGTTGTAATGTTTAGTCATAGAAAACGGGCATGATAAGACAAATTCAAATCCTGGACGAGGCTGTTTGCATTTCTACAACATTGAAAAATTAAAAAAATATGAATATAAAGCAGTCAAAAAATAAGTAGGCTAGAAACCTCATTGATATCAAACCCAAGAGACCCAGCAATACTTCTTTCAATGTCCCCCATGTCCTCAGACAACTTCCCCAAGCAATAAATATTCATTTTTTAAAGTTGGACTGGTGCCATACCTGATGCCTTTTTTGACCAATGTGATCCAAGCACTGCAACACTAATGGTAGAAGGGCATGGACCACAAGAGAGACTATGCTGAAAAATAATTTGGTCACATTCCACAAGAATATCTTGGGCAGCTAATGATCCTTTCAACATTCGAATTCAGCAAATGAAACCAAGAATTTTAAATTCAGCAAATGAGACCAAGAATTTTGAATTCAGCAAATGAGACAAAGAATTTTGAATTCAGCAAATGAGAACCAAGAATTTTGAATTCAGCAAATGAGACCAAGAATTTGAAATTCAGCAAATGAGACCATTCAGCAAATGAGACCAAGAATTTTGAATTCAGCAAATGAGACCAAGAATTTTGAATTCAGCAAATGAGACCAAGAATTTTGAATTCAGCAATGAGACCAAGAATTTTGAATTCAGCAAATGAGACCAAGAATTTTGAATTCAGCAAATGAGACCAAGAATTTTGAATTCAGCAAATGAGACCAAGAATTTTGAATTCAGCAAATGAGACCAAGAATTTTGAATTCCCAAGATTTTGAATTCAGCAAATGAGACCAAGAATTTGAATTCAGCAAATGAGACATCAAATCAAATGATAAAGTTTAGATTTAAGATAAAAATTTTATAGTATTTGTTCCAGATGATCAGCTTGAGCTGTATTATTTGTATCTTCATAGCAGGCACAGGTTCCCTTTCAAACAGCTTCCTTCCTAGAACTCCTTTTAAGAATTTTTTCCTCCCAGCTAGAATCTTAAACGTTTATATGTCCAAGGTTTAACAAGCGTTTTATTTTGTCTTAGTTTGGATTTCTGTTTTTCTTATCCCTTTGGTAATAAATCTTTTTCTTACATCCTTATATATTCATCATTATTCAACCCTCATATAAAACAGAAAAAAATCACATGGAACTGGCCACAGCTGGATGGTAACAAAAGTCAATTTTTAAAAGCGAGTACTGCTGGTGTGAAGTCAGAGTTTTCTCTCCACACTAGTTGTCCCTACCATGGCTAGGGACCTTTTGCTGGTTTTCTATCTCATGTACGAGTTCCAAGTTCATACAAATACAAACTACAAATCTTGGAGCCGAATACATTACTCCCAGGTCACTATGATTTGGAGTGGTAGTACCTGTCAAGGTTCTATCTATGCGTTAAATAGATGAAAAAGTTTTTTTTTTTTTTTTTAAATGTGCTTAAAATGAGTTTTTAAAAATTGAATATCCCAACAAGAATGAATAAAATAAAAAAAGTCTTTGGCATGAAATAATCCAACAAGGGTTGACATGCCATAAAATCCAATCAACCAGCCAACATCAACCCATATACAATGTACATTTAGATATTACCGACATATCCTGACTTGATATGCCTTTTTTATCACATTACCCTGTCTATTAGTTCCCTTCTCTAAAAGGTCTGCCAGTCACCACTGATAAATTTCTGGCACGCTTGAACTTTCTTGACCGTTTCACTTTTGTAGCAGTGGTTGGTTGGTTATGGTATGTCAACCATTGGGTCATTTTATTCCAAAGACGTTTTTGTTTTATTCATTCTTTATGGTTACACAATATGTTTTAATGCATTTTTCTATTGACCATAGATGGGACCCTAACAGTACTACTCCAGGTGAGAGTGGACCTGGGACAATGGTGATGAATAGGTGCTCCACATCCCCAGACATCCAGAACAGTCTGCTCAGAACTAGGATACCATCCTTAAGCATCACGGCTCCACCCATGGCCAACAGTGGCCCATTGGGGTTGGTGTATTCTAAAGTCCAAGCCAACTGAGCTTGTAGGAGTAATTTAAATATTTTACTTTAATATATTTTTTGATTTATTATTTTAATGTTTTGCACACCGGTGAAAAACTGTCTTAGAAACTGTTGTTTCACTTAGTAATTTCTTTGTGAAAATTTATACCTTTTATTCCATTATATACTAATGGTGTAACTTGATCAAGTATTTCCAGCTCCTCACTGTGCGTGAGATGAAAAAGGTTGAAAAACTCTGCTATAGAATATAAACATTTATAAAAATTGTGTAAAAACTTTCTACCAAACTATCGCTATAACGAACTTGAACTTTAGCCTATAAACTTATCCTTAAAAAAAAAAAATGAGACCATCAAGCATACTTTGATGATGATATCAAGTTTTGTTGGTTTTGTTTTTTATTGATTTAAATGGCATATCAACCCGTCTGGAGTTATGTCATGCCTAACAGTTAGGAAGTTTATCATAGTGTATTTATATCTATACTTTTAGTAATTGTTTTAACAATGTGTTAGCATTATTGGGGATTATGTTGTATGGTATTGATTAGTTTCATGTCTATCTTCTATGGTTTTAATTTTATTTCCTCAAAAAAAGAGAAGAATATCCTCCATGTTAACATTTTCAAACAGATTTTCATATTGTTTGCATTAAAATAACCGTTTCTGATGTGAGCAAAAAAACCTGCATTCCATGAATAGTGTTTAACTGTCAAAGGTGTTTAACATGTTTCACATTGTGGTTGTTGTTCTTGTTTGAGTAATAGGAGTGCACTTAGTCTTGTATGACCAATGCGTAATCAGGACACAATGACTTGTTCCTTTCTAGACTTCCTTAAAGTTGATCTCCAGCCTCCCAAAGTGGTTTTGATTAGGAAGAGTTTATTGTGGATGTTGTTATTCCAGTGTTGTTGCCATTTTGTATGAAGGATGTATTATTTTAGGTTTCAAGTCAGTATATGGTATCTTGAACTTGTTGGTTTTGTATCTCAGGTGTAGGAGTGCTAAATTCATACAAATACAAAACTGACTTGAAACCATTCCTTCAACTGGCAACAACACTGGACAATAACTCTTCCCAAACCCAAAGTAAGGAAGTCTAGAAAGGACAGTCATTGTTCTGATTAATTGGTCATCAAGCTAATGCATCCTATATACTAATGTGGAACATTTAAGACCGACAGGTTAAACACTTATTCATGGAATGCAGGTTTTTTGCTCACATCAGAAACGGTTATTTTAATGCACAATATGAAAAATCTATTTGAAAATGTTACATGGAGGATATTCTCTCTTTTTTGAGGGAAATAAAATTAAACCATAGCATATAGACATGAACTAATCAATACCATACAACATAATCCCCAATAATGCTAACACATTGTTAAACACTAAAAAGTATGATATAAATACACTATGTATAACTTCCTAACGTAGGCATGACATAACTCCAGACGGTTGATATGCCATTAAATCAATAAACAAACAAAACAAACAAACTTGATATCATCATCAAAGTATTGCTTGATGGTCTCATTTTTTTTTTTTTAAGGGATAAGTTTATAGGCTAAAGTTCAAGTTGTTATAAGCGATAGTTGGTAGAAAGTTTTTTACACAATTTATAAATGTTTATATTCTATAGCAGCAGTTTTTCAAACTCACGGCACAGTGAGGAGCTGGAAATAGCTTGATCAGTTACACCATTAGTATATAATGGAATAAAAGTATAAATTTTCACAATTACTGAAGTAGAGTTTCCTAAGACAGTTTTTCAACCGGTGTCAAAACATTAAAATAATAAATCAAAAATATATTAAAGTAAAATATTTAAATTACTCCTACAGCTCATTGGCTTGGACTTTAGAATACACCAACCCAATGGGGCACCTGTTGGCCATGGGGGGGGAGCCGTGATGCTTAAGGATGGTATCCTAGTTCTGAGCAGACTGTTCTGGATGTCTGGGGAATGTGGAGCACCTATTCATCACCATTGCTCCCAGGTCCACTCTCACCTGGAGTGGTAGTACCTGTTAGGGTCCATCTATGGGTTAAATAGAAAAAAAAAACATTGTAACCATAAAGAATGAATAAAACAAAAACGTCTTTGGAATAAAATGACCCAATGGTTGACATACCATAACAACCAACCACTCCTACAAAAGTGAAACTGTAAAGAAAGTTCAAGCATGTCAGAAATTTATCAGTGGTGACTGGCAGACCTTTTAGAGAAGGGTAATGTGATGAAAAAGGCATATCAAGTCAGAAATGTCGTAATATCTAAATGTACATTGTATATGGTGATGTTGGCTGGTTGATGGATTTTATGGCATGTCAACCTTGTGGTTATTTCATGCCAAAGACTTTTTTTATTTTATTCATTCTTGTTGGATATTTAAATTTTTAAAAACTCATTTTAAGCACATTTAAAAAAAAAACAAACTTTTCATCTATTTACGCATAGATGGAACCTTGACAGGTACTACCACTCCAATTTCATAGTGGACCTGGGAGGTATTCCACACTCAAAGGCTCCAAAATTTGCTTTGTAATGTATTGACTTGGAAACGTACACTGAGATAGAAACCAGCAAAAGGTCTCTTGCTGGTCATGTTCTTGGGCAATAGGAAAAAAAACTGCTGAACTCTCATTTGCTGAATTCAAAATTTGTCATTTGCTGAATTCAAAAATTTTGTTAATTCTTTGTGGCAGTTCATTCTTGGTTCATTTTTTCGTGATTTGCCTTTTTCTTGGTCTCATTTGCTATTTTTCTGGGTTGCTGAATTCTTGAAAGGATCATTAGCTGCCCAAGATATTCTTGTGGATGTGACCAAATTATTTTTCAGCCTAGTCTTTGTGGTCCATGCCTTCTACCATTAGTGTTGCAGTGCTTGGATCACATTGGTCAAAAAGCATCAGATATGCGCCAGCCCAACTTAAAAATGAATATTTATTGCTTGGGGAAGTTGTCTGAGGACATGGGGGACATTGAAAGAAGTATTGCTGGGTCTCTTGGGTTTGATATCAAATGAGGTTTCTAGCCTACTTTATTTTTTGTCTGCTTTATATTCATATTTTTTTATTTTTCAATGTTGTAGAAATGCAAACAGCCTGTCCAGGATTTTGAATTTGTCTTATCATGCCCGTTTTCTATGACTAAACATTAAAACATGTGCATCCAATTCATACCATGCTGTAAAATTGACTTTAACACATCCTGCCCGTAGCAGAGTACACACACACACACACACACACACACATATATATATATATATATATAATGAGGAAGAAAAAGTGTTCCAAAAGATGAATTCATTTGATATTGATGTTGATGGTTAAATATTTTAGTTTGTTAGATCTTCCTCAGGGCAATTGAATAGAAAAATAATTTTTTTTTTGTTTAAACGATGATGGATGTTTTTAAATGACTTGGGTTGGAATTGTGTATGGAGAAAAAGGCTCATAACCATTTATTAATCAGCATTCATTTTGAAAGTTAATGACGTGATTGTATATGTGAAGATGAAAGTAAAATGTGATTGGTACACTAGATGTTAAATATGACTTATTTCTTAGACACTTCATATGTATGTATTTTCAGTTAAAATCATCAATCCCAGTCTGTTGACTGATAATAAATCGTTGGTTTCCTCCTGGCTGGAGGTTGCTTGTGAATGTCTTGCACACTGAAGAGATGTGATATGTTGAAACATGGTGTCTGTGGATGACACATATATATATAATATATATATATATATAATATATATATATATATATATATAGATTAATATTGATTAATTGAAAAAGGTTGTTTTTTCTTTTTCCCCCAAATATGTTATGGAGATGTTTTTCTCATCTTTTTGACTCCTGGCATCTTTTATGGGATTATAAACATTGAGAAGAAAAATCTGATAGAAATTTGCCATTAGTTGATTGAAAAAAAAAAGTTTATTCTAAAGATAAAAAACAAAAACAAAAAAGGATTTATTTTGTTAATCAAACACTTACTGAATGATTGAGGTGATATTTTGAAAGTTATATTTGATATGCAATAGAATTCATGAAAACATTCCTCCACTCAAACAAAAATTAAGTCTGGGGTCCTCTCTCCCTCTCTCACTATCTCTCTCTGTGTGTATTTGATCTATATGTGTTGTGGGTGGACTCTGTACACACAATTTTCTGCTTTGTTGTTGTTGAAAAATTGGTGCATCAAGACCTCAGAATTGAAACCTACTGGTTACCTCTGAAGAAAAACATATATGCCCAAATTAGTGAATGCACAAATGAATGTCCATTTTATAAGAACCACCGCTACACACCATTCTGGAGAAAAAGGAAAATCTCTACTACCAACTTCTGACCACCCCTCCCCTTATTCACTAGTATGAAAATGTTCACCATTGAAGCAAGAACTCAATCCTATGTCCTGAAGAAGTCTAACAGACCGAAATGTTATGTCGTCGACATCACTACCTACAATAAACATTCATTTTCTACAACATCATATATATATATATATAGGATAGGTCTGAAGATTGAATAGGTAAGGAACTGTCAGTAACCAGGTGCCATTGACTCTGACATGCTACATTATTTATAGATATATAGATATATATCTTGGATAATAAGTAAAAAGTAAGTGAAGTCGACAGGGCAGCCTAAGTCGGTTATCAGCCAGTCAGTGAGGGAGTCTATCCCCTTTTCATTAGTGCTAGAACAAGGTGATTGTTTTAGCATCTGAGGTGGAGCGCCACACTACCATCAGCTCCTTACTTTACCGCACAGATCACTGTGCTACTCATACGCTGAGTTGGCGAGGACGGTATCGAACTAGGAACCTTGTGGTTTCTAGCCGAACGCTCTACGACTGAGCTAACCCGTCCATTATTTGTAAATAGTGTTCAATACCATGGATAGGGCATTTATATCTAAGTTAGGGTAGTGTGGACACTGAACAGTACTTATTTACTGACAGTTTCTTGCCATCTGTGTTTTCAATCCAGGTCATAGGAAATGGACCTGATGGTCAGTTGAAATTCTAGGTGAGGCTGTATGGAAAAGCATTTGGTTTGAAAATCACAAGAGGGAAGCAGTAAGCAAGCACTGTTGACTATGTCCATTCTACTCTAGCTTTTATATGTGTGTATATATATATATATATGTATTATGTATGTCATCCACAGACACCATGTTTTGACATATCTCAGTGTGGCTAGACTTGGCAGACTACCTCCAGTCAGGGTCAAAACCAGACCAATTTTTTCATCAGTCAGTCCCTAACCCTCGGCCATCAGCACCTACAAGCAAGAAGCGGAATTTTAACTGATAAATACTTACATAGATATGTCAAAGTCACCAGGGAGCTTGTATCTATATAGAAGAGCCGTTGTTAAGCGTACGGGGGAATGTTGGCTAAATTCCCCCAAAGAGCTCTACCAGGTTTGGGAGCATTTGTTAGTTATCCACACACACCTCCACCACACAAGATGTGACAAAGGTTTTTTTTGGGGGTGGGGGGTAACAAGGCCTGTTTAGTTGAGTTGATAGAGCATCTGCCTTTGTTACAGACACAGACACTGAATCTTCCATATTAATAGGATTTGTAATTTTATTAATTCTGGTTGTTTGGATTTTACATGTCAACCCTTGGGTTATTTTATGCCGAAGACGTTTTGTTTATTCATTGTCGGCTATTCATATTTTTTTTTTTTCAACTCAATTTTAAAAAAAATACATACTTTAAAACATTTTTTTAATTTAATTTATTTATTTATTTTTTTTTTTAGTCATCCATATATATATATATATATATTATATATATATATATGGGTTACGGTCTTCGCCTGTCAGTTTGATGGTCGGGTTTCGAATCACGCACAAGGTGGTCTTTCTATCTATAGCTCTGCTGATGAGGCCTAATAGGCCGAAATGTACATACAGAGACTGATTTTTCTCGATTTGTTTAGCCTTACACTTAAATAGGTATGCCCGCCTATTAATTAACTTTCAAAAATTGTCGCTAAAAAAAGCATGCCATAAACACATTGCTAATGTGTATTTACTTATCATATATATATATATACACACACCTCCACCACACAAGATGTGACAATAGGTGGTTTTTTTGTTTTTTTGTTTTTTTGCGGTGGTGGTGGGGTTAAGGGTGCTACTGTCTGTATTGTTGACCTCTACTCTAGGTCATTCCTTTCTTGGTCAGATCTTATATGTAAACATAAATTAATGATTTTTTAAAACTTATGTTTTCTATTGAGGAAGTTTCTTTTGTGTGTGTGTGTTCACTGATAAAATCACTTCTTATTGTCTGGAATGTCATCTCTTAAGGAGTGAAGCATGTTCAACCACTCCTTTCATATGAGTCGAGAGTTACTTCCTGGTTCTAAAAACCAACTACTACTGCAGATTCTTTGCCTTGTGCTCTTATTCACTTTTCTCCTTTCCCCATCTTCCAACTTTATTGCAAAATTGGCGAGGTTAGAGGTCATAAAATATATCCCCAATCAACATAATTGACATTTGACTTGTAGCCAGTCATGCCAAGTTTGAAGTAATCTGTTGCTCTTCTCGTTGCTCTCTCTCTCTCTCTCTTCGTTTCTCGTTCTCTCTCTCTCTCCTCTCTCTCTCTCTCTCTCTTCTCGTTGCTCTCTCCCCTCTCTCTCTCTCTCTCTCTCTCGTTGCTCTCTCCTTCTCTCTCTTCTCTCTCGTTCTTCTCTCTCTCTCTCTCTCTCTCTCTCTCTTCTCGTTGCTCTTCTCGTTGCTCTCTCCTCTCTCTCCTTCTCGTTGCTCTCTCCCTCTCTCTCTCTCTCTTCTCGTTGCTCTTCCTTCTCTCTCTCTCTTCTCGTTGCTCTCTCCCTCTCTCTCTCTCTCTCGTTCTCGTCCTCTCTCCCTTCTCTCTCTCTCTTCTCTCGCTCTCTCTCCCTCTCTCTCTCTCTCTCTCTCGTTCTCGTCGCTCTCTCTCTCTCTCTCCTTCTCGTCGCTCTCTCTCTCTCTCCTTCTCGTCGCTCTCTCTCTCTCTCTTCTCTCGTTCTCGTCGCTCTCTCCCTCTCTCTCTCTCTCGTTCTCGTCGCTCTCTCTTCTCTCTCTCTCTCGTCTCGTCGTCTCTCTCTCGTTCTCGTCGCTCTCTCTCTTCTCGTCGCTCTCTCGCTCTCTCTCTCTCCTTCTCGTCGCTCTCTCCCTCTCTCTCTCTCTCGTTCTCGTCGCTCTCGCTCTCGTCTCTCTCCTCTCTCTCTCTCTCGTCGCTCTCTCTCGTCGCTCTCGTCGCTCTCTCTCTCTCGTTCTCGTCGCTCTCTCCCTCCTCTCTCTCGTCGCTCTCTCCTCTCTTCTCTCTTCTCGTCGCTCTCTCCCTTCTCTCTCTCTCTCGTTCTCGTCGCTCTCTCCCTTCTCTCTCTCTCTCTCTCTCTCGTCGTTCTCGTCGCTCTCTCTCGTCTTCCTATTACATTCACTTTTGGATTAATATTCTTTGAAAAGGTATGGACCCTTTTATCTCCCAACTATCGGTTGAATAGTATCATATATTCTTATACAAGGATGGCTTGGGCATTAGATACTCTTGGTAGGTTTGGGTAATTTCTGAAATATGGTGGAAAGGGTCAGAAGGGGCTAGTTTAGCTTTGTCGGAAGAGCATCTGCCTATCAATTGTAAAATTTTGGATTTGATAATGGTTCCCACCAACTTAGCACACTAGTAGCACAGCTTTGATAATCGGATCTGTGTGGTAAGGCATCTGGGAGCTGATGGTAGGTGTGTTGCATCAGCTGAGCAAAAACAATCTCCCTAGTTAAGCACAAGCACATAGACTCCCTGTCCAGCTGATACTGGCAATACACAAATTCACCAACTTTACTTACTTTTACATACTCCTCTCCCAGGTGGATGCGCAGTCCATGACATGCAACACTCCAATTAGGCCCTTACTTAAACTAGACGGGCGGTCGGAGAGGCCCACTCTGATCAATTGGCTGGTCATGTCAAGCTCTAGCACCTATATGACTGCGCCAACCCTATTGCCCTTATGACAAGCCCCAACCCTTTTTATCATATGAGTGCTAGAAGGCGATGGCTGAGGGTCTTCATGTCCTGGGAATGATGTTAAACTCTATCTGATGGTAAGGTTCCAGTTTTGGAGGTCTGGGGAATGTGGAGCGCCCGTTTATCACCATTGCTCCCTGGTCCACTTAGGGTCCCATCTATGGGTTAAATAGAAAAACATGAGTTTATAAAAATTGAGTATCCATTAAGAATTAATTTATTTCAAAACTTTATCGGCATTAAATGACCCACTGAAGTTGATATGCCATAAAACAAACCCAACCCATTTCTGAGTCTAATTGATTTCTTTGAGGTAATGTTTAAAATGATTGTGAACCTTTAATATTTCTTTTTTTCTAATTTCGACTTTTTCTTTTTACTTACAGGTGAGTTCCCACAAGTCTTCATCGGGTTCTTTTTGGTAAGAATTTTTGTATTGCTGTATTTATAGTAAATATGATTTATAAGATATAAATAAAATAAAATGTTGCATAAAATTTTAAACAGAAAAAAGACAGTGAAATAAATTATCAACATTATATTTAAAAAAAAAAAAGTTTTTATTGTTTCACAGTGTGCAACATTTGATCATTGGTTGTATCTTTATTTCTGAAGACCACAACAACAATGGGAGAAAACGGAAGCCAAATTTCATAAAATGACCTTTGCACAATCAATCTACACATACGTGTGTGTGTGTGTGTGTGTGTGTGTGTGTGATATATATATATATATATATATATGTGGGAGAAATAAGAGGAAATTATTAATGCGACAGTATGTTGAAGCAAGAACTCAATCTGAAGTCTTGAAGAAGGTCTAATAGACAGAAACGTTACGTCGACATCAGCACAATAAACATCCACTTGCTACAGCATCCATGTTGTCTACCGTTCTCCACACACATATATATATATATATATATATATATATATATATATATATATATATATATATATAAAATGTTTATGTCTATTAGACCTTCTTCAAGACTTCAGATTGAGTTCTTGCTTCAACATACTATCGATTAATTTCCTCTTATTTCTCCCATATATATATATATATATATATATATATATATTGGTGGTGAGAAAACTTATAGGTATATGCAGGTACTTATGAGGAGAGATAGATCTATTATTGCTAAAATAACTGCTATTAAGCCTTATTCTTTACCATATATATATATATGAGCTTAAGGCCAGAAGTGTGGGATACCCAGTGAGAATCGAACTCATTAACAATGGTCTGCAAATCTAGCTGTAATGGCAGCACATAAGGTGCCCATTTATATATCTGTAAAAAGTGAAATATTTTTGTCCTGAAATTTTCCCCCTTTCCAAACAAAAGAAACCTTTTTGTTATTGAATTATGCTTAGCACTGTATGACCCCATGTCAATATTCTATTCATCTCTGTATATATATAGTTTTTCTGGCTATAAAAAATGCCCATTGTTTGGGGGGGGGAAGTCTCATAAACTGATTGTAATGTTGGGTTGACTTACCTAGGGGTCTACCAACAGGTAACAATACACTTACATTATTCTCTGAAGTTTGGTTTGTAATTCTTTTAACGTATTACCTATATTGTCCCATGACTTAATTAGTCACACAATCTTAAAATATATATACTTACCAAACCCCTCTACACAAGCAGGATGCGACACAAGGTCAAATTCTTAAGCGGAGTTTAACAGGTTTGAATTCAGAGTTTTCCTTCTCCTATACTGGTTATCTAGCCATAGTTAAAGAGCCCAGTCTGCCCTGCTATTTACCCATAACTGGAGGGAGAATATTTGGATTCATACCTTTCCCAAGAGTATTAGCGTTATGTGATATGCAGTTCAAATCCTGGACGAAGTCATAGTTCACATAGCGCTAATACTCTTAAGAAAGACATGAATCCAACTATTCTCCCTCCAGCTATGGGTAAATAGTAGGGTAGACTGGGATTTTTAACCTTGGTTAGGCAACCAGTCTAGGAGAAGGAAAACTCTGAATTCAAACCTGTTAAACTCTGCTTGGGGTGGTCATTATTAGAATAGGCTCACTCCTAATTAGTGATCTATTTACTAATTAGTTCCCAAAATATTACAGGTTGTAAAAAATTGTAATGGTGTTTACACACACACACACACACTGCTACAGCCTTGTTATACATAAGTCAACGAACATGAAAAAAAAAACGAACCGACTCCCAGCTTTTCAAAACAGTGTAAAAAAATAAATGAATAAAAATAAATTAAA
>CM042168.1:14374511-14389511 GCA_023376005.1 Doryteuthis pealeii | reverse complement strand
GTAGATTTAATGGTTATAATCGGAAGTCTCTGAAATTGGGAACATAGTTGGCAGGATGTCATCTGACTTACAGACAGCTCATATTATTTATTCACACTGATCTATTGTGATATTAATAAACGTTATTGAATGATTACCTCCCTTTGAGTAGTGGAGTTGTCTGCCCTTGTTCAGGACTCTTTAGTTTGTGACAAACAGCGGACATTATGAATACGTTATTTACTGAGCTGTATTCAGTTGATTAAACCTTATACAGTTATGTTATGCTGTCTTTGTTTCATTACAGTCAACGTGAGTTGGAAATTTCAGAACATCCCACTGTACAGTAGAGAAACTTATTAAAGGAAGTTTGTACCAATACTTTTTTATTTATTTATTTTTTTTCTTTAATAAAGAAAAACACTGTAATTGGTGGGCCTGGTATGACTGAGATTGAAAACCTTTTTGTTTGGGCCGGGTTAGCTCAGTCGGTAGAGCATTCAGCTAGAAACCACAAGGTTCCTAGTTCGATACAGGCCCTCACCAACTCGGCGTATGAGTAGCAAGGGGATCTGTGCGGTAAAGTAAGGAGCTGGTGGTAGGTGTGGCGCTCCATCTCAGATGCTAAAATAATCTCCTTGTTCTAGCGCTATTGAAAAGGGGATAGACTCCCTCGCTGTCTGGCTGATACCGACTTTAGGCCGCCCCGACAACTTTTACTTACTTATAATAGGGGTAGACTGACCAAACAATGGGTTTTCAAAGGGATATGCCATGGGACAATACAATGGTCTTATTTTTTTTGCTATACATTATTTTAGCACAATTGTGTTTCCATAGATATGTTATCAACAGAAAATCTTTCTTGTCTTTTGAGTTGCTAACACCTTGCAACCTTTTAAGGCCAATGGCTGACCAATTCATCACCGCCCTGTCGGCTGGAGCGTTAGAATGCACCGACTGCGCCTCTGCAGAGGGGTAAGACTCCCCCAATGGGGCCTCCTGTTGGCCATGGGTGGCGACCTGTGATGCTTAAGGATAGAGCCAAGGTGGATGAGCAATTCATGACATGCAATACTCCACTTTGGCCCTATCTTGGGCTAGACGGGCGATCAATTGGCTGGTCACATCAAGCCCTAGCACCTATATGATTTTCCCAACCCTATTGCCCTTATGGCAAGCCCCAACCCCTTTTTATCATTTGGGTGCTAGAAGGCGGTGGCTGCGGGTCTACATGTTCTGGGAATGACGTTAAACTCTATCTGATGGTGAGGTTCCAGTTTTGGAGGTTTGGGGAATGTGGAGCACCCCTTCATCACCATTGTTCCCTGGTCCACTCTGACCCAGAGTGGTAGTACCTGTTAGGGTCCCATCTATGGGTTAAATAGAAAAATGTATTTATAAAAAAAATTGTATTATCCATTAAGAATTGATTTATTTCAAAACTTTATCGGCATTAGATGACCCACTGAGGTTGATATGCCACAAACCAAACCAATTCATCAATAGACCCTTACTTAGGCTAGAAGGGTGGTCGGAGTGGCCCCCCTCTGACCAATCGACTGGTCATGTCAAGACCTAGCACCTATATGATTGCCCCAACTCTATTGCCCTTATGGCAAGCCCCAAGCCCTTTTTATCATATATGTGGTGGCTGAGGTTCTTCATGTCCTGGTAATGACGTTAAACTCTATCTGATGGTGAGGTTCGAGTTTTGGAGGTCTGGGGAATGTGGAGCATCCCTTTATCACCATTGCTCCCAGGTCCACTCTGACCTGAAGTAGTAGTACTTGTTAGGGTTCCATCTATGGGTAAAATAGAAAAATGTTTATAAAATAAATTTGATTATACATTAAGAATGACTTTATTTCAAAACTTTGTCAGCATTGAATGACCCACTGTGGTTGCAACAAAACAAACCAATTCATCACGAAAGCTCCAAAGTTGTGTCAATTCCATAGATCTTTGAACACAGTGTGAGTACGGAGGAGTTGGTAAATATATGTAGATATTAGTATAAGAAAAATGTCCTAAAAGGAATATAGACTTTTCGTAGATAAAAGTTTTGAGACTGTTGGTAAAAGAGGAAAGTTAAACACTTACATGTTGAGCATGTTCTCGTTGATCATGCGACACAAGTTCGCTGGCAGACGAGAAGCCCCCCTGTCTTGTAGACAGGAGATCAGCTGTTAGCTTTGTCGCGGCTCGAAGTTAAAAGAGAGTTTTGACTCTGGCGCTTCTGGTTTTACGCTGCTGCTCGCTACACCACCTAGTGCCAACTGGGAGTGGCAGGTAAGTAAAGTCGTCGGAGTGGCCTAAAATCGGTATCAGCGAGGGAGTCTATCCCTTTTTCACTAGCGCTAGACCAAGGAGATTATTTTAGCATCTGAAGTGGAGCGCTACACCTACCATCAGCTCCTTACTTCACCGCACAGATCTCTGTGCTACTCATACGCTGATAGAGCAACTAGTCAGAAATATATGTGGTAGTCACAGAAGTAAATTAAGTCACCTCAATGAGAACTGTGACTAGCATAGGGTCACAAAGGTATAAAAATTTACTGCTCCAAAAAACAAAACGAAAGTGAAACTGTCAAAAGTTCAAGAGTTCCAAATTTCGGCCAAAACTATGAGTAATATTTTTTGCCATGTGCACCATCCTACTGAGACTTTAAAGTGCTTATGATATTTTGGGGCTCAAGAGCTTTGGTTCTTATTGAAAGTCTGGTCACAATATGTCTTTTTTTTTTCTTTCTTTTTTCTAAGGTCTTCATCCCAATCACTAAATTCTTTTTTCAAGACTTTGGTTTGGAGATACTGAAAACCTTGCTGTTCTGATTTTGGCATTTTTTAAACTGAACTTTCTGCTTTCTCTATCCTCTCGCTATCTTTTCTGAACCCTAAAACTCCCTTTCTGCAGATCTGTTTCCATGTTCTCTGTGTAAATCTACCACTTTCAACTTAAAACCTTCTTGATAACCTTTTCTCTTACTCATGATTAGTACTGCAGTTTTGACAGTTTAAAATCTGCAATTGAAGTTAACGAATATCATACGGTAAATTAATTTTAGCAACTGGTATGTTATGTTGTGGACATATATATATATATATATATATATCTGAAGATGGGACTGAAAGATAATTCCTCTATGTCCCCTGAAATAGTCTATTATGCTTCCAACCTAAATCTTTATTTTTTCCTGTGACTCTGACAATAAGAGCACACATTGAGCTTTGTAAATTACGACAACTAAAAAAACTACTACATTATAAGGACTATTTCTTCACTCAATCTTTGGATTATATACATATACTAGCAAAAGTACCCGATCCATGACCGGACTATATATAAAGATTGGAGCATAAATAGGCGAGGGATTCCGAGCTGAATGGCTTAGACTGTGATTTTGTTCACTAAAATTAAACTAACCTGATGGTATAGCTATAACAGAAAGTAGGCAGCGAACAATATTTTATTATCAGCAGCAGCTGGTATACAGACAGTTTCGCAAATTGGTTGATTTTTGTTGAATCAATTAATTATATCCCTTAATCAGTAGAAATCAATAACCAAATTTGAGGTGTTTCTTAGATAGAAGAATATTAAGGTGTATGCAAGATTTTGAATCTGAGTGACCTCGTGTTTTGGACTTATACATCGACACGTACATACCAAACTTCCTTTTATATATATATATATATATAGATGATTCCTACCTTTCATTGCTTTAAACTGACCTAATACTGCTAAATATTCCCATATCCGTTGCAATAAAATTATAAACTGTTCTTATCAAATTAGTTGTTTTTGGTTAAAAGTGCCACAATACTTTAAGCTTTGTTGAACATTTAAATAAGTACAAATATATTCTAAATTTTAGAATATGAATTATAGTGGATTTTTACAATATTAAGTATTTAGAAAACATGGGTGCCTTCTTTGTGGTTAGTAAGCTGCTAGTCTCACTGACCATTACTGTTGAAGTGAGTTTGATCCTCACTGGGTGCCAGACTAAACTAAAAGATCTAATTGCTGCAGTTATTTCTCATTGATGAGGGTTGATCTTTTAGCCGATTGCAAACAGCTTGGATTTGGGAATTAATTTTTAAATGCTGGTAAGCTACATTTATTTGAAGGACAGTGTGTTATATACTGGGGTTTTCACATACCAAATCAGCATATAACGTGGTATACCTTTTTCTTACTTTGGTTGTCTATTCTTCTGGCCGGCTTTGGTTCTATCTTCTAACATCTTGGTCTGGTATATCTTCTAAGGTCTGGTCTTCCATGGGGATTCCGGGTCTGGTTTCTGTTGGGATCACTCCTTATCAGAAGCCCTGTGTCATTGTTAGTTTTTAGGTAATAAACACAAGACTTCGATTTACGTTGATGTTACTTTATTTGTAAATCCCCAACCAGACATTCTGTGCAGTGAGACTTACATGTTGCTAGCTCGACTTCTAACTGACTGAGTTGCTTACTCCTTAAACCGGAAGAGGGCCTTCTATGGGGGTTCCAGTTCTCACGATTTATCCCCGGAAAGCAAGGTCAGAGTGAGGTCAAGCGTTGTCACTCACTCTCAAGGCCATCAGCTGCACTAATCGCCATAATGATTTCTACACTACCTTAAAAATGTATTAGGATCCAATAATTATGTAACAAGTGCAACACAATCTTCCTTTTTTTATTTTCATTTAGCCTTGTGCCAAACTAAGCTAAGAATACTCAATATAAAAATATTTTGAAATTGTACAATATGGAAACTGTTTTAATTGAAGACTTTTTTTTTTTTAAGACTGAATTTCCGTTTTGAAAAGAGTTTCCTTTTCATTAAATGCATTATTAAAATGTCTCTTGGCATGTCAGTTAACGGTCATTCCACACAGATTATTGACCAACTATTTGGCTTGTCAATGTTTTGACCTTGTTGGTCATTTGTCCACATAATTGGTCTTCTCAACAACGACTAGCTCATTTGTACTTTAGGTTCTTTTTTTTTTTCTACCTTCTTCTTTTTTTCTTTCGTTCTTTTCTTTCTTTTTCTTTCGTTTCTCTCCTTTCTTATTTTTTCTTTCGTTCTCTCCTTTCTTTATTTCCTTCTTTCGTCTCTCTTCTTTATTTCCTTCCTTTCTTTCTCTTTCTTCTTTCCTTCCTTTCTTTCTCTTTCTTCTTTCTTCTCTTTCTTCTTTCCTTCATTTCTTTCATTCTTTCTCTTTCTTCTTCTTCCTTCTTTCTTCCTTTCTTTCTTCTTTCTTTCTTTCTTTCTTTCTTTCTTCCTTCTTCCTTTCTTTCTTTCTTCCTTCCTTTCTTCCTTTCTTCTTTCTTTCCTTCTTCTTTTTTCTTTCTCTTCTTCCTTTTTTTTTCTTTCTTTCTTTCTTCTTCTTTCCTTTCTTTCTTTCTTCCTTCTTTCTTTCTTTCTTTCTTTCTTCTTTCTTCTCTTCCTTTCTTTCTTTCTTCTTTCTCTTCTTTCTCTTTCCTCCTTTCTTCTCTTCTTTCTCTTTCCTTCCTTTTTCTTTCTCTTCTTTTCTTTCTTCCTTTCTTTCTCTTCTTTCTCTTTCCTTCCTTTCTTTCTTTCTCTTCTTTCTTTCTTCTTTCTTTCTTCTCTTTCTCTTTCCTTCCTTTATTTCTCTTCTTTCTCTTTCCTTCCTTTATTTCTCTTCTTTCTCTTTCCTTCCTTTCTTTCTCTTCTTTCTCTTTCCTTCCTTTCTTTCTCTTTCTCTTTCCTTCTTCTTTTCTTCTTTCCTTCCTTTCTTTCTCTTCTTTCTCTTTCCTTCCTTTCTTTTCTCTTCTTTCTCTTTCCTTCCTTTATTTCTCTTCTTTCTCTTTCCTCCTTTATTTTCTTTCTCTTTCCTTCCTTTATTTCTCTTCTTTCTCTTTCCTTCCTTTATTTCTCTTCTTTCTCTTCCTTCCTTTTTCTCTTCTTTCTCTTTCCTTCCTTTATTTCTCTTCTTTCTCTTTCCTTCCTTTATTTCTCTTCTTTCTCTTCCTTCCTTTATTTCTCTTCTTCTCTTTCTTCCTTTCTCTTTCTCTTTCCTTCCTTTATTTTCCTTTATTTCTCTTCTTTCTCTTTCTCTTTCCCACACTTCCCCCCTCTCTCTCTCTCTCTCTCTCTCTCAGCCTTTCTTTCTCTATCCTAAAGTGGCCAGGGGAGAATTCCTTTAATTAAAGCAGAAATTATCCGTGTATCCATTTCCTGTTTTTCTGCTAATGTGTTTGCATTATATTTGCCGATTCTATTACGCTTACATTTATTCAACACTCCCCGCTTCATCTATGGCTTCATGATGCCGGCATTCATTTTGTCTGCAATTTGAGAACGCAGGGGCATCAATTGATTGAAATCCTTTAAAATCAAAATAAATGGAAAGAAAGCACACGAAGAAGAATCCAAGTGAAAATGAAAAAGAGATAAACACACAATGATGCAGGGGAAGGTTTGATATATAGGAAGTGGTTATTTCCTATAACTCCAACATAAACAAAGGGGAACCACTCTTGACTGATAAATTATTTATTTATTAATTGATCTATTAGGAAAAAAGAAGACGGGTTTAGGGTTAGTTTAATGGGAAAATAAATAATTTATCAGTCGAGTTGTTTTCCTTTGTTTATGTTGGAGTTATAGGAAATAACCTAGGAAGTTATTGTAAGAGAAGAAACAAGAGGGAGACATTGAGTATTGTTCATATTTGCCAACACCTCCACACGAGTAGGATGTGACACAAGGTCAATTTCTTAGGTGGAGTTTATTTGGTTTGAATTCAAAGTTCTATTCCTGTTAAATTGTAGCTAACACATCTACTCAGATGCATTAGGTTATCCAAAAGAGGGTAACCTAACACAGAATATTTGGTAGGGAAAAAGACAAATCAATAAGATATAGCATTTAATTATACAGCATACAAAGAGGGAACATAGTTCCTGTTTGAAACCACAAAAGACCCACAAGGTGTTCACGAAACAGGAAGAAAGGTTTAAACAATAAAGGGGTGGAAACCACTTAGTTTTTTTTTTTTTTTTTGTTTTTTTTTAAGGAGGTCTGGGAACAAAAACTGGCACCATGTGTATAGCTGCTGAGGAAGCAAAAATATGTCTCTCTTCCAATGTCATGTTGGTAAAAAAGCTTTTTGGGTTCATGATATAAAAAGGGGAGACAATTCAATTTTGTCTCCGAGCATATGAATCTCTTAGATCAGTGGTCCTCAACCTTTTTTGCACCATGGACCGGTTTCATCTAAGACAATATTTTCACAGACCGGCCTACATTTGCTTGATAATTGTTAATGACGTAATCTAATAATAAATCATCCGCAGTGTTCTTATGTCAAATGGTGACCTATCACGTGACCGAGACCTGTCAAGAGGCACAGAAGTCACTTTTCAAAATAAAACATCAACATTTAGACTGATAATCAATAAAGAAAAATTTTAACATTCTGTGCGGCCTGGTATCTAATGGTCCGCGACCAGGTCGTGACCCGGTGGTTGGGGACCGCTGTCTGACTAGCATTACTTCACCATATTACATACAAGCTATTTGATAGTCACTATCAAAATAAAAGTTGGTACTCCAATTTCCTTTACAGTTGTAGATAGTTTCATGGATGTATTTTATATCTGATTCATAACTTTTGGTATTTTTATTTCTCTCCCATCTATGGGTTAAATAGAAAAATGTATTTTTTAAAAAATTGTATTATCCATTAAGAATTGATTTATTTCAAAAATTTATCGGCATTAAATGACCCACTGAGGTTGATATGCCGTAAAACCAAACCAAACCAAATATCTTATTTCTCTCAAGAAGGATAAAATGTCATCCATGTTAGTATTCTCAAACAAAATACCTCATATCATTTGCATTGAAATATTTCTTTCTGATTGGAGTGAAAATGCCATACTCCATGAGGAAATGTTTGACAGTGCAGAGTGTTTGACATGTCCTGCACTGTGGTTGATCCTCCTGCTTGAGCATAAGAGTGTGTAAGTCTTGTATGGCCAATGCACAGCCAAGCCAGTATTACTTCTTCTTGGGATTTTCTATATCCCGGCTTCCATTCTCTTTCTGTTGGCTTAATTGACAATTAAGTGTTTGGTGTACTACTATTCCAACATTGTTGCCATTTTTGCTTGATAGAAATTAATAGAAATTCATGAGTATTCAGCTGTATTGCGAGTTGAATTTGCTCTCAGAATACAGAGTTGGTAGGTGGATTATAAAGCAGGTTGGGATATTCCACTGTGTGCATTGGCCAAGCTCATTCCCAGGATTCTGATTGGCTGCTGTTCTTAGTGTGGATACTTTGATCCATATATGCCCAACACATGACTGTTGTTAGTACAAATTTTAGTAAAATGTTGTTAGTAAAATTTTAAAATTTTAGAGTTTTTTTCTTTTCATCTACAATGTTGCATTTTAGTAAAAAGTGAAAAAAACAGACGAAAGGAGTAAGTACAGCCTTATCTTCATTAATTTTAGTTTATTTACAAAGAAAAAAAAAAGTTTTTTTGTTAGACTGAATTCAGGGGTGTAAATTTTTTACCATAGTTTACTGAACAGACGTTTATAATCAGGGTTTATATTTGGTGACAGTCCCCTTTTTTTTTCTGGTAACTGGACGCTAGTTTCAGCCTTCCTATGAAGGTAAGTATATGTTGATTCTACAAATAAATCTATTTATTTGGTTCTTTTTCTATGCAATAACGTTATGGTTTTTACAACCTTCTTTAGGACACATGGTGAGATCTTGTGTCGGAGATGTTAAACTTCTGGTACCATATACAGATCTAAAGAACCAAATAGATAGATTGTAGAATCAACATATACTCACCTTCACTAGAAGGCTGTAACTAGCATCCAGTCACCAGACAAAAAAGGAGACTGTAACCGAATATAAGCCCTGTAGTAACGTATACAGTGGAATAACCCAATCTGCTGTATAAACCAGCTACTAACTCTGGATTCTGAGAATAGATTCAACTTGCAACATAGCAGAATACTGATCACCTTATACGTTATAGCGTCAATATTACCGTCAAGAATAAATATTCATCCTTTGGAACACTTCATTTTTTTCTATATTTTCCCACATAGACGTATATCTTTTATCCATGATATATTAGTTTTACTAGCAAATATATGCACCCTCCGGTGTAATAAAATATTGTATTAAATTAGAAAGACTAATTAATCTAAATAAGAATGTAGATAAAAAGATTTGAAACAGAGGGAGTATAATCGAAAGATAGAACAACTGAAACTTACTCTTCCACCACTCTCGTCTTTCATTGTTATTTTTTCTAATTTAAGTATTTAGTTAAGAGGAAGTAAAGAATAAAATGACAGTTATTTTTTCTTGTTAATGAATTTCATTTAAAATTTATTGAAGAGATTTTTGCTTATATTCATTAAAATAAAACCAAACAATTAGAAATCAATAATACTAAGCACATTTATTAAAATCACATTTTTAATATCAATATGCAAATTAGCCTTCCCGTTCACCCTGTAAACGGTTATTTTCTTGTATATATAAATATAATTGCATATTGTTAGTATGTAGATATGGTTAACAGTATTAATAATGTAAAACAATTTTATCAATAATTGAGGTTAAATTAAAAATAAAATCATGGTCATTGTCAATAACTAAGGGAATTGTGACTTGAGTAGTGATATAGTTTCGGTTACAAACAAACAATCTCCATTATAATAGGATATATATAATATATATAATATATATATATATATATATATATATATATATATATATATATATATATATATATATATATATTGTATAAAAAGTAAAGTTGTTGGGGTGGCCTAAAGTTGATATCAGCCAATCAGCGAGGGAATCTATCCCCTTTTCACTAGCGCTAGACCAAGGAGATTGTTTTTGCATCTGGAATAGAACACCACACCCACCATCAGCTCCTTACTTTACTGCACAGATCCCTGTGCTACTCATACGATGAGTTGGCGGGGACCGGTATCGAACTAGGAAGCTAGTGGTTTCTAGCTGAACGCTCTACCAACTGAGCTAACCAGGCCCTTTTATATATATATATATACATATACATATATACATATAATATATATATATGTGTGAAATTGAACTTGTCGCCTCATTTCTGATTACCATTTCCACCACAGGTGCCCAAATGCAGTTTAGTGTCATTACCCCCAGGGCAAGTTTCAAAAATTAATCAGCTATTCAACCATGAAGGTCATGGCTGAGTAGGTGTGGAGAGAAGGGAGAGATAGGATACAGGTGAAAATGACTCATACCAACATACCTGCTCAACTGGAATACTTCTTGATTAAATACTCCTTTCTTTTTTTTTTTCTTTTTTATTTATTTAAATTTTTTTTTCATTCTTAATAACCTGATTAATAAGCTATCTTGTATCCAAATCTTTTTATAGGAATTAAAAAGAAAAATAATTATTTTATTAATTTTATCAATTTTTTTTTTTTTTTTTTTTTTTTGTAAAGTTTATTTTGTTTTTTAAAAATTTTATTTTCTAATTTAAAAAAAAATTCAATTTAAAATCTGAATAACCAGATTAACAAACTTCTAATCCAAATCTTAGGGGGGTGGGGACTTAGGAATTAAAAAGAAATTAACATTTTTTTTTCTTTCTCGCTATTCTTTGTATGCCCCATCGGCAAGGTTTAGAATACACTGACTGTATCCCCCTGCAGAGGGGTAAGATCTCCTCTATCAAGGTGTCCTGGGTATGACACTAAACTGCATCTGATAGTGAAGGTCCAATTTTGTAAATCTGGGTAGTGTGGAGTATCTCTTCATTGGCATTACTCCCAGGTCAACTGACCCAGAGTGTTAGTCAAGTGTAGGTCAAATAAATCTGTTTAAAAAAATATTCATATTCAAGAGGACTGTGCAAAAATGTGTCAGAAAGCCAGAGATCATTTTGATATTATCATAATAATCTATATATTAATACGCTTGTTTTTAAATCTTCGGACCATATGACCTTTAGGCACCCCTTTTGCTTTGCTGATTCATAAGTACATTTTTTCATTTACACCATCAACATCCGGTTGTTTGTTAACAGACGATTTTCAGAGGGTTTTTTTTTTAATTATAAAACTAACCCCTAACCCTAACCTCTAACAAACAACCGGATGTTGGTGTAAATGAAAAAAAATGTACTTATGAATCAGCAAAGCAAACCTAAAGGTCATATGGTCCAAATCTTCCATCTGTTATCATCCTGCAACACCCTCTGGTTAAAAATGAGAATGACCAAATTGTTCAAGAAGGACTGTAAAAATGTAAATCCAAATTATCTAGTGTCGCTTAATCACAGATTTCTTATTTGTCCCATTTTATTTCACCCAGTTTTGAATATGAAACATTCCAAATTGTCTTGCGTCACTTAGATGCCCAACATAAAATTAAAAGGAATTAAAAAAAAAAAAAAAAAAAAGTTACATATTTGTTTTATTTGTAATATTGAAATTGTGAAATACGGAATATATTTTGGTAATTTTGATCTCATGTCGTCCCGGCCTCCTGCCTTAATTTACAATATGTTTTAGTGACACAGCATCAGGTGAATATCCGGCCCAACATTGATATTTTTCAAGTTTTTGTCACTTTTTTGTCGCCAAATTAATGTAGATATTTTAAAGGCCTCCTCCCAAATTTTTATTGGCAAATCAATGCAGATATTTTACAACTCTTTTAAGAAAGTTAGAGAGGGTTAGATAAATATTATTATACTTTTACAAATTGAACTATTTAGCAATAGCTCTTAAGTAAACCTATCAAACATTGTGATAATCAAATTATCATACTGTGGTATATTCACAGGTCCTGCTAGTAATAATAATTTGCTTGCAGATTGTTTCACATATTTCTATCCAATACTAATAATTTTCAGACCATACTCCTCAAATCTCCAGAAGTGTAGTCTCACCATCATATGTATCATACCCAGGACATGGATTTAAACTGTTCCTTGCTTTTCTCTCCTTTTCTGGTAATTTCCAATATAAACAAAAAAAAAAAATTTTCTTTTCCATTTTTTTACGTATACCATTTTATTTTAGGTATTTTTGGTTTGCATTATTAAACATTGATTTTGCACAGCTAATTTTGTCTCTCATTTTCAGGCATCGGTGATAAGAAGCAAAGTAGCTAATATTAAAAATTAGGGAGAACCATATCGGAAAATATTTCAGCTTTTAATATGAATACTACACCTACTACTCTTACAAGAGATTTAAAACCTTCCTCATTTTTGTTTCTTCGTATTGTTATTTGTAAAGGAATTTGGTTTTCTTCGTTCCTCATTTCTACTTGGGTTCTACCTTAAAATATTTGGGGGTTTTGTTGATTTTCTCTTTTCCCCCTCTTTTATTTAACCATCTTTTTTCTTTTTTCTTCCCCTACTCCTTTTTGGTACTCGGTTTCTTTCTCCTCCTCCCTTTTTGGTGCTCTCTCTCTCTCTCTCTCTCTCTCTCTCTGTCATCCTCCTCCTTGGTACTCTCCCTGTTTCTTTCTCCTCCTCCTACTCCTTTTTGGTACTCTGTTCCTTTCTTGTATCCTCCATCTTGGGCCCTTCTGTTTCTTTCAACCTCTGTTTTAATCCCCCTATTTCTTTTTCCTGTCCTTTTTGGCCTCATTTTTTCACCATCTCATTTTTGGCCCCTTCAGCTTCTTTTACCTTTTCCATTTGCCCCTCCCCCCGATTCTTTACCCTCTCCTTTTTAGCTCCCCCACCATATCTTTTACCCTCTCCTTTTTAGCTCCCCACCATATCTTTTACCCTCTCCTTTATAGCTCCCCCCTGTTTCTTTTACCCTCTTCTTTATAGCCCCCCTGTTCTTTTACCCTCTCCTTTATAGCCCCCCTGTTTCTTTACCCTTCCTTTATAGCCCCCCTGTTTCTTTTACCCTCTCCTTTATAGCCCCCCCTGTTCTTTTACCCTCTCCTTTATAGCTCCCCCTGTTCTTTTACCCTCCTTGATAGTCCCCCCCCCGGTTTTCTTTACCGTCCCCTTTTTAGCTCCCCATATCTTTCGCCATCTCCTTTTTAGCCCGCTTCTTTTACCCTCTCCTTTATAGCTCCCCCCCCGTTTCTTTTACTGTCTCCTTTTTAGCCCCTCCCCCACTCTTTCTTTCAGCCTCCTCTTTTTTTGGCCACTGGCTGAGTAGTTTCTCTATTATATTTTGGTCCCTCTTCCTGCCTTTTTATTTTGGTTCTTTTTGTCTATTCCCCTTTTAAAAAAAAAATTCTTGTCTGTAAAAATGCCAGCGCCTTTTCTATTGTCTATTATCTTTTATTTCTTTTTGCTAGTATCTCTCTCATATGCACTCAGATGGAAGAGATTCCCTACTGCAGCATGAATAATGTACAGGTTGAACAAAACCAATCGTTTTTGGGTATGTTCCCTACTACATACTCCTAAAAATGAATGTCTACGCATCAGATGAGTTCACAGACAAATGCTACCTTGGTCCTATTATAGCTGCTAGATTTAGTGTTAGAAATTTATATACAAATGTAACAAATATTTTGGGACAGAGGTACTAAATAAATAACCCTTTTTTTCTGTTGAGAATTGTTTTTTCTTAGGTCTGCCTTATCTTTATTTTGTTATCCCTTTTTCCTTCCATACTTCCACATTTTCATAATTTCTTTTCTTTTTCTTTCTTTTCTTTGTAATATCATTTTCCCTCCTTTTATTCTTTCATTTTGCATCTATAAAACATTGATTCTTTGATTTTGAGTTTCTTCATCTTTTCTTCATCTTGTTCCATTTCTTTTCTATCATACATTTTCTGGCTATCTTTTTTTTTTTTTTCTAAATAGAAAACTTTTTTGTTTGTCTTTTTTTTTTTCATCTCCCTTTTTTCTATCCTTGTTCTCCCCTTTTTCTATCCTTGTTCTCCCTTTTTTTCTATCCTTGCTCTCCCTTTTTTCTAATCTTGCCCTCCTCTTTCTTTTTTCTAATCTTGCTCTCCCCTTTCCTATCCTTGCTCTCCCCCTTTTCCTATCCTTGCTCTCCCTTTTTTTCTTTTTTTCTATTCTTGCTCTTCCTTGTTTTCTTTTTTTTCTATTCTTGCTCTCCTTGTTTTCTTTTTTTTTCTATCTTGCTCTCCCTTGTTTTTCTTTTTTTCTATCCTTGCTCTCCTTTTTCCTTGCTCTCCCTCGTTTTCTTTTTCTATCCTTGCTCTCCTTCGTTTTCTTTTTTCTTCTTCTATCCTTGCTCTCCTTCGTTTTCTTTTTTTTATATCCTTGCTCTCCCTAGTTTTTTTTTTTTCCTATCCTTGATCTCCCTCGTTTTCTTTTTTTTTTCCTATCCTTCGTTTTCTTTTTTTTTTTTTTTTTTCCTATCCTTGAGCTCTTCCATCTTTTCCCTCCTTACTTTCATTTCTTGCTCTTTCTTTCTTTCTTCTATCACAAATATTTCTTTTTCTTTTTTCCCCCCAATATCAGTGAGGCAGTTCCGATTGGTCCAATATATTGATCTTCTCGGTTTAATGTGATGGGAGGCAGCAGGGAGTCAAACTGAATATTGGTGTGTGTGGATGGGCAAAGGATATTGGGAAGGGTTTTGTCTTGTCTGCCGTCCACCTTTCCTTCCTTTTTTTTTTTTCTTTCCTTCCCTCAAAACTACCCACACACACACACTGCTACCAACCGTCACCAACTGCATCCTTCATTCGATCACACACTTGCTCACACCTCACCTTCTGTATATTTATCCTCTTTAGCCGTGTTTTTTTTCCTTTATTTTTTGTTGTCTTTCTTTCTGTCCTATCTCCATGCAGTTCTCTGAAACTAACATTAGCAGCAGTAGAAACAGCATTAGTACCTATCCTTGCTCTCCCTCTTTTCTCCTTGCTCCTCTTTTTCATCCTTGCTCTCCCTCTTTTTCATCCTTGCTCTCCCTCTTTTTCATCCTTGCTCTCCCTCTTTTTTCTTCTTCTTTCTATCCTTGCTCTCTCTTTTTTTTCTTTCTATCCCTCGTTTTTTTCTCTC
>CM042168.1:14362011-14369511 GCA_023376005.1 Doryteuthis pealeii | reverse complement strand
ATACTTGTATACCTAACCCAAAAATGTGTGTGTGTATATATATATATATATATATATATATATACGCACCCACCCACCCACATTTATTTTACCTCAGTTTGTATAGCATCCGCCTAGGAACCACAGTGTTCCAGGTTCAATGCCACCTTTTGCCTACTCAGCATATGAGTAGAACAGCTTGGATCTGTGCAGTAAAGTGGGAAGCCGATGATAGGTTTGGTGCTCCACATCAGACGCAAAAACAGTCTCCCTGGTCTAGCTCTAGTGAAAAGGGGGATACTGTCTCCCTGTCCGACTGATACTGACAATAGCCCACTCCACCAACTTGAAAAAAATATATACACACACACTTTTTTTCTTATATATATATTTACATATACTCCCACATTTATTATATATGTGTGTGTGTGTCTGAGTGTAAAATAAACTAAATTTCAATCTAAAATTTGTACTGTCTAATGTTTGATTTGTTATTAACAGTACTGTTGGTACATCAATAAGGAAGGAAATTGTTGGAAAATAAATGTTCAAAATAAACAATGATTAGTCAGTGGACTTGATTACCTACCTGCATATGTGTATATATGTATATACTTGTGTGTATAAGTATGTGTGTATTATGTGCACATATATATATATGTGTGTGTGTGTGTGTGTGTATATATATATATATATTAGTTTGTATTTATGTGTGTGTGTGTATTTGTGTCTGCATGTGTATATTTATGTCTATAAGTATTTGTTTATGTGTGTGTGTGTGTGTGTATGTATATATATGTATGTATGTGTGTGTGTGTGTGTGTGTATATAAACTTATTAGTTTCTGTGTGTATAGCAGATCAATTATTTGTCTTTGCCTCTCCGCTTATCTGATCTGTACCCTCACGTGAAGGAAATTCTATCTAATACGCAATTTTTTTAAAAAGACATGCGCAAATGATCATGTAAATTTGTCTATTTTTAAACCTTTTATAAATATGGCCTTTTATCTCCCCCCCTTTTTTTAATGTTCCAATTTGTCTCCTTTGTATGAAAATTAGTTGATCTTCTCCTTTTTGTAATTTGTCTTCCAAATGTCTATAATTGATATTGATCATAAGACAATCATTAAAATGTAGATCTGTTTAGTTCCATAAATAAACGTCTATAAACGTTAATGAAGATACATGGGGTCACACTTGGATAGAATATGTATTTATTATTTATATTATACTAGAAGCGGCTACCCAGCGTCCGCCCGTGTAGAGGGGAGTAAAAGAAAGGTAGTCTCACAGCTCTAATTTTGCTGACTTGCAAGTTGATCCTCGCAGGATGCCCCATTAAAATCCCTATGTAAAAAAGAACTTTGTGTTGATTCAGACACTCTTAAAAAAAAATGTCTCTTATTTAAAATACTTAATACAAAAAAATCCCATACTGTTATCATTTTAAATTTTATTTTTTAATTATCTTCACGAATATAAATCAAATCTCTATTATTTTTGCTCAAAATCCAAGCCCTGGTGATATTTTATGTGTGTATATATATATATACTTTGTCATTAGTTATTTTATTTTCAAAATTTCCTCCGGACATACAGATACACACAACTGCCCTTTATATATGTATAGATAGAAATACTAGCAAGAATATGCGCCCCCCACCCCACCACCACCACCGCTAGGTGCAAGTATTTAAGTTTTGACGTAATTAACTCTTAACATCCTTTTCAGAA
Source organism: Doryteuthis pealeii (assembly GCA_023376005.1). NCBI lineage: Eukaryota > Metazoa > Mollusca > Cephalopoda > Myopsida > Loliginidae > Doryteuthis > Doryteuthis pealeii. The sequence continues at coordinate 14,367,796 of CM042168.1, read as the reverse complement.
TTTTCTAAGTCAAAGCCCCATTCCTATAAGACTTATCAATAAATGGTTAAAAATGGCCTTTTCATTTAAAATCACCTGTTATTTCTCTTAAATCAAAGACTTCTAAATATGTTTAATATTACATTTAACAAAGGCTATCGTTTGGGGTGGATTAGGAAAACAAATGTGACTTCCAGCCGGGTGGAATGAGGCGTATAGGATGTTTAAGAGTTAAATATATTAAATTAGAAAGACTAACGAAAGATTTACACTTATTTTATTTTTAATTGAATTATACATAGGATTACTTTTAATGTTTGAGAATAAAATATTAGAAATCAATAACACCAAGTAATTATTTATTAAACTTAGTTTTAAAAAAATCTGTATGCAAATTAACCATACCATATACTATGTAAACCATTATTTCTTAATGATATATATATATATATCTCTTCATCAGAGCATAATGATAATTGTGACCGTTTTAAGAAATAAATGTTTTTAAGCCGGATTCTTCAAGAGAGAAACAGAATATTTTGAATTTAAACTGGAAATATTGTTTTTTTCCAAAAAGCGTCTATCACATTCATTTGCTGCGTCTCGTTTTAAATATTTGAAATAGAAAAACAAAGTATGATGTTTGTTTACCTTTGGATTTATTCTTAATATTTCAAGATAAAGATCTCTCCGTCAGATTTCTGAAGGTCCAGAGCTGTTAGCTTGCTGTTAGGTTCTGCCCATTCTGTTGTATGTATGACTGTCTTCCTTGAAATTCTCTGTGTATGTGTGTGTCTGTCCAACAGTATTATTTTAATTTTTCGGATTATTGTCCTCATCTTTGTCATATACATGTTTCAGACGATGTGCTCTCTGATCTTCTTCAGGTGTTTCTTGTCAAACTTGGGAACCTTCTCTTCCTTGAAATTCTGTCTGTCTGTCTGTGTGTCTGTCCAACAGTATTATTTTGATTCTTCAGACTAGTCCTCATCTTTGTATATACATTCAGACGATTGCTCTCTGATCTTCTTCAGGTGCTTTCAAACTTGGGAACCTTCTCTTCCTTGAAATTCTGTCTGTCTGTCTGTGTGTCTGTCCAACAGTATTTTTGATTCTTCAGACTATTGTCCTCACTTTGTTATATACATGTTTCAGACGATGTGCTCTCTGATCTTCTTCAGGTGTTTCTTGTCAAACTTGGGAACCTTCTCTTCGAACTCGAGAGCCTTTATTCAATCCACTGGGATAAAATGTTCTCATTATGTAAACCATGACTAATTACTAGTGTTAAGCCATGTTAAATATTCTGTTATTATTGCCTTTGGCCAGGATTGAACCTGCAATCTAGTGATTATTATCACTTAGAACTGTATAAACTCAACCTTATATCCATTGCGCCATGTGTCCAACTGGATTGGTTTTTGTTATATATGTGTCACTGCCAACACTTGAGTTTGAACACTGAAAATGAAAATGAAAATGGCCAACCTCCATCTGATATAAATATAGGTTCCTGGTTCGATACTGGCCCTTGCCAACTCAGCGCATGAGTAGCATAGGGATCTGTACAGTAGAGTGAGGAGCTGATGGTGGCGCTCCCCCTCAGACGCCAAAACAATCTCCTTGGTCTAGCGCAAGTGAAAAAGGGATAGACTCTCTCGCTGATTGGTTGATACCGACTTTAGGCCACCCTGACAACTTTACTTTACTTATAGTGACACCAATTCTTTTCAGATCTTTAGTAATGTAAAAGTAAAGGTAAAGTCGTTAGGGTGGCCTAAAGTTGGTATCAGCGAGGGGAGTCTATCCCCTTGTCACTAGCGCTTGGATACATGCTGCTTGGATCGAAGGACTTGCAATCATAGATTGGCCGGTACACACTTGTGTTTCAAACGACTGTATATATCTTAGCAAGAACATATAGTACAGATAAGTAATCTTTTGTTTATCTTTATTTCTATTTCTTTATGTATCTAATTTTGTTTGTAATTAAATACATACTAGTACAAAATAAAAAACGCCCTCTGGGCGATGTAAAAATAGATTTTAGAAACATATTGCCTGAGGGGTGGGAGTAAAAATTCGATGTCAGCGAGTTTGTACCCTAAGTAAGTAAAATCATCAAATTTATTAAAGGATTAAAATGAAAAATAAAACAATTTGAAATGTAAACTTTAAATATGTATTAAAACAAAACAAACTATATATAGATATATAATACCAGTCATGTATTTATTAAAACTTGTTTTAAAAAACAATGAGGACTGTCTAATGTTGCATGTTCAAATTTTTTATGACGATTTTGGGTAATGTGACGTAAGGAGTGACATAATTTTTGTTACGGACAAAAACCGGAAGCGAATCTCCATTATTAATAGATATAGTTAAATTGTTCTATATTTACATAATATATATATATTTACCATCCCCTCTGCACAAGTAGGATGTGACACAAGGTCAATTTCTCAAGTGGAGTTTAACAGGTTTGAATTCAGTTTTTCTTCTAGACTGGTCTTCTAACCAAGGTTAAAGAGCCCAGTCTGCCCTACTATTTACCCATAGCTGTAGAGAGAATATTTGTATTCCTACCATTCCCAAGGTTATTAGTGTTATGTGAAATTTAAACAGCCTCATCCAGAATTTGAACTTGCATTATTGTGTCCATTTCATATGATGATAACCATTACACCGCAAGTGCCTCCTTATTTACATTATGTACACTAGCAACAAAAAACGCACTCCGGACAGTGTAAAATTTATTTTTGAAAGATAATGCCTGGGAGGGGGAGTTAAAAATGTTTGAAAGTTTGTAGCATAAGTAAGTAAAATCATCAAATTTATTAAAGGAATAAAACAATTGGAAATGGAAACTTAGTTCTGATAACTTTAAAATATAATTTTTTATATTAAAATAAAACAAATTATATATAAATATATAATACTGAGTGTGTATTTGTGAAAACTTGTTTAAAGAAAAAACAATGAGGACCGTCTAAGTTTGCATGCTCAAATTTTGAGTGTATTTATTCTGATATGACGATTTTGGGTAATGTGACATAAGCAGTGATGTAGTTTCAGTTACAGACAAATAGAGACCTAATCTCCATTGTTAATAGACTAGCAGCGGCTACCCGTCATCGCCTGGGTAGAGGGGGATTTTTTAAAAGTTAGTCCTGCAGATCCATTATTACTGAACCGTGAGTTGAATCCTTGTGGAATGCCTCATTTAAATCTCCATGTAAAAAAAATAGACCTTGCATTGATCCAGCTACTTTGAAAAGAAATGATAATGTCTACCATCTAAAATATTAAAGGAAAAAAAAAATCCATGCTGTTATCATTTAAATTTTATTCCTTAATTATCTTCATGAATATAAATCAAATCTATTATTTTTGCTCAAAAACCAAGCCCTGGTGATATTTAAGGTGTATATATATTTACTTTGTCGTTAATTGTTTTATTTTCAAAGTTTCCTCCGGACATACGGATTCACACAACTGTCCTTTATATATGTATAGATGAAGTTCCTCCGGACATACGGACGAAGTTTCCTCGGACATACGGATTCGCACAACTGTCCTTTATATATGTATAGACGAAGTTCCTCCGGACAATACGGATTCGCACAAACTGTCCTTTTATATATGTATAGATGAAGTTTCCTCCGGACATACGGATTCGCACAACTGTCCTTTATATATGTATAGACGAAGTTTCCTCCGGACATACGGATTCGCACAACTGTCCTTTATATATGTATAGACGAAGTTTCCTCCGGACATACGGATTCGCACAACTGTCCTTTATATATGTATAGACGAAGTTTCCTCCAGACATACGGATTCGCACAACTGCCCTTTATATATGTATAGATAGATGTGATGTTACAAGAGTTTTACAAATGAATAATGAGAAAATGCTGGAACACTTTTGAGGCATAGAAGGGACAGCCATCATTATAGATGACCTGGTGGTATTGGGTTGAACTCGGGAAGAGCATGAAAAATGGGTAAGGGTGCTACTTGAAAGGGTCAACCTCTATCTTGCAAAATTTGAGATGGGTTTGCATGCCATCACCTTCATGGGTCATCCGATTACCAGCAAAGGCATTGAGCTAGACTCGTAAAAGGTGCATACCATCTAAAACATGTCTACCCCAGAAAACGTGGGAAGCTTGCGCAGAGTCCTAGATATGGTCAACTATGTGGGTTAAGTTAATTCCCAACTTGACATCCATCATCAAATCTCTTCAGGTCCTCACAAAACAAAGGATATGGAGGTCAAATCCAGGATGAGACTTTTCATTTAACATACTGCTAATACCCTTGGGAAAGGTATGCATCCAGCTATTCTCAATCAAGCTATGGGTAAATAGTAGGGCAGACTGGGCTCTTTAATATTGGCTAGGTAACTAGTCTCAGAGAAGGAAAACTGAATTCAAACCTATTAAAAAAATTGACCTTGTGTGGAGAGGTTAGTGTGTGTGTATGTATGTATGTGTATATATATATATTATATTATATATAAGTTGTCATAAAAGTATTGAGGCTGAAGCTGTATTTACCAAGATAGAAATGAACAATGAATGAAACGTTCATTTTTTTTTTTTTTTTTTTTTTTTTTTTTTTTTTTTTTTCAGAATACAAGGTGTCAAAAAAGTACAAAAAATCTCAATACTTTTTTGACACACTTTGTGTGTGTAATATATATGTATGTCATCCACAGACATCATGTTTCAATGCATCATGTCTCTTCAGTGTGGCTAGACATTTGTAAGCTACCTACAGCTAGGATAGAAACCCGACTGATTCATTGTCAGGCTGCTTAACCACTCAGCCACTGTCACCTACAGAATCTGTATGTATGTAAAGGCTGCCATAGTGCTCCATCCTTTTTATAGGCAAGCATTGCGTTTATGCTTTTATACACTTATATATATGCCAACCCTTCCACACAACCCGGAGATATATGGATGTGGTCACAATCTTGCACAATCAGCATTTTTAAAAAAAATTTTTTTTTTTTTTTTTATAGATGAAACAACTTGTTATATCCGTGTTCAGAATTAATGACGTTTTTAATATTCATTGGTCATAAGATGTCCAGAGTTAATGACATCTTTTGTGTTGATGGATGCCCTCTATCTTTGATTCACATGTCGTGTTCTTTCTATTTCCTTTCTTTGTTGGTCTTGTTTTGTTGTGAGGAACAGAGACGTCTTTTGTTTGGAAAAATAAACACTGACACTTGTGTGTGTATATATTTTAGTATATATGATATGTATATATGAATGTCTCAAATATATATTTGAGGGCCGTGTTAGCTCAGTCAGTAGAGCGTTCGGCTAGCAAACCACAGGGTTCCTAGTTTGATACCGGCCCTCACCAACTCAGCGTATGAGTAGCACAAGGATCTGTTTATGTAAAGTAAGGAGCTGATGGTAGGTGTGGCTCTCCACCTCAGAGGCAAAAACAATCTCCTTGGTCTAGCGTTAGTGAAAAGGGTATAGACTCCCTTGCTGTTTGGCTGATACCGACTTTAGGCCACCCCGACGACGATGACTTTTTATAATATATATTATTTGGGATTTAGTGTGAAGCATGGGTTGTGAAATATATAAGAAACTCAGTTTGTGGGATGTTAAGTGTTGTTTTTTTTTCATCATCCCACAAACTGAGTTTCTTATATATTTCACACCCATGCTTCACACTAAATCCCAAATAATAAATATTATAGACATTTATATAGACATAGTACTAATATATTTATATAGACATAATATTTATATAGACATAACATAAAGAC
>CM042168.1:14329511-14354511 GCA_023376005.1 Doryteuthis pealeii | reverse complement strand
CTTTACCACACAGACCCCTGTGCTACTCATATGCTGAGTTGGCGATGGCCGGTATCGAACCTGCAACCGTGTGTTTTCTAGTTGGACGCTCTACTACAGTATGATAATCTAATTATTACATTTGATATGTTTACTTAAGACCTATTGCCAAATAGTTCAATATGTAAAAAGTATAATAATCTTGATTTAACTCTCTCACTCTTTTTTTTTTTTTTTTCTTTCTTTCCTTTTCATCTTTTCAAAATGTTCGATTGAAACAGATTAGTGTTATTACGCCCTCTCACTTTTTCCCCTATTCTCTTTTCTTTCTTTCTTGTTATATTTTTTTCTGTATTGCTTGTCCTTTTCCTTCCCTTTCTTTATAATCAAATCAGAATGGTCCATTTAGATATTGTGATGACGCTCATACTAAATAAGAATTCGGTGGATAAGCAACATCAGATAATCATGATTTACATTTTTGCATTTCATCTTGGATGATTTGGATGGTCTCATTTTTAACCAGAAGGTGTTGCAAGATGATAATGGCAGTACTTTTAAGGAACATGAGTATTAATATAGAGATATTTACTAATCTTTCCGCATCAGTAGGATGTGACACATGGTTAATTACTTAAGAGTTTAACAGATTTGAATTCAGAGTTTTCATTCTCCTAGACTGGTTACCAAACCAAGTCTAAAGGGAGAGATGGATTCAAGCCGTACTCATGGGCATTAACACAAAGGGAAACAAAACAACCTCGTCCAGGATTTGAACATGGTTCAGCAAATCAATTTCCATATATATATATATATATATATATATATATATATATGAGATGCTGATAGGTATGCATCCTGCGTCCCTGATGCACAAAAATCTAAAAGGATGCAGTAAAATCATACCCATGTGTCCCATTGTTTTTCTTTTTTCTTCCCTAACCATTTCAAGCTAACTGTAAATACATTTCAATAATTTCTTAGAAATGAATTACACAGGATAGGTTACTAGGTAGGTGTTAGATGGCTTTAGTTGTTTCCCCATATCATAAATAAAAAAAACCTACAGTTTATTAAATTTTAGTTGGGTCCCATAAATTTTCAGGGGACTTATTCAAAACATGTGTGTGTCTCAGGACACACTAAAATAAAAAGCTGTGTGTGTTATATATACTAGCAAATATATGCACCCTCCGGGTGCAAGTATTAACATAATAAAATATCATATTATATTAGAAAGTCTAAATAAACTAAATAAGAATGCAGATAAAATGCTTTGAAACAGAGAGCGGTATAATCGGAAAATAAAACAGCTGTAGCTTCCTCTTCCACCCACTGTCTTTCCTTGCTAAACTTTTCTAATTTAACTATTTAGTTAAATAAGAAAGTAAAGAATAAAATTACAGTTATTTCTTTTTGTTAATTAATTTCTTTTAAGATTTATCTCTGAGATTTTTACTCATATTCATTAAGATAAAATCAAATAATTAGAAATCAACAATACCAAGCACATATTTATTAAAATCAAATTTTAAATATCAATATGCAAATTAGCCTTCCCGTTCACACAGTAAACCACTTTTTGTTGTACATATAAATACAATTGCATGTTATTATTACGTAGATATGACCAGCAGTATTAATAATGAAAAACAATTTTATTAATAATTGAGGCTTAAATAAAAATGATTCATGGAGAATGTGATGTATAATAACTAAATGGATAGTGCCTTGAGTAGTGATATAGTTTCGGTTACAGACAAAAAAACACATAATCTCCATTATAATAAGATATAAACACTCAACACCTCCACATGATCAGGAAGCAGCACAATTTTAGGTGAATTTTAACAGGTTTGAATTCAGCGTTTTTCTTCTACGAGACTTATTGTATAACCAAGGTTAGTCCTACATACTTTTGACCCTGTGCCAGACTAAGCTAAGCCTGGTTATTTGGTTGGTCCATTTGAATTTACGGCATGTCAACCCTTATTGGGTTACTCTGTGCCGAAGACGTTTTGTTTTATTCATTCTTGTTGGGTATTTAATTTTTTTTTTTCAAACTCAAATTTTTAAAAACACATTTTTTTAAAAACACATTTTTTTAATATTCATTTCTTGATCTATTTATCCCATAGATGGGACCCTAACAGGTACAACCACTCTGGGTCAGGGTGAACCTCCGATATAATGGAATGACCCATCTTCCCTGTACCTCAGCAGTGGTGGTGGTACTAGCCACTATTTAAGTACACACAGATCACTCTGTGTGGGACTAATGTGAAGGACTCTCCTCATAATACTCCCGTGATCGACCACTCGGTATAACTGGTCATTTACAATATACTGGGACTAATGGCGATAAAGGGGTACTCCACATTCCCTAGAGTTCCAGGATTGGATCTTTACCACTAGATACAGTTTAACGTTATACCCAGGACACAAGCTAAACTTGTAAATATCTATAATCTTCTTATCTGAAGAGAACCAACTCACCAGTTAATATATGCAGGATAAAAATGGATTCCTGCTCTTACTGGAGATGATCCTGTGCAGGGGATGCGTCAGACAGGTGCATGGATTATCCTTTTGACTAATTATAATTAGCATAATACTTGGTTATAATACCTGGTTATAATACTGCAAACCAGTATAATCTATCTATCTATCTATAACAATACAACATTGAACAATGTGACTTTTTCTTTGTTTGCCTGCCTGCCTGCAACTTCTTTTAGGATGAGACAAGGTCCATTATTATATACAAGAAGCAGCTACCTGGCATCGCCAGGATAGAGGGGTAAATTTTTTTAAAAAGTTAGTCCTGCAGATCCATTATTACTGAATTGTAAGTTGGATCCTCATAGGATGCCCCATTAAAATCCTCGTATATAAAAAGACCTTGCATTGATCCAGCCACTCTGAAAAGAAACGATATTCAAAATATTAAATGAAAAAAAAAAAAAAAATTCCATTCTGTTATCATTTAAATTTTAGTTTCCTCTGGACATACATACATACACACAACTTCCCTTTATGTATGTACTAGAAGTGGCTACCCAGCATCGTCTGGGTAGAGGTGGGGATTTTTTTTAAAATTTAGTCTCATAGATCTATTATTACTGAATTGTGAGTTGGTTTCCAACAGGATGTCCCATTAAAATCCCCACGAAAAAAAAAAGACCTTGTGCTGATCCAACCACTCTGAAAAGAAAAATTAATGTCTTTACAACATTAAATATTAAAAAAAAATTCCATGCTGTTATCATTTAAATTTTATTTTTTAATTATCTTCACGAATATAAATCAAATCTTTATTATTTTTGCTAAAAAACCAAGCCCTGGTGATATTTAATGTGTATATATATTTACTTTGTCATTAATTGTATTATTTTCAAAGTTTCCTCCGGCACATACAGATGCACACAACTGCCCTTTATATAGAAGATAGATATAGATAAATAGATAGATGACTCCGCATGTCATATAAGCAGGCTGATTTGTTTTATGGTCAATTTGTCTGTTTTGTCTGAAAAATGTTAAAACTCTACAAAAATGCACAAACTGTTTTTTTTTCTTTCTCTCTCTTACAAACCTAATCCAGGATTTGAACTCTGCTTGTCAAATGTCCTGGATTTGACACTAACCTGCATCTTGTGGTGAGGCTCCAATTCTAGAGATCTGAGATGTGGGGAATACTGTTACATAATTATTGGACCCTAATACATTTTTAAGGTATTGTAGAAATCATTATGGCGATCAGTACAGCTGATGGCCTTGAGAGTGAGTGACAGCGTTTGACCTCACTCTGACCTTGCTTTCTGGGGATAGACCGTGAGAAACGGAACCCCGATAGAAAGCCCCCTTCCGGTTTAAGGAGTAAGCAACTCAGTTAGTCAGTTAGAACTTAGAAGCTGAGCTAGCAACATGTAAGCCTCATCTGCGCAGATTGTCTGGGTGGGGATTTGGAATAAAGTAACATCAACCTAAATCGAAGTCTTGTGTTTATTACTAAAAACTAACAATGACACAAGGCTTCTGATAACGAGAAACCCCAAGAGAAACCAGACCCGGAATCCTCAATAGAAGACCAGACGAGACCTTAGAAGATATACCAGACCAAGATAGATGATAGACGATCAGAAGCAAAGCCGGCCAGAAGAATAGACAACCAGAGTAAGAAAGGTATATAACGTTATATGCTGATTTGGTATCGTGAAAAGACCAGTATATAACATATGCCTATTTAGTACCGGTAAAGAAGGCGCTATGCAACAATACCCCTTTATTGCCATTACTCCTTGGTCCACTCTGATCCACAGTGGTAGGTATTTACGAACCCCTCCACACAAGTAGGATGTGACACAAGGTCAATTTTTAAGTAAAGTTTAATAGGTTTGAATTCCTTTCTTTCTCCTAGATTGGTTGCCATACCAAGGTTAAAGAGCCCAGTCTGCACTACTGTTTTACCCATAGCTACTGGGAGAATTGTGAATTCATACCTTTTCCAAAGGTATTAGCAATATATGAAATTCAACCAGCCTTGTCCAGGATTTGAACTCTTGTCACTGTGTCATTTCTTATGATGATAACCATTACACCATGAGTGCCTCCTAATCCAGAGTGGGAGTACCTGTTAGGGTCCCCGTCTATGTATCAAATAGAGGTTTGAATATTATTTGTACTAGCAAATTTATGCACCCTCCGGGTGCAAGTTTTAAGTTTTAATATAATAAAATATCATGTTAAATTAGAAAGGCTAATGAAACTGAAAAGAAAGCAGATAAAAATATTTGGAACAGAGGGGGTATTATCGAAAAATAGAACAGCTTTGAAACTAACTCTTCCATCATTTTCCGTTACTCCGTCTTTCATTGGTAAATTTTTCCTAATTTAACTCTTTACTTAAAATAGTAAGTAAAGGATAAATTTACAGTTATTTCTTCTTCTTAATGAATTTCTTTTAAGATTTTCCCCGAGATTTTTGTTCATATTCAGTAAATAAACCAAACAATTAGAAATCAATAATACTAGCATATATTTATTAAAATCAAATTTTTAAGATCAATATGCAAATTAGCCTTTCCATTCACACTGTAAACCGCTATTTTGTTGTATATATAAATACAATTACCTGTTATTAGTATGTAGATATGGTCAATAGTATTAATAATGTAAAACAATTTTATTATAATTGAGTTTAAATGAAAATAAAATCATGGAGAATGTGATGTAAATAACAAAGGGAATTGTGAATTGTAGTAGTAATAGAGTTTCGGTTACAAACAAAGAAACACACAATCTCCATTATAATAAGATTTGATAGGACCCTTAAGAAACAACTATACAAAAATGTAAATATGTGCATAAAATAACCCTAATGAGTTGAGATGCCATTAAAATCAATTGACTGATAATTGTTCTGACACATGTACCTCCATTAATCATAATCATGTTTGTTTTTTGTTTTGAGGGAAATAAAATTATACCATAGAATATAGACGTGAAACAAATCAATGCCTACAACATAATCCCCAATAATGCTAACACATTGTTAAAACCAATTACTAAAAAGTATAAATATAAATACACGATATGTATTACTTCCTGTTAGGCATGACATGACCCTAGACGGGTTGATATGCTGTTAAAATCAATAAACCAACCATCCATTATTCATACTTCTTATTCTTCTTCTTCTTCTTCTTCTTCTTCTTCTTCTTCTTCTTCTTCTTTTATTCTTCTTCTTCTTCTTTTGCTTCTTCTTCTTCTTCTTCTTCTTCTTCTTTTTTTTCTTCTTTTGTCTCTTTTTTTTTTTTTTTTTTACTGAAAATCTTGTTAGTGCCTGAATTTCAAAGAGCTTGTTTCTTTTGTTATAAACAGAATGAAGCCATATTTTGTTTTGTGAATCCCAAGACGTAGAACGAGGAAATCGCAGCACATATTAGAACCATTATGGGAATTGATGAACAATTTGATTATCTGGAAGATTTATCTTTGGACTAACATTATTATTATTATTATTATTATTATGGCTGGTTTAGCTCAGTTGGTAGAGCGTCTGACTAGGAACCACAAGGTTCTGGGTTTGATACCGGCCCTCGCCAATACAGCGCATGAGTAGCAGAAAATTACTGTGCTGTAAAGTGAGGAACTGATGGTAGGTGTCATGCTCCAGGTTAGATGCCAAAACACTCTCCTGGCTCTAGTGCTAGTGAAAAGGGGATAGACACCCTCACTGGCTGATACTGACTTTAGGCCAATCTGACGACTACTATTATCATCCTATCTCCAGATAAGTTAATGTTCAAAGGAAGTTTTATTCTATGTTTCTCTCAAGTCTGTGGAGTCCGTCAGAAGTAATTAAGTGGTTATTGGAGTCACTAAAGCTATACTGACTTTGACGTCAAGCCCTAGCACCTATATGAAAACCCCAGCCCTTTTTATCATACGGGTGCTAGAAGGTGGTGGTTGCGGGTCTACATGTCCTGGGAATGATGTTAAACTCTATCTGATGGTGAGGTTCCAGTTTTGGAGGTTTGGGGAATGTGGAGCACCCCTTCATCACCATTGCTCCCTGGTCCACTCTGACCCGGAGTGGTAGTACCTGTTAGGGTCCCATCTATGGGTTAAATAGAAAACATGAGTTGATAAACAAAATTGTATTACCCATTAAGAATTGATTTATTTCAAAACTTTATTGGCATTAAATGACCCACTGAGTTTGATATGCCGTAAAACAAAACAAAACAAAAATCATTCCCTGAGTTCTGATTGGCTGCTGACCTCCGTATTGCCAGGAGCTTTTACATGCTATCAAGGTTTAAATATATATATATATATATATATATATATATATATATATATTGGCAGCATTTTTTCTTTTAAACATGTTTTGTTAAACTCTACTGACAATTCTTGACGGATGAGTTTTTGTTCGATCCTTTCTAACTGTCCGGCCATCTTTATAATATCTGGGTGGAATTGGTGTAGCAATCCACCAAAGGTTCTTTCACGAGCGCTTCCTGCACGTCTTTGTGCCATCATCAGGTGTGAAACTGGTGGAATGTTTCTATTGTCTCACTTTTAAAAACGAGCAGTAGCAGTAGGAATTGGTAGGAGGGGGGGGGCCTCACAAGTTTGTAAGAATGTAAGGGGGAATGGTGGGAGGATTGTCGAGAAATTACAGGCATTTAAGGACATGTTGACTGGTTTTAAAGTTTATCTTGTTTAAGTGGGTTTATTTTGTTTGATATATAGAGCTTCGAGTATTTGAAGGATCAAACAAAAACTCGTCAGGCAAGAATTGTCAGTTTAACAAACATATATATTTATTAGTGGGCCATGCTTCAACTAGCTACAACCCAGCCATCAGCCATATTTCTTTACTATTTTCTTCTTTCAACCACTAAGATGGTATTTTCAATGGTTGATTTGTATTTAATAATTGAAAAAGTTAAAGATAAATATTTACCACCAGTAGCCATATTGTGTTGCTTCAGTGATTCTGAAGAAAACTAACATAACAAAATAATTGTCTACTTTGATATTGTTTAATATAATAGAAAAAATCCACCATCTCCAATATTGAGGGTATTATGACCTGCTCATTCTACTTACTGTTATGGCATTCACCATGGATTGGTTAAGCCTGCTCCAACCAATGAATTCACTGGTCCACTCTGACCTGGAGTGGTAGTACTTGTTAGGGTCCCACCTATGGGTTAAATAGAAAAATGTATTTATAAAAAAAAATTGTGTATCCATTAAGAATTAATTTATTTCAAAACTTAATCGGTATTAAATGACCCATTGAGGTTGATATGTCGTAAACCAAACCAGCTGTGGTGAATTCATAGGAGTAACAAGAGAATATGAAATAGTGTCGTAATTCCAAGTCCCTTAAAGGTGTAGACTTCTTTTTTTTTCCCTTTTTTTTTTTAAGAGCTACCTAGCATTGCTTGAACTTAAAAAGTCAAAAATAAATCTATATTTATATATAGATTATTAAATCTTTTTCTACATTGTTGGTGTGGTCTGAAGTCAGTATCAGCCAGACAGCGATAGACCATTGGCGTCTGAGGTGGAACGCCACACCTACCATCAGCTCCTTACTTTACCGCACAGATCCCTTTCCTACTCATACATTGAGTTGGCGAGGGCCAGTATCGAACTAGCAACCTTGTGGTTTCTAGCCGAACGCTCTACCGACTGAGCTAACTGTATCTAATTCCACATGCACGTAAAAATACAGGGGCCAATCCCCATTAGATCAAGACAGTGTTCAATACTGAATGTACACTTTACAACCTTCTTGGGGTAGTACCTGTTAGGGTCCCATCTATGGGTTAAATAGAAAAATGTATTTATAAAAAAATTGTATTATCCATTAAGAATTGATTTATTTCAAAACTTTATCGGCATTAAATGACCCACTGAGGTTGATATGCCGTAAAACAAAAAAAAACCAAACCAAACTAAACCTTTTCACAAAGTAGAGTTGCATTATTAATAATAAACTTGACAAGGCGCATTCAGTCACGGTCAAACACAGGATGAAACTAGCTATATTATTTACAATCTTTGTGCAAGGCCTTTTGGGATACTATACAATAGAAGTTATAAATTTCATATAACTAGGTTATTGGACAAACCAGGATTTTATAGACACTTAAAAAAAATCTTTAAAAAAATAAAAATAAATAAAAAGAAGACATCTTGTGTCTAAATATTGATTGTCCAAATGTGAATGAAGGGCAATAAAAAACTCAACTTTATGGGTTTTTCGTGAAGTGAAACAACAATTTTGAAGGTTTATTTGTTGGCTTACAAACCTCAAGTAAATAAATTGAAAGATCAGCTTTGATGTTGGCAGAGTAAAAAAAAAAGTTTTTTGAAAAGAAAAACTTTATTTTCTTTATGGATTTTTAAAGCAGCATAAGTTGTTTATTTTCTTTAAGCCAAAATTGTCCATATTAAGAAGATCAGAATGTAGTAACTGTATTTGTGGAAATTTCAAAAGGTAACTTTGAATATAATAGAATGACTAGAGTTTGAACTCACTTGCTACAATGTTGCAGTCCAACATGTTTGCCACTGCACCATGTCCCATCTATGGGTTGAATAGAAAAACATGAGTCGATAAACAAAATTGTATTATCCATTAAGAATTGATTTATTTCAAAACTTTGATCGGCATTAAATGACCCACTGAGGTTGATATGCCATAAAACAAAATCAAACCAAACCACTGCACCATGGTGACTCCCTACGTGGGGCAAAATGGGAAAAGCGGTTAAACTTACATTTCTCTCTCTCATATATATATATATATATATATATATATATATATATATATATATATATATATATATGTGTATGTGTGAAGAAAATAACAATAGGAAAAATCCAACAAAATGTGATGAATAGTATTGGAAAAGTGAATAAAGAACACAAACAATTACATTCAATTAATATTTTGCCTCTGTTGGTTTTAGAAGCTTATATATAAACTATTTTGTTTAAAAATCCTGAATTTAAATAATCCAACAGTGAGGATCAAATTCACTATTCATTAATAAATGCTTGCAAGACTAACTCGTTAACCATAACTCCACCTTCTTTACGTGGTGTATATGAATTATCATATTACAACACAGGCATTAAGGTCCTTTCTGTTGATCTAAGCCATGTCAAATTGTTTATGAACCTTTTATGATATGCATGCACACACACACACACACACACACACAAACCTTTTATGATATGCATGCACACACACACAAACCTTTTATGATATGCATGCACACACACACACACAAACCTTTTATGATATGCATGCACACACACACAAAACCTTTTATGATATATGCACACACATGCACACACACACACACAAACCTTTTATGATATGCACACACATTTACACACACACACACCTTTTATGATATGCACACACATTTACACACACACACTTACACACACACACACAAACCTTTTATGAAATGCACACACATTTACACACACACACACCTTTTATGATATGCACACACATTTACACACACACACACACACCACACTATGAAATGCACACACATTTACACACACACACACACACACAAACCTTTTATTATATGCATACACACACACACATACACACACACAAACCTTTTATTATATGCATACACACACACACATACACACACACAAACCTTTTATTATATGCACACACACACACACACACACAAACCATGCATATGCACACACATTTACACACACACACACACACACAAACCTTTTATATATGCATGCACACACATTTACACACACACACACACACACACAAACCTTTTATTATATGCATGCACACACATTTACACACACACACACACACACAACTTTTATTATATGCATGCACACACATTACACACCACAAACCTTTTATGATATGAATACACATTTACACACACACACACACAAACCTTTTATGATATGCACACACATTTAACACACACACCACACACACACACACACACACACACACAAACCTTTTATGATAGGCACACACACACACACTTGTGGTATTGCAGGCCAAGTCAATAGTCCCAACATTAATGGCGCTGAAACAGAGGCATTATGATTACATTTTTTTTTTTTTAACAATATACTCTCCTACCTAGAGTAATGAATGGGGAGGAGTTGAGGTATAGTGTGGTTGGCGAGAGAACAATACTGTCCACAGGAGACGAGTAGCAAGACATGTAATGACACTTAAAAAAAAAAAAAAAGATATATCCCTTGTACATGTTTTTTTTCTTCTTTTTCTCTTCATATTTTTGTTTTTCTTCTGACACTACTTCAAAGAAACTAAACATGTTTTTGGCAAACACAAGTTTCTCTTCTACGTTTTCTCTCTCATTTGTTCTGAGCTCAGCATGAAAAAGATTTTTACAAGGTTTGTTTAAATTGTATTCTCTCTGTCCATATCATATGGGTTTTACAAATTTTATAAGTACTTAGTTCTCCTTGCTAGGTAGGTTCCAAGATCTCTTGCAAATGGTCAGTTGGTTGGTTGGTTGGCTTTAAAGCATCTCAACACTTGTTTGGTTAGTGTTAAATGGCATATCAATCCTTGTGGGTTATTTAATGCCAAATCTTGGTTTTGATATATATATATATATATATGATTATTTAACTACATGTGTATTAATAAATTGGAAGAAATAATTTTTTGGATTATTCAAATAACTAGTATTTGGATTAATAGTAAAAGTCGTCGGGGAGGCTTAATGTCGGTATCAGCCATGTAGCGAGGGAGTCTATCCCCTTTTCACTAGTGCTAGACCAAAGAGATTATTTTAGCGTCTGAGGTGGAGTGCCACACCTACCATCAGCTCCTTACTTTACCGCACAGATCCCTGTGCTACTCATAACGCTGAGTTGGTGAGGGCGGGTATCGAACTAGGAACCTTGTGGTTTCTAGCCGAACGTTCTACGACTGAGCTAACCCCCCCTTTAATAGTAAATAATACTAATTATCAAGCCTCATCTCAAAAATTCCGAGAAATAGAAATAATTTGTTACATTTTTCATTAACTTTTTGTTTTGTATTTTTTTTTTTTTTTTTTTTTTGTTGGTTGGTGTTTCATGGCATATCAATCCTTGAGGATTATTTAATGCCAAATCATATCTTCATATATATATATATATATATATATATATATATATATATATATATATATATATAGTATCCAATTGCTGCTTTAACTTCTCCATTGCAGTGGCATTAGTAAATAATCCAAAAGTGCTCAATATATTAAAAACATAGAGCAGTAATAATAATAATATTATTAGAGGAAAGTTAAAGAGCCTACCATGGTTTAAATCAAATTGAAATGATTTCATCAGAACCCTACACTACGTTTAACTAAGTCAAGAAGGTTATTCCTTAGTTAAATTAAAGATATTTTCCCTTTAAATATCTTTAATTTAACTAAGGAATTACATCGACTTAGTTAAATGTAGTGTAGGGTCCTAATGAAATCATTTCAATTTGATTGAAACCATGGTAGACTCTTTATTTTTCCTCTAATGATAATAATGATATTAATAATAATATTAATTAATATTATATATATATATATATATATATATATATATATATATATATATATATATAATATGGAGAATATGTGCTTAATTGAAGTCAAACCTGATTTTTTTTAAGTTAATTCATTAATGATTAATTAGGCGGATTTAACTTTAATCATTAATGAATTAACTTTCAAAAAAATTATGTTTGACTTCAATTAAGCACATATTCTCCCAAATATTGTCGGCTGAAAATAGCCATATTTGTTTACGTTCATATATATATATATATATATATATATATATATATATATAAGTGAAGAATGTGAATTTAGAGTTATGCAGTGACAGGTGGGTAGTTTCAAATTGGGTGGGAGGTGAGATATAGAGAATGTCATCTTGTGTTATGTTTGTGTCAGGTGTATTGCAGCCCTTTAGTAACTTAGTAGTTTTTTTTGTGTCCTTGTATGACTCCATTTGCAAAACATGTTGGGAGGAGGAGGGAGAGAAGCTAGAAAAGGAGGAGGGTGAAAAAAGGGGTGATAAAAAAATTTTATCCAAAAAAAAAAAAAAAAAAAAAATGTTAAGAGAAGATTAAGGTGAAAAATAGGGAGGAAAGTAAGGACAATAGTTTTATTTCACGACGTCTACCATAATACTATAGGTAATTATCGTCTATAGAAAAGTAATGCAATCCCCCCCCCCAACCTGTGGTTGTATTGTTATTTAGTAAAGGAGGTTAATGCCAGAAATATTTCAAATGCAAAATAAATTTTTTTTAAAACTATAAATTTTTAAAATATATCAATGTCCAGAACAGCCCACAGATTGAAATGTCCATTATTTTATGCAATAATTTACAAAAATTCATATGTAGAAAATCCGAGAAAATGTGAAGAATATAAAAGGAAAGGTGAATAATTAACGCAGACAATCAGTTCAATTGATATTTTGATGAGATAAAAATGATTTAAAGATTTGAAACAGAGGCGGGGGGTATAAAATCAGAAAATAGAACTGAAACTTACTCTTCCATCACTCCCGTCTTTCATTGCTAAATTTTCCTGATTTAACTGTTTAGTTAAAATAGGAAGTAAAGAATAAAATTAGTTATTTCTTCTTGTTAATGGATCTCTTTTAAGATTTATCCCTGAGATTTTTGCTCGGATTCATTAAGATAAAACCAAACAATTAGAAATCAATAATACCAAGCAATAATATTTATTAAAATCAAATGTTTAATATCAATATGCAAATTAGCCTTCCTGGTCACACTGTAATCCGCTATTTTGTTGTATATATAAATCCAATTGCATGTTATTAGTATTTAGATAAGACCAACAGTATTAATAATGTAAAACAATTTTTATTGATAATTGAGGTTTGAATAAAAATAAAATTATGGAGAATGTGATGTAAATAACTAAGGGAATTGTGAGTTGAGTAGTGATATAGTTTGTTACAAACACACAATCTCCATTATAATAAAATAAATAGCATTATTATTTCAGACTTAATTCAATTATTACACACTGACATTCATAGCATAGTTATTTCCTATAAGTCCAACATAAACAAAGGGGAACCACTCTTGACAGATAAATTATTTATTTATTAAACTAACCCTAACCTCTAACCCTAACCCCGTCTTCTTTTTTCCTAGTAGATCAATAAATAAATAAATAATTTCAGTCAAGAGTGGTTCCCCTTTGTTTATGTTGGATTTGTAGGAAATAACCCATAGCATGTTGTCTAGGCATAGTATAGATATAAATGGTGCCAATGTATCTCCTTGTAGGACTCCAGCAACAATGTCAAAAAAATGTTATACTGTCTATGTATGAAGATAATCATATTCTTAGAGTAAATGGCATTTGAACCCTTAACCGGCCTCCTATCAAGAATGTAAGTTCATAGACCTACAAAAATCACCCACACACTCTCTTGATGTTCAAAACCTCAACAGAAAACTTAATTTAAAAAAATAACTAAACATCTATCACTATACCTAAATACCAATAGAAGCAAGATCTGGAATGATATGCAGGTGGCAGCTGTACCTTACAAATAAAAAATAAAAAAACTTATTCAGCATAGATTGACCCAATGCGTTGATGTGCTGTAAAACCCAACCAAACCAAACAACTTATCAGGTGTTTAAGTTCAACTGGCTGTTAATGATAATGTCAGATAATAATGATAATGAAATTTATTGTGTACAGTGCTCAAGTGCACCAAAACTCCTCAAAGTCTCATGTCAAGTACATGGAATAATGTATTAGTGTCAGGAACATGAACAGTTTACAGTAGTAATATGCATGTGTGTGTGGAGAGGGGCATCAGGTATAGTGTTGGCGGACTACAGGAAGCATGGAGGCTTTGAAAGATTCAGTGTTTCGGCCAATACAATTTGATATTTGTTAAGTCAATTATAAGCAATCTATAATAGAGTATAAATACTTTTAGCATTAAATGGTTTAAGATAATCAAAAATCTTTTAACACATTGGTTGCAATGTCCCAACCCTATTGCCCTCATGGCAAGCCCCAATCCCTTTTTATCATATGGGTGCTAGAAGGCGGTGGCTGAGGGTCTACATGTCCTGAGAATAACGTTAAACTCTATCTGATGGTGAGGTTCCAGTTTTGGAGGTTTGGGGAATGTGGAGCAACCCATTCATCACCATTGCTCCCTGGTCCACTCTGACCTGGAGTGGTAGTACCTGTTAGGGTCTCATCTATGGGTTAAATAGAAAACATGAGTTTATAAACGAAATTGTATTATCCATTAAAAAATGAAATTATTTCAAAACTTTGTCGGCATTAAACATTTTTGAATACGGCATAAAATAACCCAAAAGGGTTGACATGCCATAAAACCCAACCAAACAAACAAACAAACAATTGGTTGCGATGTGTGCCATATATGGGCTCACAAAGAACTACTCAAAACTACACACCTATAAAAAGTAAAGTTGTCGGGGTGGCCTAAAGTCGGTATCGGCCAATCAGCGAGGGAGTCTATCCCCTTTTCACTAGTGCTAGACCAAGGAGATTGTTTTTGCATCTGAGGTGGAGCACCACACCTACCATCAGCTCCTTACTGTACCGCAAAGATGCCTGTACCACTCATACGCTGAGTTGGTGAGGGCCCGTATCGAACTAGGAACCTTGTGGTTTCTAGCCAAACGCTCTACCGACTGGCCCTATAAAAGTATATATATATTCTTAAAACGGCCATGAATTAGTTTTAATTATCAAATTTCAGAATACAAAACATTAATACTGTTAATGTTCAAAGTAAACAATATAACAGAAAATTTTTATCTATAAGTGGAAATGACAAAATAATTTTTTAAATGTGTTTTATATGCGTTCTTATTCAATTTCATTAGTCTTTCTAATTTAATATATTTCGTTACATCAAAACTTAAATACCAACACCCTGAAGGTGCGTATTCTTGCTAGTTTGCATGAATAAGATTTTTTTAATTTTTTTATTTTCTTTATCATTATTATGAACGTACTCCTGACTCTGCCTCAACTAAAAATAAGAAATTGGGGGGGGGGAGAAGGTCATTGTTCCACCCACACATTTTCTTTCCACCCACCCGCTTTGTTTCCTCCTACATACCTGTGTAATGAGTCATAGTTTTGCCTAGGGGGTTCACTGTCTAAACAAAACGGCGGGAGGAGGGGGAGTCAATTCTAGACAAGGAATTTCAGCATCCTTCTTTGCTGGCTCATTTGTTCTCTTTTGGGTTGGTCACTCTGCCCAGACAGCTTAACTGTCACTTTGACTTGTCAACATTTTTTCCTTCTTCATCCTTATTCATTGTCGGATGCCTTACCCTCATTTCAATGCAGAAAACGCGCGAGCGGGGGGGGGGGGAGAAATAACGTTAACACAATGTGTGAAGGACAATTGAATTTTTCCAGACAGCAATGCGTTGTGTATTGGACGCATAGCATAATGGATATAGAGCTTGAGTTAATACAGTTCTAAGTAACAATCATTTGTAGGTTGCAGGTTCAATCCTGACCAAGCGGTTCTGATATGGGGGATCGATTTACTATAAACTTATATGGGGAAATGAGCACCCCTGAAAACTCAAAAAATAAAGAACTTTTAACAATTGGACGCATAGCATAATGGATATAGAGGTTGAGTTAATACAGTTCTAAGTAACAATCATCTGTAGGTTGCAGGTTCAATCCTGACCAAGTGGTTCCGATATGGGGGATCGATTTACTATAAACTTATATGGGGAAATGAGCACCCCTGAAAACTCAAAAAATAAAGAACTTTTAATAATTGGACGCATAGCATAATGGATATAGAGGTTGAGTGAATACAGTTCTAAGTAACAATCATCTGTAGGTTGCAGGTTCAATCCTGACCAAGTGGTTCCGATATGGGGGATCGATTTACTATAAACTTATATGGGGAAATGAGCACCCCTGAAAACTCAAAAAATAAAGAACTTTTAACAATTGGACGCATAGCATAATGGATATAGAGGTTGAGTTAATACAGTTCTAAGTAACAATCATCTGTAGGTTGCAGGTTCAATCCTGACCAAGCGGTTCCGATATGGGGGATTGATTTACAATAAACTTATACGGGGAACTGAGCACCCCTGAAAACTTGAAAAATAAATAACTTAAAAAATTTTTTTCACAATTGGATAAATTGGTGTGCAATCAATAATAATCCGTTGAAAAAAAAGAAAAAAATTAAAAACGAAAATTTTAGAGGGGGGGGGTCCAAAAGTTCAGGTCCACCGTTTATTTATTCTTTGTTTTTTTTGTTTTTTTTTTTTTTATAACATAGAATACTTAACATAGCATAACACTTAACCCGGTTCATGGTTAATGGAATAAGAACAGTCTACCCAAGTGGATTAAATAAAGAAGTCAGTTTGAGAAACACATGAAGAAGGCTGGAGGGCACATCAGCCGAAACCCAAAGATGAGGACAATAGTCTGAATAATATAAATAAAAATATATAATATCAAGCCTCATCTCAAAAAATCAGAAATATGGTAATGGGTTTTGTTTGGCTTAGCTAGGAAAAGCGATCTCCCCTTATTTTTTTATATACCATATATATATATATATATATATATTGAAAGGATAAATAAAGGAAAGAAAATGTTGAATGGATGAAATTAATTTAATGAATTACCAACACGTGTTTTGGCCAGGAGTTTGTTCATGTACACATTGTATTTTATTGATTTATCATTTTAAATATAAAATAAAATAATGATATAAAATATTTAAGTATACAAAGAAAAACAGCCTTCTTCAGGGTAAAATGTTTGATATTTAAAATTAAGTTAAATTAGTCAAAATACAGAGAATTTTGAAGTGTTCGAAAAAAGAATTTTTTTTTTTTAGAAATGCTTATTGTGTGTGTACACACACAGTTAACTTGTCCCAAACTGTATTGTTTTGAAGCTAAATTTCAATGTAAGGAGGTTGAGGAATTATTACTATTTGAGAAAATGAATACAATCAAATCTGACTTACTGTACCTAAAGCCATATTTTGGAAATAAGTAAATATAATTTTTGAGGCCACTGTTGAACACAATGGATGAATACAAATGTACTTAGATTGAAATACTGGAGGAAAAAAAAAGATGGCTGCCATGAATGATATTATTTTCAAACAGCAGACATCTGCCTTGTGTTCCAGTTGAAATTCAGTTGAGTCTGTAAAATGATTGTTTATTCTTCTCGGCTTCTTTTATTTCATCCTTTTTGCCTTTTTTTAATTTCTTACGACCTTTGTTAATCCAGTTGAACTTGTGTACAATTTTTTGTCGTTTTTAAGTAGGGGGAGACTTTTTGTATAGGGGTAGTTATTCATGTCCCTACTTACCAATGTCCAATATTAGCATCAAATAACTTAAAAATGGTTAGTTTTGTACCCATTTTGATAGTGTTTTTGGATTCCTCTGGCTAAAAAAGCTTTTATAAACCAATTTTTAGGAGTAGGGAAGCTCTAGAATTAATTTTACAGACAAAAATAGATTACAAAAGGTTGCCATTTTTAGTGTGCACCTCCAAATTTTCCGAGTTTATAATTGACATAACTCTGCCAATTTTTGGAATTCGAGATTCAAATTTTGGGGGTTGTCTAGCTTTACCATAGTCCACACCTGGACAAAATTTCAGAAAAATTTAAGGGGTGGTGACAATTTTACTTTTTTCTAGATAATTTGACATGGAATTACCCATAAAGAATTACCACAAAATATTTTTCTTCAAAAGTTTGCCTTTGTTTGAGGAAATAGATTTCAATCTTTTTTAAAATGTTATCACTGTTGCAACTTAATTATTAGGTAAAAAGCAGCATATCAGAGGTGTCGTAGTGATGGGTGCATATATTCATTTTGAATTCTAGTTATATTTTAATTGTTTCATTTAAAATGACAATCTTTTCTGTTTTAAGTATTGAAATTGCTAAATTTCCTAACCAATTTCTAGACTAAATGTTGCAAAAACAAGGATGTTTGGTTCATTTTAGTAGATGATCTTTGATACTATTTCCTCAAACAATGGTGCAAGTAAGAGATCTAATTTTTGGTATCAGCATTTATTATACCAACACACAACTTTCACTGTTTGAGAGAATTTGATTTTTTTTTTTTTAATTGAAAAATTAACCTACCCTAGTATACATACCCAAAATATATATCAAAGATTCCTGCTGACTCATTGCTTTAAACTGACCTGATGCAGCTGACTGTTAGGCTTTTTTTTACTCATGTTCATTTACGATTATAGTACTAAGAAACGCATATCAGTATATCTGAATTAAATGGAGTACATTTGGACGACGTGTGAAGGGTTAAAAGCCATGTTTATTCTTTGGTAAACTTTGTGCCCAGACAAAGGGCAGTAACTCTTAAGGGTTCACTTAGAGTTCAATACAATAACATCACATCCCCCGTTTTTACAAAATATTTTTTCCTCTTACAAGTTTTATTTTTATTTTATTTAAGTTGCATAAAACACAATGAATAAAAATATAACTGTTCAGTTGTGTTCATAGATTTTTCATTTTTTTTCTTCATATTTATATGTAGGTAACATAAAAATTATGATGCAGCTGACTGTTAAGCTTTTTGTTTTACCCAGGTTCATTTACGATTATAGTACTAAGAAATGCAATCCTGATTTCTAATATATGTTTGCATTATGCATCATAGTTTATGGCAAAGTGTTCAAAAATGGTTATATGCTCTTTAACCTTTCCCAAATTCCATATAGATAGGTACAATGCTTATTAGTTATTTTTTATTTAAAGCTCTAAGTACCAAAAATGTTACGAAAATGAGGATTTAGTAGATGATCCTCAAACAATGTTGCAAGTAAAAGATCTAGTTTTTGGTATCGGTATTCATTATACCAACATACAACTCTCGCTGTTTGAGAATTTACTATTTTTAAAAAGTGAAAAATCAACCTGCCCTATTGACCATGTAACTAAAACTGTCATGTCCAGATAAGGATTGTATTCATTCTCTATTACCAATACTAGCAAGAATATGCACCCTCTGGGCATAAGCCTTTATATTCTAATTATATTCTAATTGGTTTCTATATAAAATCATTCATAGGATTGATTTTAATACGTTGGAGAAAAAAAATTAATAATATTAGAGATCAATAATACCAAGTAATTATTAATAAATAACCCAGTTATGTTAAAAACAGTATGCAAATTAACCACAGCATATATTATGTAAACCTTTATTTCTTAGTGATATACAAGACACATTGCAGGATTTTAAACGCCCTAATATTTTCATTGAAACATTGTTAATGAATAAGATTTATTCTATTCATTAATGAATTTGACTATAAATTGAATACTCATTGATAAACTTATGCAATTCCTGTGGGTATTGTGATGTAAGGAGATGTAGTTTTGATTACAGACAGACACCGAATCTCCATTATAATAAGATAAAATCAAACTAACCAATTCCTTACTCATCTGTCAGCAACAAATTGACAGATCTCTACCTTTTCATCTATCAATACAAACAGATAAAGGTATGGATATATAGATAGACTAGACAAAATCATCCGTTGGGTCACCCATTAAGCTCTGGTTAGATAATTGAGATTAGGGAAAAATGAGTTTGCAAAAACGAATTAGATTTTTTTTTAAATGAATACGGCCGGACAAATCATTAAAATCATTTTGTAAGATTTCTAAAAAAGGGAATGTTTTACCTAACTTAATTTCCCGTTTTTTTTGTTTTGTTTTACGGCATATCAACCTCAGTGGGTCATTTAATGCTGATAAAGTTTTGAAATAAATCAATTCTTAATGGATAATACAATTTTTTTATAAATTTACCTAACTTAAGCTACAGTTTGCAGTCTATAAAATTTAACATAGAAATACAGGATATTGCAATGTAAGCAGTGACATAGTTTCGGTTACAGACCAACACTGAATCTCCAATATAATGATGTGTGTTTTAATCTTTAGTTATTACTATAAGATTTTATCAGTTACTAGCAGAACTACCCGGTGTTGCCTGGGATTTAAAAAGTTAAAAATAAATCTCTGATTCTATATAAATAGATTGATAAAAATAATTTTTTCTATATATTTGCCTTGTTTTAGTCTTTATATATTCATTTTTTAAAGTTTTTTAAGACAAGGCTGTTTGCATTTCATATAGCGTTGATACCCTTGGGAAAGGTATGAATCTATATATTCCTGCAGTCAAGGACAGATAAGTGAATTTGGGATTTAATTGTATATAAAACAGACTTGCCCCTATTTATAAATATATATAAAGTAAGGTGAGGTACAACTTGTGGTAGTTTATGGTATCTGGGTAATTATTAATGTACCAAATGCTTAAACTTTATGGAGACACATATTGTATAATGGTTATAGAAAATAGACTTGGTGACCTGACTTAAAATCCTGGACATGGTTGTTTGTGTTACATTTTGTGTTAACTCTTAACATCCTGTTGAGAATTTTCTAAGTCCAGAGTCCCATTCCTATAAGGATTTATCAATAAATGGCAAAAAATGTCCTTTTCTTTTATTTCCCTTAAATCAAAGACTTATAAATAGGTTTAATATTACATTTAAACAAAGGCTATCATTTGGGGTAGATTAGGAAAATGAATGTGACTTCCAGGCCGGGTGGAATGAGGTGGTATAGGATGTTAAGAGTTAATGTAATTGGGAAAGGAAGGAATTCATCTATTCTCTACCAAAGCTATTATTAAATAGTAGGGCAGATTGGGTTTTCTAGTTTGGTAGGTGGGCAGGTTAGGTTTTCTAGTTTGGTAGGTGGGCAGATTGGGTTTTCTAGTTTGGTAGGTGGTCAGGTTGGGTTTTCTAGTTTGGTAGGTGGTCAGGTTGGGTTTTCTAGTTTGGTAGGTGGGCAGATTGGGTTTTCTAGTTTGGTAGGTGGGCAGATTGGGTTTTCTAGTTTGGTAGGTGGGCAAAATAAGATATTTTTGAGCTATTTTTTGGTAAAAAAAAGACTGGTCTAGATTATTTTTTTTTTAAGTCTTTGAAATACTTAATTCTGTTAATATATTAATAATATTAAATCAACCAGCTCATGATCTCCCAATGTACCCTACCATCTTTTAAGTCTATAAAATTTAACATAGAAATACAGGATATTGCAATGTAAACAGTGACATAGTTTCGGTTACAGACCAATACTGAATCTCCAATATAATGATGTGTGTCTTAATCTTTGTTATTACTATAAAAAAATTTTTTTTTTTTAATGTCTTTGAAATACTTAATTCCGTTTCAGTCAAACTGTCGGACAAAGAGGAAGCAGACTTTTAGGATGAAGTGGCCAGGAAATTGCCAAACTACTTGTTGTTGTCTGTTCGAATGCTTCTAAAATTTTCAGTTTAATGATCACACCAGATATGATAAGATCTTTCTATAGTTTGCACATACCATTTAATTGCTCTACCATATTCAGTGGTATTTGATCTACCAATCCAAAATCTCCGACTAGGTTCTACCATAAATATTTTATGGGATAAAGAGGAAATATGGATATATTTTATTTGATATATATATTTTTATGATATATTGATATATTTTATTTTACATATATTATATTTTAAAATATCTTTTAAATATATGTTATATTTATTTTACATATATTATGATAAGATCTTTCTATGTTTGCACATACCATTTAATTGCTCTACCATATTCAGTGGTATTTGATCTACCAATCCAACATCTCACGTCAAGCCCTAGCACCTATATGATTTTCCCAACCCTATTACCCTTATGGCAAACCCCAGCCCTTTTTATCATATAGGTGCTAGAAGGCGGTGGTTGCGGGTCTACATATCCTGGGAATGACGTTAAACTCTATCTGATGGTGAGGTTCCAGTTTTGGAGGTTTGGGGAATGTGGAGCGCCCCTTCATCACCATTGCTCTCTGGTCCACTCTGACCCGGAGTGGTAGTACCTGTTAGGGTCCCATCTATGGGTTAAATAGAAAAATGTATTTATAAAAAAATTGTATTATCCATTAAGAATTGATTTATTTCAAAACTTTATCGGCATTAAATGACCCACTGAGGTTGATATGCCACAAAACAAAACAAACCAAACCAATCCAATCCAACATCTCCAACCATCATTAATGATACTTGATCTATCAACTGATGGTCTTCAAATGTTGTTGGTATCCTTCTGTCTACGACGATGGAGTAGTGTCCAAAAAAAAGCTTCTTTTTTTTTTTTTTTATTTTTTTTATTTTTATTTTTTTTTTTTTTTTACTATATAACCTGGGCGGGTTCATGTGGAGGATGAGCTGTTGCTCAAGCAGAAAATCCCCCCTCTCCACACTGTCAAAGGAAAGGTAAGGGACCAACGCAGTTTGGCAATGGTAGTATTGCAGGATTTGCTAGGTAGCACTGGATTTCAGTATTACACCACCTTAGGGACTCCAGTTCCTGAGATGGGGTAGAGCCGCTAGACAGTGGAGGTTTTGTGTCGGAATTTTCCTTGACTTAAATAGGTTGTCGATCAAGGCTAAAGAGCCCCTTTCAAACCCATTTGGGGATTTATGTAAGGAGTAAGTACCCCAATCCTACTACTTTCGATGTTCCTGAAAAAATGTACCCTACCTTCTTTAATAATATTAAATCTGAAGAATAATTAAAGTTCCAATTACCGTCGAACTGGGAAGACAAGGCAACAAACTGTTGTAACTTAAATACAAACCCGAATAGTCACAAAGTCTACTGTAGAATGACATGATATATATAAGACTCCACAATGTCATTCAAATCAAGCAGAACTCAAGGAATGGAATGACCCAAATTCATGAATGGGTCATTCTTGATTTCTATATATACCAACTGTCTTGGACACTGCTTAAGTTGTACTTAGTTAGCTGATGTTATTCAAACCAACAGTAGACTTACTGACTTCAATAAAATCAACCAGCTCATGATCACCCAATGTACCCTACCATCTTTTAATGATATTAAATCAACCAGCCCAATCTCCCAATGTACCCTACCAATTGATAACACTGGGCAACACAATTGAAGTGTGATCTAACACTTGTTTTTTTTTTACCTCTAAATCCAAAAATGACCCCAGTTTTTCTATATCAAATCAGCTTTTTGAGCTACAGGACACCCTCAATTTTTCTCAAAAACCATAAAAATACAGCATCAAACAAAATTATGCTTATTTTATGGAATGTTTTAAAAATCTACATAGAATAGTAAATAATAAACATACATTAGGTAACACAATTTTTGTTGAGTTAAATCTGACACTTGTTTTTGACTAATTTTTGGACTCTGAATCCAAAAATTACCCAAGTTTTTCTCAACTACTTTTTTTGTAGCTGGACCACTATATTTTCATTTTTTTATAGCATGATTAAACTAGTATATTTAATGATATACTGTATATACTAGCAGATAAGACGTACCTCTAATTTGTGGTTGATCCGCAGATAGGTTGCATTATAATCTGGCTAGTTACACAACCTATTCTAAATAAAACCTAGCAAATATTTACCTTTATTTCAAGACTTTGGTTACAAATATTAGATCTTGAACACTTTGCCATAGACTGTGATGCATGATGCAAACATATAGAAATATGGGTGGCATTTCTTAGTATTATAATCATAAATGAGCCTGGGTAAAAAAAGCGTAACAGTCAGCAGCATCAGGTCAGATTAAAGCAATGAGTTGGTGGGAATCTTTGATATAAATATTGTTGCATACTGATGGTTTTCACAGTACCAAATCGATATGATGTATACCCTTTCTTCTTACTTCTAGTCATCTTTTCTTCTGGCCGGCTTTGCTATTCTGATCGTCTATCATCTATCTTGGTCTGGTCTAGCGTCTGGTGTTGACTTTCTTGGGGACTTCAGGTCTGTTTTCTTTGCTAGGGACTTCTCTTTATCAGAAGCCCTGTGTCATTGTTAGTTTTTAGGTAATAAACACAAGACTTCGATTTACGTTGATGTTACTTTTTTTCCAAATCCCCAACCAGACAATCTGCGCAGATGACAGAATGCGCATAGAAATGCGACTTACACCTTCAAGCTCCTACCTGCTAACTGAGTTACTTAGTATCCTTAAACCGGAACAGGGTCTTCTATGCCTTCCGGTTCTCACGATTTATCCCCGAAAAGCAAGGTGAGAGTGAGGTCAAGTGCTGTCGCTCACTCTTAAGGCCATCAGCTGCACTAATCGCCATTATGATTTCTACACTATTGCCATAATCATTAGGTATCTAATAATTATGTAACAATGTTTTGAGTATACAAAAGCCTTTAAATGCCTCTTGCATGCATTTCACACCACTGCAATTGCTGATTATTATAACTTAATGATAAATAAACCCTGGTATATTGATT
>CM042168.1:14324511-14327011 GCA_023376005.1 Doryteuthis pealeii | reverse complement strand
CTTTGATCAACTATTAAACATAAAAGAGGTAGTGGTGAAAGGAGAGAAAAAAAAAACAAAAAGAAAAAGGAGACTTTAGAGCCCTTTTGACAGGTGCATTGTCAAAAGTTCACAACTGGTAAAAGTCATTGTGTATTAATATATATGAAAGTAAATATTGTTTAAAAGTCAGTGTATGTGTATTGTGAAGGGGCCGGGTTAGCTCAGTCGGTAGAGTGTTCGGCTAGAAACCACAAAGTTCCTAGTTCGATACTGGTCCCCGCCAACTCAGCGTATGAGTAGCACAGGGATCTGTGCGGTAAAGTAAGGAGCTGATGGTAGGTGTGGCGCTCCACCTCAGATGCTAAAAACAATCTCCTTGGTCTTGCACTATTGAAAAGGGGATAGACTCCCTCGCTGACTGGCTAATACCGACTTTAGGCCGCCCCGTCGACTTTACTTTTTATGTGGATTGTTGGCATCCTTCTGTTTGTTAAAGATGGTGTTGTGTCCATTTTTTTTTTTTTAATTGCATGTGTGTGTGATAGTCAGATAACCTACTCGAGTTTCACTACGTGGATCTTCCGGGTTAACTGCAATGAATTCATTGCAGGTTATCTGACTATTACATTTTACTAAATCTGCTCTACAGACATATTGAGCGCTCATATTCTTAGTAACTCAACTTATTCGGTTAATTATTTCATTGACAGTCGAAGTTGCGACTAACTCGATAGTCTATATTTCCCAATACCTTTCGGTGGCTGTTTTGTTAACTTATCAATAGACGCCAGACTTAGAGATGAGGAGCAGTAGTTTCCTGACTGAACTGTTTGATCCTGGCCGTTGGCCCACTTTGGGCTCATCTGCCCAGCATCTTGTGAGATACACTGTTGGCCCATTTTGGGTTCATCCACTGTGTCTCACATCCACCATGCTGCTACCCTTGGTTTCAGTATAAGTAACCAATTATATATGGAGAGAGAGAGAGAGAGAAGAAAATCCACTACCCACCCCCAACCACCCCTGCCCCTATTGACAACCTACTATTTTCACCATTTTGAAAATGTCCTTCATTGAAGCTCAATTTGAGTCCTGAAGAAGGTCTAAATGACCGAAACGTTGCATCGTCGACAATAAACATCCAGTTTCCATAACATCCCATGTTTGTCTACTTTTCTCCACACACACACACACACACACACACACACATATATTATATTATATATATATATATATATATATATATATTAATATATATAATCCATGCAAACCTTTACATTGATAAACAAAACAGCTGTGTAAATAATCCAGCTGTTCATATCTTTAACTCTGAACTTTTGAGCCCTCATAAATACAAGATTGATTGGAGAGAAGTAAATTTTCTTTTGTCTTTCTGGGATAATCATGAGCAGGACTTTCTTTTCTTTCAGGGGAAAGTCATTTAGAATCTTTTGTCTTCCAAATCTTCTAGTAATCAGTGGTTCAATGTTAATTAAAGTGAGACTACAATACAAAGGGTGAATGTAATAGACAAACAAAGACAAAGAAATACCTGTTTGCTTGTCTCTATTAAGAATGCTCACTACAGTTTTTGTATCTGCCGTATAATTATTAATATCTGCTCCAAATTTTATCAATTTGAACTTACTAAGATAATTATAAATTTTCAGGAGGGAATCGTTAGTATATACCGTGATTGAGACTTAATAAAGTCGAAACAGTCTGTACGGTATTCTACACAAGCCATCCTTTGCCGGATTACACTTGTCAAGTTCATGTTTTCTATAAGAAAAGTATCTCAATTTTATGCGATACATTGCGTATGTAAGTGCCTTCCAAGTAAATTTAATATATAATATATATATATATATATTTACCAACCCCTCCACACGAGCAGGATACACAAGGTCAATTTCAAGCGGGTTAACATGGTTTGAATTAGGAGTTTTCCCTCTCCTAGACTGGTTTACCTAGCCATGGTTCGCCAGTCTTCCCTGCTATTTACCCATAGCTGGAGGAGAGATTCATGCCATTGCTCCCTGGTCCACTCTGACCCAGAGTGGTAGTACCTGTTAGGGTCCCATCTATGGGTTAAATAGAAAAATGTATTTATAAAAAAATTGTATTATCCATTAAGAATTGATTTATTTCAAAACTTTATCAGCATTAAATGACCCACTGAGGTTGATATGCTGTAAAACAAAACAAACCAAAACTAAAAGTTGAGAACCACTGGTTTAAAAGACAGTAAGTTTCACACACCTAACTTAAAAGACTATATTTAAATTCAAACCGTCTCACTAATGCCCTTGGGAATGACATAAAACCCTCTTTTGCTCACTCAGCTTTCGATAGATAGGATAGGCTAGGCTTTTTAGCCTTGGTATGGCAACTGGACTAGAAAGTAAAACTCTGAATTCAAACCAGCTGTGCTCTACTTAAAAATTGATTGTGTTGCATCCTGCTGGTGGAGGGGTTGGGTTAACACATACAGCTCATGGTACAAAATTGTCAAAAA
>CM042168.1:14317011-14319511 GCA_023376005.1 Doryteuthis pealeii | reverse complement strand
TTATTTTCACTTATCAGTAATTTTCATGAATATTAGTTCATCTTATTTTCACTATTTACATTTATTTAAGAATTGATAAAAAAATAATAATCTTGATATTTCAGACTGTTGACCTCACCTTTATTGTGTATAAACACCACGTTCGGGCCATTGTAAGTTCTGGCTCTGTTTAGATGTTTTTGTTAATTTCCTCCGAGACATGCAAAAAGTCTCCCTGGCTTAGTATAGACCCACGCTTTCCAGCGGATGCCACCAATATGCCACTCCAGACTTTCTTTCCCTCTCTCACTGAAATGTCTTCTCTTAAGTACTCCATTGTAAAGATGTCTCCCTGGGGTTACATTGTTGATATTTATTGAAATCCAATTAGCCAGTCCTGTTTCTGAATATTAGCTTAACATGTGTAAAGTTTCATGATTGGACCTACTGGGTATACACACATTGATAGAAATTGCCATTTATAATAGATGTATGTTGAAATATATATTCAAGTGCTAAAACAAAGCGATCCTGGTTTGTTGTCATTGATTCTAAATAATTTCATGTCAAAGTGAGAGGGGAAATGATAAACCAGAAATGAGGTTTAAAAAAAAAAAAAATGAAGTATACACTTAAAATGGTATTAGTAAGATAATACGATGAATAACATTATAAATCCAAGTAGTAAAGTCTAGTCATCAAGTAGGTTATTGTAAATAAACCCTTGTTGACAACATTTAATATACTCTCTGTGTGTGTGTCTCTCTCTCTCTCTCTCTCTCTCTCTTTTATTTATATATATATAATATATATATATATATATATATATTATAAAAAAGAAGGTCTGCAAAATGGATTATATTTTTAGAAAAACTTTTTTATAAAAATAAAAAATAAAATTTTTTTAAATAAAAATATAATCCATTTTGCGGACGTTTTTTTTATAAAATATTTAATTCTCTCCTGTTGGACCCATAATAACACTTTTATATATATATATATATATATATATATAATATATATATATACCCAACCAGTTTTTCATCAATCCCTAATCCCTTGACTGTTAGCACCTACAAGCAAGAAGTGGAATTTTAACTGATGAATACATACATAGGTATATATATATACATAAATATATGTGTGTGTGTGTATATATATATATATTATATATATAATGTGAGAGAGAGAGTAGTTTAGATTACTGACTAGGCCTGTTAGCCTAGTTTGAGGCCTCCTAAAAAAAAAACCTAAGTGTAGCTTATATACACACACCAACTGCTCCGCACGTTCAGGATGTGATACTAAGTCAATTTCTTAAGCATTTTAAGAGTTTAACAGGCTTGAATTTAGTTTTCCTTCTCCTAGACTAGTTGCCTAAACAAAGAATTTAAGTATTGTAGAATTTAGTAATACATAATACCTAATGGTAATCATTAGTGTCATACCAAGAATACCCCCCCCCCTTTTAATTTTTTTTAAAGTTTTATCCCCCTGATAGGGATGCAGTTGGTGTATTCTCTGTCCTGCTAATAGGGTGACAGAACTAGATGTTAGGTTCTTGTAATATGATTTATTGGTCAATGACCAAATCAGAATCAAATCAAAAATCAGAAACCAAATAATCTATTTATTTTCCCATTTAAACTAAACCTAAACCCCAACCCTTGTTGGACTTAAACTTTAAAAAAAATTAAAATTAAAATTACCAGTTTTATTACAATATTTGTGGGTTCTGTTTTTTATGGGTCACCCTGTAATATTATGTTACTCAACTAGAGAGGTTAGGGTTAGGGCTTAGGGTTAGTTTAATGGGAAAATAGATAATTTGGGTTCTGTTTTTTTTCTGGGTCACCCTGTAATATTATGTTACTCAACTAGGAAAGAACCTTTTTCTTTTAGGAACTGACAGAATTTTATGAAGTAAATTCCTATCAGTCATTGACCAATAAATTATATTACAAGAACCTAACATTTAGTTCTGTCACCCTATTAACAGATACCAAAATAATTTGGGTTCTGTTTTTTCTGGGTCAATCTGTAATATGTTACTCAACTAAGAAATAACAAGAAAAATCTGGAATATGTACAAATATTTCATTCTTTTTTTTTTCTTTTTCTTTTTTTCTTTTTTAAGGAGTTCCTTTTACTTCCTATTGGCTAAATTGGAGTGGTCGATCAATATTATAGAGAACATTTTTTAAAAACTTTTTTCCTACCATTGTTCCTTGTATGGAACATGATTTTCTAGGGCTATAAACTTTTTTATTTGTAACTTTAGCTTTAATTACATTAAGTAGTTACTAATTGAAATCACTTATTATAATGGAGATTTGGTGTATGTCTGTAACCAAAACTGTCACTGCTTACGTCACAATACCCTAAGGAATTGTTTAAGTTTATCAACGAGTATTAAATTTATAGTCAAAATTATTACTCACCGAGGTTTATATACCGTAAACCAAACCAAAATTATTACTACATAGAATAAATCTTATTCATTAATCATGTCTCTGTGAAA
>CM042168.1:14259511-14312011 GCA_023376005.1 Doryteuthis pealeii | reverse complement strand
GAACTAGGAACCTTGTGGTTTCTAGTCGAATGCTCTACCGACTGAGCTAACCCGGCCCATTAATTTAACATTACTACATATTACTACATTAATGAGTAAGACTGTCTTTAGAATGTATTTGGGAAGCATATTTTAGCGTATATAATAATATACATAGGCATTTTAAAACTGCATCAATAATTTTCGGATTTTCGGGATTTGCGGGAGGGGAAGGAACGTAACCCCCACGAATAGCGGGGAGATACTGTATGTAAGTCACCATGCTGCACATAAATACATTCAGACTTTCATATGCAGTTTATTTCCGTTATTCTGCTACTTATGTATACCTAGGTAATAATATCTCACCGACAGAAAGCAATGTCAATATACTCATAGGAAATGCATGGGCTGCTACCAACAGATTATCGATGATATGGAAATCTGATCTATCTAATAAGATGAGCGAGAATTTTCCAAGCTGTAACCATGTCAGTACTACTGCATGGCTGCACCACTTGGACTCTATTGAAATGCTTAGAGGAAAAAAGCTTGATGGAAACTACACAACAATGCTGAATGCTGTCTTGAACAAATCCTGGAAGCAGCACTCCACAAAAATGTTAAATATCTTCCTTTGCACTGTAGCAATTGTCTGCCCCTGCTCGGACGAAGTTGAGTCCAAATGGGTTATCTTCCCTTGCCACTGGGTTTCACCACTAGGTGATACTACTAGCTGAGTTTTTACCCAATGCTTTATCAGAACCGGAGTTTATACACTGTGAACTTCTTATAGCATCTAGCATACCAATAGTAATTTCTGTGCTACTATTGAAGTCAGTTAGTTTACTGTTGGTTTTAATAACAGCAGCTTACTAAGTACAACCCAAGCAGCGTCCAAGACAGTTGGTATAAATAGGAATCAAGAATGATCCATCCATGAATCTGGGTGATTCCATTCCTTGAGTTCTGATTGACTGCTTGATTTGAATGACATTGTGGAGTCTTATATATACTTTGTCATTTTGCAGTGGACTTTGTAGCAATCGGGTTTGTATTTCAGTTACAACAGTTTGTTGCCTTGTCTTCCCAGTTTGACGGTAATTGGAACTTTAATTACTCTTCAGCTACGACATTACAAAGGTTGATAGAATGGAATAGTTGATTTAACATTTTTCACAAAATTAAAATTTAAAAAAAAAAAACAATCTTGCTTGGGGAATGGTGGGGGTAATAATTATCTTTAAAAACCAACAAAGAAACTCTGTTCCAAGTGGTTGATAATAATTTAATAAGAATTTTTCAAAAAAGTCATTCTCCAGTGCATTAACTTCTCTATAGTTATGAATTCAACTTATACACTTTGTGAATTTTGGGGGATTGACTAATTTTTATTTAGAAAATGAAAAAAAAAAAACACCCAACAACTTATTTACGATAGGTCATGCTGTTTGAATAGCAAAAGGTAGGCAGAGCTTACCATGACTAAAATTTTAATGGTTATATATATATATATATATATACGCACACAGTAATGCTGATAGCTTTTTGATTAAGTGTGCCCTGGGATGCATATATTTGCTTTGAATGAGTCCCTGGGAAAATTAATGGGTCCCAACTAAAGTTTCTTAATAGATTGTAGGGTTTTTATTTATGATCTGGGGAAACAACTAAAGCCATCTAACTCCTACCTTGTAATCTATCCTGTATAATTCTTTTCTAAGAAACTATTGAAATGTATTTACAGTTAGCTTGAAATGGTGAGGGAAGAAAAAAAACACTGGTATGCATGGATATGATTTTACTGCATCCTTTTAGAATTTTGAGCACATTCAGGATGCAGGATGCATGCCTATCAGCATCTCTGTATGTATGTATGTGTGTGTGTGTGTGTGTGTGTGTGTGTGTGTGTGTGTAAATAAAATATGTAAAAAAAAATAACTAGGTATTCAGAGGATGATTTTATCAAAGTTGAAGTATTTGCCAACATTAAACTATTTTGCTTTTTGTTTTTCTTAAACCATCATCAGGGCATTGAGAATATGTAATCTTCTGAATTATATTGAAAGAAAAATGATAAAAATCTTAGCATTCAATTGCCATTAGTAGCATACTGTTTCAAAAATGTGACATGATGTTCGAAATTATTAAAAAAACGAAAAAGAAATCAATGTATTGTATTTTTTTTTTAAATGAAAGTATATTAATTTAAAATGTTGCTTATTTCATTATTCTTATTTGACATTTCATTTGTGTAGTGTTCAAAATTTGTTTTAAACTATAAATATTATGCATATTTACTAAAAGTGTATTTATTTATTTAAAAAATACAATAGGCCACTCTACAGACTTTACTTACTACTATATATAACAAAAAGTATAAGATCTATAAATCAAACGAAGAAAAAGAATCCTCGCCCCTCATTATTAGAATATTACTTTTTTTTCTTCTTTAATATAAAGAGTGAACATTTATAAATGAAGAAAAAAAAAAGGAAATTTTTTAAAAAATCCACCTGATTAGAATATTATATAAATTAAAAAATAGTTTTTAATATTTTTTCTTTTCATAAATATAAAGAGTGAAAATTTTATAAATTAAAAAAAAAATTTTTTTTATCAACAGTGAAAATTTTATGAATTTTAAAAATTAAACATTTTTTCACTCTTTTATGTAATTTTTTTTTCTTTTTATAAAATTTTATAAATTAAAAAAGTCAAATTAAAAAAAATTTCTATTTATCAGAATATTACATAAATTTTTTATAAATAGCCTTTTTTGTTTTTTTTTTTTTTTATGTGAAAGCAGATTTTAAATTTAAAGAAAAAAAAAAATCCTCACCTCTTTATCAAATTATTACATAAATTTCTTTTCAAAATATTCTTGAAATATTTTTTCTGTGTGTGTGTGTGTGCGGGGGGGGGGTAAGGGCTTTTGTCGACAATTAACTTTAAAATCAACTTAAAAGCGAGTAATTATTTTTGTTCGGTTCCCGATCTAAGTCCCCTCTATATTTGTTGCAAACAATTTTTTTTCCTCTCCTGCCCCCCTTTAAATTTTTTCCACCTGACTGAATATAAACAGCAAACACCAGGCCATCCGTGAAGTAATTACCTGTGAATGATGATGCAAAATGATTAACTGAAAACACTGAAGAAATTTTGTCAGCAAACATAATACAATCAAAGTCAGCCCGTCTCAAGCTTGATTTGCTGTCAATGTCTTTTCTGCTGCAGCGCCACCAAGATGAGGGTACTTTTTTTTTTTTCCTTTTCCTAATTAGTTAGGGTAGTGTCAATTAATATTAAACAATTTTTAAAAAGCATGAAATTCGAGTGTATTCGGTTGATTAGTTGAAACGGTTCAGTTGATTTTATTGCATTCCAAAAGAAGCAAAGAAAATTTTTTATAGCCGAACGATGACTAACATTTGGCTGATTAAACTCTGGAGAGTTATCTAAAGTTTCCAGATTAAGACAATACTCCACTTTGGCCCTATCTTGGGCTAGACGGGCGGTCAGAGAGGCCCCCTCCGATCAATGCTGGTCACGTCAAGCCCTAGCACCTATATGATTTTCCCAACCCTATTGCCCTTATGGCAAGCCCCAGCCCTTTTTATCATATGGTGTGCTAGAAGGCGGTGGCTGCGGGTCTCATGTCCTGGGAATGATGTTAAACTCTATCGATGGTGAGTTCCAGTTTTGGAGGTTTGGGGAATGTGGAGCACCCCTTCATCACCATTGCTCCCTGGTCCACTCTGACCCAGAGTGGTAGTATCTGTTAGGGTCCATCTATGGGTTAAATAGAAAAATGTATTTATAAAAAAATTGTATTATCCATTAAGAATTGATTTATTTCAAAACTTTATCGGCATTAAATGACCCACTGAGGTTGATATGCCGTAAAACAAACCAAACCATCCAGATGAAGATGTGACTTTATTCCAGAACTCTCCATACTACTACAGAGATGCTGATAGGTACGTGTCTTGCGTCCCTGATGCAAAAATCTAAAAGGACACAGTAAAATCATATTCATGCACCCCATTGTTTTTCTTTTTTCTTTGCTCACCATTTCAATCTAACTGTAAATACATTTCAATAGTTTCTTAGAAATGAATTACATAAGATAGGTTACAAGGTAGGAGTTAGATGTCTTTAATTGTTTCCACAGATCATTAATAAAAACCCTACAATTTACTAAGAAACATTAATTGGGACTGAATTAAAAAGCTCAGCATCACTGCTACTATCCTGTCATTCTACCTTTCGACTAGTAACTTCTGTTGCCATATGTGACTATAGTTGAATTCCAGTCCTGTTGGCTTTGGTTGTAGAATACACCATAAGACCCCCTCTCCCAATAGGGCTTCCTCTTGGCCATAAGTGGCAACTTGTGATGCTTAAGGACAAAATCCTGGTGGCTGAGCAGTCTGACTTGCAACACTACAGTCAAATTCTGACCCTGTTGGCTGGGGCCTGTAGAATAGGCGGTCTACACTTCTACAGAGGTGTAAGACCTCCTCTCCTTGCAAGTTTTTTTACACCAGCGTAAGCTGATGGTCTTTCACTGGAATTTGAGTGACACCATATCTCTAGGATTTTTCTGAGTATTCTAGCTGATCTTAACAATGCTGTTGTCTTGATGGTTTCAATTCTTCCTCTGATTTCCAATTTTTCCAGTCTGTTTTCTAAACCCCTGGGTTCCAAGGGCACCAACAGTCCCCACACACCCTATATTTGCTGTTTGGTTGTCTTATCTATTTTTGCTCTTATGGCATTTTTTAATACTGAAATTATCATTGACTTGGTTTCTCTTTTAAGGTTTCCTTTTCTTAACCATGTCCAGGTCTTTTCATGTGCAACCTCCCCAATTTATTGTTTGAAGTACCATATAATAGTTTTTCTTCCTGTTTTCTGTTTTCCTGTTTGTTCATATATTGCAGCTACTGTTATTTCACTCCTGTTGAGATTTTCACACCAGCATTAGCTGATGGCCTTTCACTAGTTTGTGTGATAACAAGTCTCCAGGACTCTCCTGAGTATTCTTGCTGATTTCAACAATGCTGTTGTCTGGATGGTCTCAATTCTTCCTCTGATTTCCAGTTCCTCTAGTCTTTTTTCTAAGCTTTTAGGGACCATTCCAAGTGCCCCAACTACTATTGGTATCACTTTCGCCCTCATGTTCCAGTTTTTTCAATTCTCTAGCAGAGTCTAAGTATTTGTCTATATTTACGTTTTCTTTCATCTTCACCCTGTGATCTGCTGGAACTGGAAAATCTACCAGTTGATAATTATTATTATTATTATTATTATAGATGAGTCATGGATAATTTTTATTTTCGCATGAAATAAGCTTTAAAGGTGTATAAAAAAATAAATAAATGAATAAATAAATAATAAAATAAAAATTATTAAAAAAAAAAAAAAAAATAAATAAATTGAATTAAAACTTTCGATAGATTTGTTTGTATGTACATTTTTTTTCTTTTTCTTTTTTTTCTTTTTCTTATTTTTAATTTAAAATTTTTTTTTTTTTTTTCTTGTAAAGAAATCTGGTAATATGTGAATTCATTTTTTTCCAGTAAATAAACATTTAGTAATTAACTATAAATTAAAAATCAGATCATATTTTTTTTTTCTTTCTTTTTCTTCTTCCTCTTTCTATTTAGAGCATTATAAATATTTTCATTTAATTTCTTTTCGCTCCCCCCTCTTTTTTTTTTCTTTTTCTTTATCTTTCTTCAATTTCTTTAGAAATGCTTTCTACTCAATTAATTTTGCTTTTCCTTCTTTCCTGATTCACTTTTGGCTGGAGATCTCGCTGTTCTTGTTCAATTCCTTCCTTTCCGAACAAAATTTCTCGGCAGTCATCGTTATTGCAGGTGACTGCGGGGGAGTAAGGAAAAATCTTCTTTCTCTTCTAAAATTAACAGCTGCGAGCGATATACAATTAGAAGATGGTAGCGACTAAAGTCTAAATCTCTCAATTACTTCAATTTATTTTAAATATTTGGGTCACCCATTCGTCATTGGTTAGCGAGCTACTATCGTGAACCATTAGTACTGCAGTCGTAAGTTTGATTTTCGCAGAGCGCTTCGGGTAAGTTTAGAATATACTAGAAAAAAATGTGACTCGTTGGTCACCTATTGAGCTCTGGGTAGATAATTGTGATCAGGAAGAAAGTTAGTTTGCAAAACGAATTAAATTGAATACTACGAGAGAAAAAAAAATAAATAAATAAATAAATAAAATAAAAAAAATAAATAAATAAAAAATAAATTAAAAATAAATAAATAAATAAAATTAAAAAAATTAAAATAATTTTGCTACAATTTTGCAATTAAGTCAAAAACTGATCCATCATATATATATATATATATATATATATATATATATATATTTACCAACCCTCCACACGAGCAGGATGCGACACAAGGTCAATTTCTTAAGCGGAGTTTAACAGGTTTGAATTTAGAGTTTTCCTTCTTCTAGACTGGTTGCCTAATCATGGTTAAAGAGCCCAGTCTGCCCTACAATTTACCCATAGCTGGAGGGAGAATTGGATTCATACCTTTCCCAAGGGTATTAGCGCTATGTGAAATGCCAACAGCTTCGTAGGAATTGAACTCGCGTTGACGAGTCCATTGCCTACAACTCTAACCATTAGACCACGCGCCTCATAAATCTTATATATAAGCCAGCTGTTAACTGCTGAAAATTAACATATGAATAAAGTGGAAAGTCAATTCCACCACTCACACTCTCCAATCTCTCTCTTTACACTCACAGAGAAATCTAACATACATAAGGAGTGGTGAGATTGAACTTTCTATTTTATTTGTAGATTAATGAGAAAAATACTGAGCGATATTTGTAAACTTGAAATAAGAAAAACTTAAAACTCAGTCATGTTGGCAGTTATAAATTTATTTCAACTAGAATTCTCATTTTAGTCTCAAGCGGCCATTCAAGTTGAAGAATGAACAATATTTTTTTCGTTCATTCTCTTAAAATGTGAACATGGACACACACACACACACACATTGTGTTAAATAGTCACTTATTACTTTCTGTTATGGTCTTTTATTCTCTAACGAAAACAGATCAGGAGCTGGAGTCCCTAAAGGGGTGTGATGCTGAAACCCAGTGCTACCCATCAACTCCTGCGACACTACCGTTGCCAAACTGCATTGGTTCCTTACTTTTCCTTTGGATCACAGCAGCAGTGTGGAGAGGGGGGATTTGCTGCATGGGCAACAGCTTATTCTCCATATGAACCCGCCCAGGCTATGTAGTTAAAAAAGAAAGCAAAAAAAACTTTGATACTACGCCATCGTCTGTCATAGACAGAAAGGCTGCCAAGAATGAGAAAAATAATAAGAATGAAAGAAAATAGAAAAAGTGAAAAATAAAAAGGAACAAGAAAAAATGTGACCTGTTGGGTCACCTATTGAGCTCTGGGTAGATAATTGGGATCAGGAAGAAAGTTGGTTTACAAAACGAATTGAATTTTAAAAATAAATACGACCAGTGAATATATATAAAAAAAACAACAACAAAAAAAACATTAAAATCATTTTGCTAAAATTTGCAATTAAGTCAAAAACTGAATGGTCTTATATATATATATATATATATATATATATATATATATATATATATATATATATATATATATAAAAGCCATTAACTGCTGAAAATTAACACACAAATAAGTTCATCTACCGCTCACTCTCTCCAGTCTCTCTTTTTTTCAGAGAAAAATAACATATATAAGGAGTAGTTAGTCAAGATATATATAGAGAGGGAA
Organism: Doryteuthis pealeii; assembly: GCA_023376005.1. Classification (NCBI taxonomy): domain Eukaryota; kingdom Metazoa; phylum Mollusca; class Cephalopoda; order Myopsida; family Loliginidae; genus Doryteuthis; species Doryteuthis pealeii. The sequence continues at coordinate 14,304,218 of CM042168.1, read as the reverse complement.
AGCGACAGGCAGAATGTGAATTAAGAGACGAGTAAGTTTTTGACTTAATTGCAAATTATGACTAATTAGAACCAAATAAAATGTAATTTTTTTTTCCAAACATAACTTAATCCTAAAACTTTCGGCTGAAGATCTCTGGTTTTCTTGTTCTATTCCTTCCTTTCTGAACAAAATTTCTCGGCAATCATCTTTAGTGCAGGTGACTGCGAGGAGTAATGGAAAAATCTTCTTTCTCTTCTAAAATTAACAGCCGCGAGATACAATTAGAAGATGGTAGCGACTAAAGTCTAAATCTCTCTTCAATTACTTTAATTTATTTAAAATATTTGGGTCACCCCATTCGACATTGGTTAACGAGCTACTATCGTGAACTATTAGTACTGTGGTAGTAAGTTTAGTTTTTGCTGAGTGCTCGAGTAAGTTTAGCATATATTATACTAGAAGCGGCTACACGGCAAAGCCTGGTTTGATGAGAAAAAAGTGGTTTAAGGGATAAGGAGTCTTACAGATCCTTTACTACTGAACAGCGAGTTCAATCCCCACTGGATGCCCATAAAAATCCCCACATAAAAAAAAGACCTTGTGTTAATCTGGTCTTCATGAATATAAATCAAATCTTCGTCATTTTTACACAAAAATTAAGAACCGGTGATATTTAAATATATATATATATATATATATATATATATATATATATATACATTAAATATCACTAGTCATTGCTTTTTGTGCAAAAATTATGAAGATTTGATTTATATTTGAAGAAATCTTATATATATATATATATATGTAAAATAAAAGGAAATTAATCTGACAGTGTGAATTTGATATATTGAAAAAACAAATGTTTACAAATGCTTGGGATCATCAGGAGAGAAACAGTGCACATTCTCTCCTGATGATCCCAAGCATTTGTAAACATCATTTGTTTTTTCAATATATCATATATATATTTAGTCATGCCCCATTTTTTTCAAATTCCTTATTTTAAATATGAAGATGAACTTAGAAAATCTCACATGGTGTAATGGTTAGTAAGCTAGACTTGTAGACCATTGTTAGTGAGTTCGGTTCTCATTGAGCGCCCCATACTTCTGGCCTTGTACCACATCTAAGCTTAGTAAATAACTATACTATTATTCTACTAGTTATTATTCATGTATAACACTCATATATAAAGACTTGCTTACCTGCACTGTAGAACATGCAGACTGTACGTCTGCAGAGATTTAAGACCTCCATCCCCCTTATCCCCAACAGGGCCACCTGTTGACCATGGGTGGCAACCCTTGATGCTTAAGGATTGTATCTTAGTGGCTGAGCAATCCACGACATGCAACACTCCACTTTGGCATTTACTTGAGTTACTTGTCATACCATTGTCTAATCACGGCAAGCCCTAGCACCTATATAATTGTCCAGACCATATTGTTCTTATGACAAACCCCCAACCCTTTTTCCACCCTGTCGGTGGAGCATTAGAATGCAATGACTGCACCTCTGCAGAGGGGTAAGACTCCCCCAATGGGGCCACCTGTTGGCCGTGGGTGGCGACCCATGATGCTTAAAGATAGAACCCAGGTGGCTGAGCAGTCCATGACTTGCAATACTCCACTTTGGCCCTATCTTGGGCTAGACGGGCGGTTGGAGAGGCCCCCTCTGATCAATCGGCTGGTCATGTCAAGCCCTAGCACCTATATGATTTTCCCAAACCTTGATGCTAAAGGATTGGATCTTAGTGGCTGAGCAATCCATGACATGCAACACTCTACTTTGGCACTTACTTGAGTTACTTGTCATACCATTGGCTAATCACGGCAAGCCCTAGCACCTATATGATTGTCCAGACCATATTGCTCTTATGACAAACCCCCAACCCTTTTTATCACATGTGCTAGAAGGCAGTGGCTGTGGGTCTTAGTGTTCTCTGTATGATGTTAAACTGCATCCTTGCACCAATCCAGGGACACAGTGTGGCTTCCGAACAACCAACTGCAGGAGGGGTGCCAGGAGAGCAGACACCACTCTTCACCGCACTGACGGACCTAATGAAAGCATCCAATCTGGCCACCCGAGGTGTTCGCAATCACTGCACCAGAGACTCCAGATATTGCTATTCAAAAATTGTACCGCTCAACCACTCACGCAGTTGGAAAAAAAAAAAAGTGGACTACGCCATCGTATTTAGTAGACGGAAGGATGCCAACCATAAGTGGTGAGGTTCCAATTCTGGAGCTCTGTGGAGTGTGGAGTACCTCTTCATTGGAAATCATTTTGAATAATTTGACTGTTGTCAAAATGATTTCCCAAGTTGATTTACCTAATTTGCTCAGATAAACAAAATCTTATCTACCAGAATGAATTACAAGAAACACCTGAAGAAGGCTATAGTCGTACATCAGCTGAAATTTTGTGCATGTGTATTTCACATGAAGACAACAGTCTGAAAAATCAATGATACATATCAAGCCTCATTTCAAAAATCCAGGAAAATAAAACAAAACTTGGCTTTGAATAACCCACAGTATATCATTAACTCATAACATCCTATACCACCTCATTCCGCCTGGCCAGAAGTCACGTTCATTTTCCTAATCTGCCCTAAATGAAAGCTTTTGTGTAAATGTAATATTAAACATATTTAGAAGTCTTTATTTTAAGGGAAATAACAGGTAACTTTAAATGAAAAAGCCATTTTTAGCATTTTTGATAGATCCTCATAGGAATGGTGCTCTGGACTTAGAAAATTCTCAACAGGATGTTAAGAGTTAAACCAACTAACCTAGCAGATGAAACATTTTTGACTAGTACAGTGATGCTGATACCTTTTTGATTTAGTGCATCCTGGGACGCATATATTTGTTTTAAATTAGTCCCTGGGAAAATTTATGGGTCCCAACTAAAGCTGTCTACCTCCTACCTTGTAGACTATCCTGTGTAATTCATTTCTAAGAAACTATTGAAATGTATTTACAGTTAGCTTGAAATGGTGAAGGAAGAAAAAAGAAAAACACTGGGACACATGGATATGATTTTACTGCTTCCTTTTAGATTTTTGTGCATCAGGGATGCAGGACGCGTACCAATCAGCATCTCTGTTAGTATTTCTATAAAATGATTTGTCATATTTTTATTTGTACTAGCAAATATATGCACCCTCCGGGTGCAAGTATTTAAGTTTTGATATAATAAAATATCATATTAGATTAGAAAGGCTAATGAAACTGACGAAGAATGCAGATAAAAAGATCTGCAACAGAGGGGGTATAATCGAAAAATAGAACAACTTTGAAACTAACTATTCCATCATTTTCCATTACTCCCCTGTTTCATTGGTAAATTTTCCTAATTTAACTATTTAGTTAAAATAGGAAGTAAAGGATAATATTACAGTTATTTCTTCTTGTAAATAAATTTCTTTTAAGATTTATCCACGAGATGTTTGTTTATATTTCTTAAGATAAAACCAAACAATTAGAAATCAATAATACCAAGCACATATTTATTAAAATAAAATTTTAAATATCAATATGCAAATTAGCCTTCTCGTTCAAACTGTAAATCGCTATTTTGTTGTATATATAAATACAATTGCATGTTATTAGTATGTAGATATGATCAACAGTATTAATAATGTAAAACAATTTTTATTAATAACTGAAGGTTTAAAAGAATGAAATCATGGAGAATTTGACGTAAATAATTAAGGGAATTGTGACTTGAGTAGTAATATAGTTTCGGTTACAGACAGAAAAACACACAATCTCCATTATAATAAGATTTAAACAAATAGAAACAAGAAAAATTAGAATTCTCACACAAATACAAAAAAAAAAAGCAATGTCTGTTTGGTTATTTAGACAAACTTTTAATTAATTAAAAGTAAATATTTTCTCCAGTTTTTACTATAAACATTTTTGCATTTCGTCGCATCTAAATCTAATTTCCTTTTTTTTTTTCTCTGCGTGAAATGCATTTTTATTTTATTTTTCTCCTTTTTCTTCTTTTCTTTTTATGACGCTTCCCCTCTGAGTCTGTTGATACTGAACTGCTACTAAACGTGGTCAACAGGAAAAGATCTATTCCAAGCCACTCCAGGCAAGCAACATATGTAAATAGATAAGAACGTTGCTTTTGGCAGTCCTTATAACAAACTTTAAGAAAAAAAAAAAAGGAAAAACTTTGTATACCCAAAAGTTGAGTCGAGATGTCAGTTTAGATAGAAAACTTTTTGAAGTTCAGAGCAGATTTTTTTACCTTGTTTTATCTACGTACATGATTACGTTTATCAGCTTTCTCGTCTATTTTGTCCTTCCCTTCTTAAACTCCCAGATTAAAACTATATGTAAATCCCAATAAAATAAAGAATTTTTATTAGGGGTACAGTCTTTGTACATTGTATTGCTACTACTCTTTATAATGTATACATAACATACCTTATGTAGTTTTAAGAAGAATCTTTATCATTCCAAGAATACTGAACTCCTTTTTATCATATTTTTGGCCTATCCATTCTACAGCCTTCTTCCTATGTACAAAGATAACTTCTGTAGTTTTGAAAATAGTCCTTATCATTCCAAGAGTTGTTCAGAATACCGAACTCCTTTTTATCATATTTTTGGCCTATCCATTCTACAGCTTTCTTCATATGTACAAAGATACCTTCTGTAGTTTTGAGAAGAGTCCTTATCATTCCAAGAGTTGTTTAGAATGAGAATTACTCAAGTTATTAGATTACAAAATAATATAGATTTTTCTGAAACAACCTGTACATTCTAAGTGATCTTATATTTTAACAATACGTCTACAAAAACTCAAAATTGTTTGTTTAATGGTTAAACAACTTTTCTTTTTCATTGAATGGCTATTCTATACCTCCAAAAGAAAAAAAAAATTAAGTATAGAATTTTAGTTGTTTCCCAAAATTCAGGAGTGCGTATCTTGAAGATAACCAGAAAATCAATAAAATAAGGTTAGTAATACTGGGCTTTTTAACAAGTTTGGAAATCATTTGAGTTTTTCAGAAAAATTTTGTAATCTAATAACTTGACCAATTCTCATTTTAATGATCTTAAATTTTAACAGGATGTATAGAAATAATTAAAAATTCTGTTTAATGTTTAAATAACTTTTCTCTTCAAGTGAATGACATTTCTATAGCTGTTTAAGTTTAAAAGTTTAAACATAAAATATTGAATTGTTTCTACACATGCTGTTAAAATTTGAGATCATTAGAACAAGAACTGTTCAAGTTGGTAGATTATGATATCAATTTTTCTGAAACAGCCCGTATTTAACCTGCATTTAGAAATCTGAACCAATTCTGGCCTCAAGCTGGGCAGGTAGATGGTTCAGTGCCTGTATTTATAAACACACACAACACATACACGCACGTGTATCAGATACGTCCGACTAACATACTTTGATATTTAGCCTTGTTCTGTGTGTAGTGGACCATGTTGATCTGCTCTATAAAAACATTGTCATCTCTCTCTCTCTCTCTCTCTCTCTCTCTCTCTCTCTCTCTCTCTCTCTCTCTCTCTATTTCTCTCTCTATTTCTCTCTCTGTCTCTTTCTCTCTCTCTCTCTATTTCTCTCTCTTCTCTCTCTCTCTCTCTCTCTCTCTCTTTCTCTCTTCTCTCTTTCTCTTTCTCTCTCTCTCTCTTTCTCTTTCTCTCTCTCTCTTTCTCTTTCTCTCTCTTTCTCTTTCTCTCTCTTTCTCTTTCTCTCTCTCTCTCTTTTTCTCTCTTTCTCTTTCTCTCTTTCTTTCTTTCTTTCTATCTATCTATATCTCTCTATCTATCTCAAAGCTATACATGTTTTTCATTACCTAATGGGTTTGTTTCTGTACATTCATAAATATTTATATACATTTATGACTCCTTGTTTTATCATAATAAAAATGTTGTGGTGGTGGAATTTACTTCATTATACTCTACAATATTTAACAGGAATTACGGGCAAGTCAGATTCCCACTAGATCACTGAAGTTAAACAGCGATGAGTGTTCAATACTTAATTGAGTGACCACTTAAGCAACAGCAGGTACTGCAACCTACATGAGTCCATTGTTTATCAAAATGACTCGGTTCCGCATTAAATGACCTGAAAATGTTTGATATGCCTTAAAACAAAACAAACAACACAATATCTAGCACAATTATTTGTCTGAATTTTGAGATGAGGCTTGATGATTTTTATTATTTTGCTGTCTTGGACAGTTGTCCTCATCTTTATGGTTAAGGGCTGGTTTAGCTCAGTCAGTAGAGTAACTGCCTAGAAATCACAAGGTTCTGGGTTCAATACCCAGATACCTTTGCAAGCAGTCCATTGGAATGTATGTGGGTTCCAATATGTTATGATTCCTGTGGCCATTTTAGGGCTGTAGGTGAAAGCAGTTTTACAGTGGAAATTCTTTGTGGCATAAAGTTTTCTACTTTCTTGAAGTAGAAAGATTTAGTATCAGTTTTAATCCTTGTCCACTGATTCGTCCTTAGAAAGTTGTATAATCATCATCTGTTGGTCTGTACATCTGGCGAGCAATTGTAGGACAATTTCTCAACACCTTTAAATAGTAGATTAAATACATCTTGGGGCATTTTGATTGGCCAATACAGCCAATGCTGTTTTTAGAATTTATAAATACAATTTGTAATCTTCAGCACACATTATATACCAAAATAATCCAACACAGTGTTAAACCAACTGTGTCACTACCCTGTCATCTGGGGCATTAGAATGCACCGACTGCACCTCTGCAGAGAGGTAAGACTCCCCTAATGGGGCCACCTGTTGGCCGTGGGTGGCGACCTGTATTGCTTAAGTATAGAACCCAGGTGGTTGAGCAGTCCATGACTTGCAATACTCCACTTTGGCCCTTTCTTAGGCTAGACAGGCGGTCGGAGAGGCCCCTTTCGATCAATCGGCTGGTCACTTCAAGCCCTAGCACCTATATGATTGCCCCAACCCTATTGTCCAACCCTTTTTATCATATAAATAATTATATTATAGAATAAGTAGATGGTTGAGTGATAACTTGGAAATCACTGAACTTTGCTTCTGATTGGCCGTGCCGGGACAACAGCGTGAAGATTGATAGAGATAATGAGAAAGTTGGGGTGTTTTGCCAAAATGTTCGAAGGAGATGGATGGACAGAGTTGGCTGGTTGTTTGAAGGGGATAGATGCAAGATGCGGTCTGTCCTCCGAGGCCATTTCTCGATGGGTAACTTGGAACTGGAAGATGAATAACTCTGGGAAAAACATCAAGTCTTGTATTTGTCAATTAAAAACTAAGCAACAGAAGTCTTTCTATCTATCACTTGCTATATATCTCCATCACTCTATACCAGTCTCCATATATCCTCTCCTTACCCCTCCTCTCTCTCACTTTTGTGAGATTTTGTTTCACTCTCTCTTTCTCTCTCCATTTTTCACTCTCTTTCTGTGTGTGTCCTTGGTTTTACCTTTCCTTATGCTGCTTTTACTTAATGGCATATAAAACCCTTGTGGGTTATTTAATACCAAAATCTAATTCATTTGTAACTGTTTGGTTACTTTAATTTTTAAAAATCCCACTTTTATTTGACTATTCTGAAACTAGTGAGTCTGTTCACATACTTGGGTAGTAATATCTCATCTACAGAAAGCGATGCCAATATGCATAAGTCCTGGACTGTTATAGACATCTTATTGATCATATGGAAATCTGATCTCTGCTGATAGAAATAATTTTGGAAAAAAAACATCTTCAACCACAAATTTTCTTAACTTAATCCGGTTCAATGGCACTTCCTATGGTGTAATGTTTGGTGAGCTCGACTAGCAGAGCATTGAGTTTGATTCTCACTGGGTGCCCTATATTTTTGGCCTTGTACCAAACTAAGTTAAGCATAAATAAAAACCTGATTAATTTCAATCCATACTCAGTTATTAGTATTGCTATAAGTAGATACCTTTAGGGACCAACCCTTTTTATCATATATGTGATAGATGGCTATAGCTGAGGGTCTTAGTGTCCTGGGTATTATGTGAAACTGAATCTAGTGTTGAAGTTCCAATTCTGGAACTCTGGGGAGTGTGGAGTACCCCTTCATCACCATTACTCCCAGGTTCACCCAGGGTTGGGATTAGGCAGTGCTATAAGTAATTACCTTTAGGGAACCCCCACCCACCCTTTTTTATCATATATGTGATAGATGACTAGCTGAGGGTCTTAGTGTCCTGGGTATTACGTGAAACTGAATCTAGTGTTGAAGTTCCAATTCTGGAACTCTTGGGAGTGTGGAGTACCCCTTCATCACCATTACTCCCAGGTCCACTCTGACCCCGAGTGGTAGCATCTGTTAGGGTCCCATCTATGGGTTGAATAGAAGAAAATGAGTTAACAAAAAATGTGTTAAAAATCTTTAAGTAACCATCTTAAAACAATTTCATGGGCATAAAATAACCCAACAGGGGTTGACATGCTGTAAAATCCAACCAACCAACCTATATAAGTAAATGTTGGATTCCTTTATTAATAATTCTTTTTAAAAAATCCAATAGGTTATTAAAAACTGGTTCCTGAATTTTCTCACAAGAAGCATGTGTAGTATTCTTCTACTATTAAAATGTGTAAGTTTTTTTTTTTTTTTTTTTTTTTGTGTAAAAAAATAAAGAAAGAAAGAATAAAACAATAAAAAGAATAAAAACATAACTTGAAAAATTATTTTTTAAAATTATTTTTTTTTTTTTTACATACACAAAAAAAATCCACTTCTTACACGTTTTAATAGAAAAATACTACAAATAAATAAATAAATAAATAAAAAATATAATATAAAAAGTGAAGATCAGTGGTAGTGGCTGGGGGTCTGGATCATTTCTTTTTTACTTTTACAAGCCTATTATGTAGGCCACTATTGTTATTGTATGAATACGTTGGATCATTTCTTTTTTACTTTTTACCTTTTTTTTAATTTTCGTTTTCCCGTATTTTTTATAAGATATACTGATCTCTTTCTTGTTTACATTTTCTTCTTTTCCCCCCTCTCACTTTATCCTTTAAATCTTTCTTTCCCCCCTCTCTTTTCTCTCACTGTCTCTCTTTATCTCTCTCTCTTTATCCTTTCTCTCTCTTTTTTTTACATTATCCACTCTTTACTTTGTCACTCTCTCTGTTATTCTCTCTCTCTTGTTATTCTCTCTCTCTATTATTCTCTCTCTCTATTATTCTCTCTCTCCATCCCTCCATATCTCTCTATCCCTCTCTCTCTCTCTCCTCATCTCTCTCTATCCTCCATCTCTCTCTCCTCCATCTCTCTCTATCCCTCCATCTCTCTCTATCCCTCCATCTCTCTCTATCCCTCCTCTCTCCACCCCTCTCTCCATCCCTCTCCTCCCTCTCTCCATCCTCTCTCCATCCCTCTCTCATCCCTCTCGCCCTCCACCCCTCTCTCTATCCCTCATCTATCATCCCCCTCTCTCTATCCCTCCATCCTCTCCATCCTCCCTCTCTCTCTCCATCCATCTCTCTCTCCATCCCTCCATCTCTCTCTCCATCCCTCCTCTCTCTCTCCATCTCTCTCTCCTCTCTCTCCTCTCTCTCTCTCTCTCTCTCCATCTCTCCATCTCTCTCCATCTCTCTCTCTCTCCATCTCTCCATCTCTCTCTCTCTCTCTCTCTCCTCTCTCTCTCTCTCTCTCCATCTCTCTCTCTCTCTCTCTCTCTCTCTCTCTCTCCATCCTCTCTCTCTCTCTCCATCCATCTCTCTCTCTCTCTCCATCCATCTCTCTCTCTCTCTCTCTCTCTCTCTCTCTCTCTCTCTCTCTCTCCTCTCTCTCTCTCTCCATCTCTCTCTCTCTCTCTCTCTCTCTCTCTCTCTCTCTCTCTCTCTCTCTCTCCACAATAGTGCCTTTCTTTGTCAACGTATTTCCCTTGTACCTTTTCTTCTCTCCTCCTCCTACTATCATTACTGATTATTGCTCCTGCTGCTGATCCATTTACTCTTTAAAACCAGGCTTGGTTACTCGCTCACTACACATTATTTCTACATCATTCTCTTTAATACAACGTACGCTAGGTAGCTACCATCTCTGGATATAACTGTTTACTTTAACCTTGTGTACATCACATTCATACACTATTACAAGGTAAGTACTGTGTAAAATCGCTTACTTATAACCAGTCATTCACGTGTTTGTGTCTTTAAATTGTATATTTAGTAGTAGTAAGTTAAACATCTCTCTCTCTCTCTCTCTCTCTCTCCTTTCCTCGTTGGCACTTCTTACTCTTTATCTTCGCGCGTATTTCTTTCTTTTTCTTCTTTTTTTTTTTTTTAATAACATTGTCGTTACGACACTCATCAAATATTTTCCGCCGTTTCTATTATTTAAAAAAAGTATTTATTCTTCAAAAATTCACTAATTGATTGGAGACAGAGAGAGAGAGAACGAACAAGGAAGAAGCTTAAAAAGGATATGAAAAACGCAAATAGAAAACTACTTCAAATATTTTAAAAGCAAAGTGAAAAAAAAAAAGTTAAATTTAGCTAAGTTCTGGCACGAGGCCACTATAGATATGAGACTTTGTTGACCCAACTACGTTGAGGATCGAACTTGTAACCCATTAAGTGAAAAACTAGCTTGCTTCCCTTTGAGAGCGGTCTCTATGATGAATCACTAAAATTCTTTTACTTCTAAAATTTTAACATACATATATATATATATATATATATATATATATATATATATATATATATATATATATATATAAGTTTCTAATAAAGAAAGATTAAAGACTAATTAGCATTTCCGTTATTAAGAATTTAAATCCTTGGAAAATGATACTCAGGGCAAATGCTGACCCCACAGAATTTTAATTTTCAAATTGGACTGGAATCTGCTCTATTCTCCTGTAACGTCTTAAGAGTATTGCTCTAAAGAAACATTCGCTATCGTGTGCCGTTTTCGTTTGGTTAGAGTACACTATATACATACACACAATTTGACAATTTTAAGTACGCGTGTTTGATTTTTTTTTTCGGGGGGGGGGTGCAGGGTCGGCGCGTACTACCCTCGAACCACCTGATCGGGGATGGGGAAGCCTGCTTGGGGGGCCCCCAGAAGAGCTATTTCATATATTTTCTATCAATACTACTTCATGAAAATTGACATGTTGTAGAATGGGGGGTTCATATATTTTTATATGAATACTTTATGAAAATGTATATGTAGTAGAGTGGGGCCCCGTATCATGGATTAATGAGGAGGGAGTATGAAACCCTAGCACCAGCCCTGGTGGGGACTATTTATCTTTTAAAAGAAAAATTCCGGTGGGTCGGTGGTTAGTTGTGTGGTATCACTCTACTGTCATCAGCATCTCCGTCTGTTTCATTTTTTTTTTTTTCTTTTCCGACTGACAATTTTAACCTTGTCAGATTTTCGGTTTTAAATAACTGCGGGTAGACTGTGAATTCAGGAGCGTCAATTTTTACCATAGTCTGTTAGTTGTTTGGAATAAAATAAAATTGTAAGTCTTAATACGTTAATTTTTTTATAAGTTAAAAAAAAAAATTAAAGGACAGCATTAATTGATATTGTATAGATTTAAAGTTGTTGCGTAGGGATTCAGTTATACACTTTCTTGCCCTCAGAACTGCAAGTGGACAGTTTTATTTTTTTATTTTTTTTATTACTCTGAAATAGAAATATCGTTAAATACTCGGCAAAATTACCAGCGAATAGTAAATTTTCAGTTTATTTCAGTAAAGGACTTGATAAGTTTATTATCTCAATTCCCTTCAAATAACAACGCTGAGGTATGATATAACTGACTATGGTAAACATTTACGCCTCTGAATTCACAGTATACCCTACGATATTCCCCTCAACGGGCACTTTCCTTTAAGACAAAAATGAAATCAATCTTAAAAACACATTTTTTTTTCTGATTATTTTTATTACACTTGCTTGAACTTGATTTTACTACAAACAATAAAATAATCGTCTGTCTTGTGCGAAAAGTAGCAGCCTGTAAATTTGACATTTTTTTAACTGATCAGTCGTCTGTGTAAATACTCGAAATAATCCAGGCATAACTGCTCAGTGGTAAATGTTATCCACCCGTGTAATTTTACTTTGCTTGTCTAACTGTATTTATCTATCTGTCTAGCTACTTGTCTTTCTCTCTGTAAGTCCATCTAATAGACAGACAAGTAGATAGTATCTGTCTATTTACTTGTCTGTCTACTTGTGTATCTCTCTGTCTGTCTGCTTATCCCGTCTGTCTACTTTTCTATCTTTTGTCTGTCTACTTTTCTATCTATTTGTCTGTCTACTTTTCTATTTGTCTGTCTGTGTCTATTTGTCTGTCTGTGTCTACATGTCTACGTCTACGTGTCTGTCTTCTGTCTACGTCTTGTCTGTCTGTGTCTACTGTCTGTCTACTGTCTGTCTGTGTCTACTATGTCTACTGTCTGTCTGTGTCTACATGTCTACGTCTACGTGTCTGTCTATCTGTGTCTATTTGTCTGTCTGTCTGGTGTCTACTTGTCTGTCTGTCTGTGTCTACTTGTCTGTCTGTCTGTGTCTACTTGTCTGTCTGTCTGTGTCTATGTCTGTCTGTCTGTGTCTTGTCTGTCTGTCTGTGTCTACTTGTCTGTCTGTCTGTGGTCTACTTGTCTGTCTGTCTGTCTGTGTCTACTTGTCTTGTCTGTCTGTCTGTGTCTACTTGTCTGTCTGTCTGTGTCTACTTGTCTGTCTGTTCTGTTGTCTGTGTACTTGTTGTCTGTCTGTCTGTGTCTACTTGTCTGTCTGTCTGTCTGTGTCTACTTGTCTGTCTGTCTGTCTGTGTCTACTTATCTGTCTGTCTGTGTCTACATTTTCCTCTGTTCCTACGTTTGCTCCCTTCATCATTAGTTATTAGTTGTCATTATTGACATCGAACTCTGTAGCAACAGTATGTTGACCTGGCTCGCTAACCATTATGCCACATACATGTCAGTGTTATTTTTTTTTAAGGAATAATCTGTTTAATGCATAAAACCTTCCATTATTATTGTTAGAAACACTCAAAACATCAAAGGATTATTTAAAAACAACGCTTTTCCAGCTACTTAAAAAGTTTTTAACTAGTATGATTATTTTGCTTTAAGTTTCCTTTCAACTCTGTCTCTGTCTCACCCTGTCTGTCTCTCTCTCATATATATATATATATATATATATATATATTATATATATATATATATATATAACCTGTCTCTGTTTGTCTATCTATCTTTATCACACACACACACACACACACACACACACACATTTCGGGTTTACATATATATAAAAAGAAAAAGTATTTTCCTGACCTCCCATCAGGCCGGATTAACACAAGGTCTTTTTGTTTTTCTTTCTTCGTGTGGATTTTTTATGGGGCATCCACTAAAGATGGAACTTGCTATTCCGTCATAATGGATCTGCGAGACTTGCTTGCTAACCACGACTGTACGCCTAGGGCTCACATGTACAATGTACACAGTCAGGATGCCAATACAACTGACACTGACACCGACACCAGAAGACGCACGATATTGTGCTAGTTTGAATCAAATTTAATAACTAATTAGCAGTGGCTACCTGGCGTCGCCAGAGTAGTTTTTTTTAGTTAGTCCCGCAGATCCATTATTACTGAATCCTGAGTTGCATCCTCTTGGGATGCCCCATTTAAATCCCTGTAAAAAAAAAAGACCTTGCATTGATCCAGCTACTCTGAAAAGAAATGCTATCTAAAATATTAAATGAAGAAAAAAATCCATGCTGTTATCATTTAAATTTTATTTTCTAATTATCTTCACGAATATAAATCAAATCTCTCTTATTTTTGCTCAAAAATCAAGCCCTGGTGATATTTAATGTGTATATATATTTACTTTATTGTTAATTGTTTTATTTTCGAAGTTTCCCCCGGACATACATATACACACAACTGTCCTTTTTATATGTATAGACAACCGTGTCTTCCGTGTTACCTCCTTTCGGATATCACCCAACTTAAAACAATGTTCGTCTTAATGAATAAAACACACCACGCCCCGACTGCGACATAATCCCGAGGAGAGAGAAAGAGAGTAAATAAAGATTTGGGGGAGGGGTTAATCCTACACAATTCACTAGCGATTACAAGTGCCACTTTGAAGTGTGTATGTGTGGAGGGCAAAGACCTGTTGCCTACACACCCCTAACCTACATGTCACTCGTAGATTGAACATTCTGTGACACAAATGTTTGCCTCTGGCACTAAAATTTTCACTAAAGGAGTTCAAAAGAAAGTCTCTTGTTATAAAAAGAATGTTCTTTTTAATTCATTGTATCTGAAAAGGAAGGTCACGTTGTCATGGGAATCGAGAGATCGAGGGGGATTATGCTACCTACCTAGAAGTTTTATGGGTCCCTACTAAATTACACATTAAACGGGTATTCTAGCTGTAACCGAAGAAATTCCACGGAGCATGTTTGTAATAATTTAAACTGGGACAAATAGTCAATTTTAAAATTTGGTGAATCAATAAGAACGGTAACAAAATAGATGAAATGTGTTAGATTGAAAGCGTTTTCGCTTCCGGGCGCTCACCCCTCACTCTATCTTTCCTCTGCTCTCTCTTTCTCTCTCTCCTACCTAATTAAACGGGCATTCTAGCTGTAACCAAAGAAATTAAACGGAATATAGCAAAAATAGTAAAAGACGTAACCCAGAATTCCGGGTCAGAGTGGACCTGGAAGTAATGGCGATGGAGGGGTAATCCACACTCTCCAGAATTGGAAAATCGCCATTAGATGCAGTTCAGTGTCATATACCCTTGGAGGTAAATTTACCCCTTCAGCATATTCTAAGGGCTGTATATTTTTGAGTTAAAAAGTTAACTTTTTAAGCGGGTGATTCGAACTGCAATAGAGCTAACTTTGTGACAAGGTCAGGGTCAATGCCAAAGCCAAGGTTGATAATACTATCACAACCGGAAATAAAAGCTAGCGGTGAAACAATTGCTTAAAAAACAAGTTATTAAAGATAAAATTGAAAATGAATTTTTAAAAAAATGAATTAAAAAAAAATTAATATTCAGTCTAATTTTTCTAACCTCTTTTATTTGTTCCTTTTCCTTTTTTCTTCTTTTTTTTTTTTTTTTTTTAGTTATTTTCCTTTTGGAAAAAATCGAGACTTGTGTTAGCTTATACCATGCTCCACTCTACCAACTGAGCTATCGCTAGAGCATCCACCTTGGAATCGCAAGGTTCCGGGTTCGATACTGGTCCCCGCCATCTCAGCGCACGGGTAACACAGGGCTTATGAGACTCTAGCTCCGGTCCTGGGTACAGTTACTTAGGTAGAGGCTCGTTGTGTAACGGTTATCAGCTAAGGAAATGGACACGAGGCTGTTTTCATTTCACATAGCGCTTATATTCATGCTAAAGGTATGAATCCAATTATTCTCTCTCTATTCTCTCCCTTAAACCTTATGGCAATCGGTCTAAGAGAGAAGGAAAAATCTGAATTCAAACCGCTTAAAAATTGACATTGCTCTTTCTTTTTCTTTCTTTTATATTTTCTGTGTAGCATGTCGTTTTTCTTCCCTTTCTTTATAATAAAAACGGAAATGGTCAATTATTTAGCTGAGGTAACGATACTCATAAAAATAATTCGGTGGATAAGCGACACCAGATAATCAGGATTTGCATTTTTGCATTTCATCTTGGACGATTTGGACGGTCTAATTTTTTAACTAGAAGTTTATTGCAAGGAGATAACTGTCGTACAATTAAGGAACATTATAGATAGACTTTAAAATCGACCCCCTACCCGCTCCCCTTTTGTTGGGGGTGTACTTCCGGTTGTGTACACCACTCCGAAAAAAAAAAGATGGATTTTTGCAAGATGTTTAATGTTTCTTCATTTCACTTCCTTGTTTCCTCTGTCTTACGGCCAGTTCTTAAAGCCCAACCCCCACCTCTCGGTCATTACTCGAAAATACATTCCCAGCCGTTTTTCTCCCTTGTCAGTCATCATCTCCTCACCATCCTCTTTTTTTCCGGATGCCACAAACTTGGTTAAAGTCCATATCTTCCTTCTCTGCCCTTCCTATATATCCCCGCCTCTAACTTCTCTACCCCCTTTTTTTTCTGGCCTTAAAACAGGATGCTGGATATTCTTTTTTTTTGTTTATTTGTTTGATCGTTCTTTCTTTCTTTCTTCTATCTGAAGCGTCTTTTTTTTTTCTTTTCGTTTTCTTTTCTTTTCTTTATATAATTTTTCTTTCATTCTTTGTCTTTAAAGTGATATAGAAAAAAAAGAAAGGAAGTTGATATCACGAAATATTAAAAACAATGTGACGTGTTGATGCCCCACTGTCTTTGTTTCTTTCTCTTTTTCTCCAATGTCTACATACCTGTCTATTTCTTTTTCTAGTTTCTATTTCTAGTGTTTGTCATATTTTAATCTTTTCTGGCAATTCTCTCTTTCTCTTTCTCTGTTTCCTTCTTTCTTTCTCTGTTTCCTTCTTTCTTCTTTCTTTCTCTGTTTCCTTCTCTCTCTCTCTCTCTGTTCCTTCTCTCTCTCTGTCTGTTTCCTTCTCTCTCTCTCTCTCTCTGTTTCTCTTCTCTCTCTCTCTCTCTCTGTTTCTCTCTCTCTCTCTCTCTCTCTCTGTTTCCTTCTCTCTCTCTGTTTCCTTCTCTCTCTCTGTTCCTTCTCTCTCTCTGTTCTCTCTCTCTGTTTCCTTCTCTCTCTCTCTGTCTCTCTTCTCTCTCTCTCTCTCCTTCTCTCTCTCTGTTTCCTTCTCTCTCTCTCTCTCTCTCTGTCTCTCTCTCTCTCTCTCTCTCTCTCTCTCTCTCTCTGTTCTCTCTCTCTCTCTCTCTCTCTCTCTCTCTCTCTCTCTCTCTCTCTCTCTCTCTCTCTCTCTCTCTGTTTCCTCTCTCTCTCTCTCTCTCTCTCTCTCTCTCTCTCTCTCTCTTGTCTCTCTCTCTCTCTCTCTCTCTCTCTCTCTCTGTTTCCTTCTCTCTCTCTCTCTCTCTCTCTCTCTCTCTGTCTCTCTCTCTCTCCTCTCTCTCTCTTCTCTCTCTCTCTCTCTCTCTCTCTCTGTCTCTCCTCTCTCTCTCTCTTCCTTCTCTCTCTCTCTCTCTCTCTCTGTTTCCTTCTCTCTCTCTCTCTCTCTCTCTCTCTTCCTTCTCTCTCTCTCTCTCTCTCTCTGTTTCCTTCTCTCTCTCTCTCTCTCTTCTCTGTTTCCTTCTCTCTCTCTCTCTCTTTCCTTCTCTCTCTCTCATTAAATTTCACAATTTCCACAAACCTGAAACGTCACCCTTTTTTTCCCCCCCCCCACCAGTCACATGGCTTATATTTTCCCCGTCGTTGTAAGTGAACTATTAAAGAAGACACAAACGCTCGCCAACTTTAAATCACTCCCATCATTCTTAAAGATTATTTCATTTCATTTTTACTCTTTCACAACAACAACAATAATAATTCGTGCAATTTCTTTATCATTTCATTGAGTTTTTCTTTTTAAACAAACACCGAACAAAAACATCCGGATTTCTAATACCGACAAAATACAAGGATCTCAATTAAATTAGTTTTATTTTATTTTTTAAATTGGATATTTTCCCTTACGTTATAAATTTTTATACAGGATTTTATTATTCATTAATTTTTTTTTTTTTTAGGTGCTCCGACTTTTTCTTCGTTCATTTCCGGATTTATTTAAAAACAGTTCTTTGTCCTTTTCATATTTTACCGTTTCTCCTACCATCATCAGGTTACATCCAGTTTCTAACCGATATTTTTGCCAGTCAGTTAAATATCAGATAGATTCAACTTACTCATGTATCCACTGAGGTACCCCCTCACTTTTTTTATTTTATTTTTTTAATAATTTGTTCGAGGGTGTGTCAAGCGATATGTATTGGACCCCTAGGGTACATGGTAAAAAAAAAAAATGCTTACTCAAGTTTTATCAGTTAATCGTATTATTTTATTTTTCAAAACCTATCATGCATAATCATTTTAATATATATATATATATATATATATATATATATATATATATATATATATATAATATTATTTTGAGGTTTGCTTAAAATGGTAGAGGAAGAGAATGAAGGTAGTGAGGTTTGGGTCTCTTTATCGCCGCTGCCAGACTCTCTGGTACTTCTGGGTACTTCTGTCCCCCACAACCCTAAGTAATCAAACAAGAAAATTTGATATTTCGAACAGAAACATGTGCGTGTTTTTTTGTTTTTGTTTTTTTTTTGTTGTTGTTCTTTTTACTCCTCGTCTTTAGTGGTCAGTTTAGTACAGAGCAGTAAGAAAAGAAGGACGTATCTGATCTTCACAATCACCTCTAATAACGTAACCCGCTACCAAACATTAAAAATAAAATAAAATCTTTGGAACGTTTTAGGGTTAGAAATACTAGAAAGAAAATGGAAGTTTTCAAAACTACTTCCTGCTGTAGTAAGGGTTTCACTTATTTCCTTATTATTGTTTAGTAGTACTTGATAATGCTTATAAAATATGAGTTATCTGTAAAATGACAATAATTAGATATAACATACCATGTGTGTCATAAAAGTATCGAGATTGAAGCTGTATTTACCAAGATAGAAATGAACAATGAATGAATGGAACATTAATTTTTTTTTCAGAATGCAAGATAATTTCGATACTTTCGATACTTTTTTGACACACCTTGTATATAAAATAATGTTAAATTCAAAATATTAAATATAATGTTCATATATAATATATGAAATAATGTTAAGTATAATATTAAATGCTTTTAAAATCTAAGTTCAATTTCTTGAAAATCCGTAGCATTTTTAAGAGCAGTCTATGATTTGCAATACTCCACGTTGGCCTTTTCTTGGGCTAGACTGCCAGTCGGAGAGAGGCCACCTTCGATCAATTAGCCACGTCAAGCCCTAGCACCTATATAATTGCCCCAACCCTTTTTATCATATGGGTGCTAGAAGACGGTGGCTGAGGGTCTTCATGTCATGGGAATGACGTTAAACTATCTGATGGTGAGGTTTCAGTTCTGGAGGTTTGGGGAATGTGGAGCACCCCTTCATCACCATTGCTCCCTGGTCCACTCTCACCCGGAGTGGTAGTACCTGTTAGGGTCCCATCTATGGATTAAATAGAAAGATGTATTTATAAAAAAAAATTGAGTATCCATTAAGAATTGATTTATTTCAAAACTTTATCGGCATTAAATGACCCACTGAGGTTGATGTGCCGTAAAACAAACCAAACCGTAGCGATTTTAAATGAAAAATATTTTTTTATTAGTAAAAATCAACGCACTTTCTAAAAATAAATCAGTGGACATTTTTGTTAATGTTGCACTTTCAAAATAGTTTATTGGGGATTTTGGGTTTTTAAATGTGTATTAACGAAACTGATAAGATTGTTGTTGGGTAGTGGGAAATTCAAATTTTATATTTTTTTTTACAATCGCTCCTTTTGATTTATTAGGCGGGGGAGTGGGGTTCTTGAAACTATCCTGATTCTTATCTTCACTGCCGCTGACTGATTGTATCCACTGCAGAGGGTAAGCCAAACTTAACCCAAAAAGGGGGTCCGAGTTTCACACTAAACTGCATTTGATGCTGAGGCCCCAGTATTGGAGATTTAGACCAATGCCTTTGTAAAAACAGTGCGGAGTATCTCTTCATTGCCATTACTCCCAGTTTCACTCTGACCCGGACTGGTAGTACCTTTTAAGCTCCAAACTATGGGTCAAATAAATCTGTTTAAAAAAATATTAGTATTCAATAGGACCTTGTGGAACAAAAAAAAAAAAACTCTTAAACCACTGCACAAAAAATGTGAGTATTAAACATACAATGAACGCAATTCCCTAATCCAGAGATGCTGATAGGTACACATCTTGCGTCCCTGACGCACAAAAATCTAAAAGGACGCAGTAAAATCGTATCCATGCGTCCTAGTGTTTTACTTTTTTCTTCCCTCACCATTTCAAACTAACTGTAAATACATTTCAATAGTTTCTATTGTTGTTTTCCTAGATCATAAATAAAAACCCTACAACTTATTTAGTTGGGACCCATCAAATTTCCCGGGGACTCGTTCAAAATAATATGTGCATCCCAGGACTCACTAAATCAAAAAGGTATCAGCATCACTGCTAATCTATGCATAAAATAACCCTAGATGGGTTGACATGCCGTTATAATCAATTATATGGATTTTAGTAACCTTATCTGTACAACGTTTCGGCCGATGTGCCCTCCGGCCTTCTTCGGGTATTTCTTAGCGTTATCTCTTCTGCGCACTCACTCCCTCTTTATCATTCCCCTATTCTCTTATGTTTTTTTCTATGTAGCATGTCCCTTTTCTTCCCTTTCTTTATAATAAAAACGGAATGGTTCATTATTGAGCTGAGGTGATGACACTCATAATAAATAATTCGGCGGATAAGCAACACCAGATAATCAGGAATTACATTTCTGCATTTCATCTTAGATAGTTTGGACGGTAAATTTTTTTTAACCAGAAGGTGTTGCAAGATGATAACGATTATACAATTAAGGAACACTAGTATTATTATTTTTTAATTTCCTTATGAATTTCTAAAGCAATATAAGCATTTTGACATTCAACATCAACATCAACACATGGGAGGCTTTTGCAGAAGAACGTGCGACCTGGCGCCTCCTCGTCAAACAGACAACAGCAATCCAGCAAGCGTCACCGTTTGTTTGCAGTCACTGCGCCAGAGATTGCCATTCAAAAATTGGTCCGTTCAGCCACTCATGCAGTTGCAGAAAAAAAGTGAACACTACGCCATCGTCTGTAATAGACGGAAGGATGCCACCATAAGTATCTATTTTGTTTGAGCCAAGATGCTCTATATTAGGGTGATAAGAGTGTAATACCTGTATCTGGAAAATTTAAAAAAAAAAACTATTAAAACTAGTATTAATATATAGATTTGGGGGGGGCGCGGTGGTGTACAGGTTAGTCGCAGGAAATGGACTCGTCAACCCGAGTTCAATTCCTGAATGAAGACACAGTTCACATAGTTAATACCCTTGGGAAAGGTATGAATCCAACTATTCTCCTTCCAGCTATGGTGAAATAGTATTGCAGATTGGGCTTTTTGACCTTGGTTAGGCAACCAGTCTAGGAGAAGAAAAACTTTGAATTCAAACCTGGTCACTACTAGACTCGGGCCTACTTAGTGATATATTTCAATTAAAAAAAAAATTTTATTCTGAAAACAAAATTTTATATATATATATATATAAAGAAATGAAATGCCTTTAAATTCATAAGGGTTAGGCTGACAGAATCATTGCGATTATGATTTTAATTTTCTCCATGTGAACTGAATTGGGACAGTAAAACAAAACAAAAATACATTTGTTGCTTTAAAATTAGGCTAAGATCTTCTGTAAAAGTTATTAAAAAAAGGAGGAAAAAAATTCTTAAGGAAAAAATAAATATCAAGGGGGAAATAGAATAATGGTGCCCTTGTTAATGGTTAATTCTGAGTTAAGACATCTTAATATATGCTATGTTATATTTTGAAGTGTCAGGTTCATATTCGGAAGTTATGTCTGGTCAGAGTAAAAGTCTACGGCATATCTGCATATATACCATTATTTCCTTCCTTCTCTCTCTCTCACACAGAGGATTTATCAACAAAAGGAGAAAAGAACATTTTTATTGAAAGTTATAAAATAATTTCCCAGACACTGATCGCCCCCAATTCACATACATATATTCCCTTCATGTCTGTTCATTTGTGTGTGGAGGGGGCACCTCGTGTAGTGTAATGGTTATCAAGCTAGATTAGCAGTCCATTGCTAGTAAGTTTTATTCTCACTGGGTGCTCCTCACCTATGGCCTTGTGCCGCACCTAAGCTACGCTTAGTAAATAACTGTGTTTGTGTTCCCTTCACATGTGTGTGTGTATTCCGTTCTCGTATATATATATGTGTGTGTGTGTGTGTGTGGATTGTTTACTTTAAATGTTTATTTGTGTGACTATTTTAAACGTATATGTGGTTTGTCCAGAATTGAATTAAAAACCTCTTTGTCTGTATGCCTTTGCTCTAACCACTGAGCTATATCTGTAAAAAAAGGAAAGAAATCCCGCGTTCTCTCTTTTCCAAACCGCTTTTACTATTCTGCCCTTTGCTCCTTTTATTATGAAATGATTGGTACGTAATACAACCCCTCCCACCCCGGTCTCAGCATAAGCCTGCCGCGGCTGGCTAGAAAATAAGACAAAATTGAGAGGGAGAGAAAGACGAATGAAAAACGTTGCACTTACTCCCACCCATGTCTAGTTTCTGTCTCTGACCCTTGCAAAGCAGCCTTACCCCCCATACACACACACACACACACACACACACACACACACACACACACTTACCTCACCTCCCAGCGCTGTTAAACATTCCCATGCCCGTACCTCCCACTAGCAGTCCCAGAATCTGCACGTCTGTGACTCCGCACATTTCAGATGTCCTTTGCGTTGTTACCAGCTCAAAAAGCAGGTCTACCTTGACGCCCCCCCCCCCCACACACTCTACTCGAGCGCTTAGGCTGAGTTTTAGTAAGACTCCCCTTGACCTTAACCCCTTCTTGCCAGTCAGTTCTTCATTGGTCATAATAAAGCAACGCATTACTTCTCAAATATTAGTTTTTGGCATTGGTTACATTCCCGTTTTAAAATGGCTGGGAGCCTACATTATTTTCAAAAACGACAGCCATTTTAAAACTGGAAATGTAACAATTGCTGTTTCAACCCGAATTCCAAAAAATGGTAGTATATTTCTGTTTACATATCTGAATTAATAAATATACTAAGTGCTGAAATGTGTGTACACTTGGACCATTTTTTTTGTTAATGAGTACTCCTCACTTAGGGGGCCCTAGGCTTAATCTACCCAGCCTAATAGTTTAATCAATTTTGGTTCTAAATTAATGTCAAAAAATAAGGAAGGTTGCTTATCCAAATTCATTAAATTGGTATTGAACTTTTTTGTAGGCAGATAATTATTTTAATCCTTGTAAGTAAAAATAAAGTCGTCGGGGTGGCCTAATGTATCAGCCAGACAGCGAGGGAGTCTCTCTTTTTCACTAGCGCTAGACCAAGGAGATTGTTTTTGTGCCTGAGGTGGAGCGCCACACCTACCATCAGCTCCTCACTTTACCACACAGATCCATGTGCTACTCATATGCTGAGTTGCCAAGGGCCGGTGTCAACCCAGGAACCTTGTGATTCCTAGTCAAGTGCTCCAGCAAATAGATGGGTCAAATAGAAAAAAATGAGTTTGCAAAAAATCTGTTTTGAAAAAAAAAAAAATTGAGTACCCATGAAGAATGAATAAAATTAAATTCTTTGCCATAAAATAACCCAACAAGGGTTGACATGCCATAAAACCCAACTAACAAACTGTTGTTTTACTACAAGGATGTCTTTAGCATTAAATAACCCATGAAGGTTGATATGGCATTAAACTAAGAAATTAAATCATGTGCCTGTTCAATACTTAAATGGTGGACCATTTGAGCAATAGCAGGTATTGTAAGCAAACTGGTATCAAAATGATTTGATTCGGCATTAAATAGCCTGAAAAGGGTTGATATGCCAGAAAATAAAACAAATCTCTCTAATCTCTATCTATCTATCTATCTCTCTATCTATCTATCTCTCTATCTCTATCTATCTATCTCTCTATCTCTATCTCTCTCTATCTATCTCTCTATCTATCTCTCTCTATCTATCTCTCTATCTATCTCTCTCTATCTATCTCTCTCTATCTATCTCTATCTCTATCTATCTCTATCTCTATCTATCTCTATCTCTATCTCTATCTCTCTCTATCTCTCTATCTCTATCTATCTCTCTCTCCACACACAAATGTGTGTATATATAATAGATATTAAAGGACATTAAATAGCCCGATAAAGGTTGATATTCCATTAAACTACTAACCAACCAATCAAACCCTGCACTGGGTTGGTATTGAACCTGGAACCTTGTGGTTCAACAGTAAACATTGAATCCAATCTTCTTTTTTGATCACTAAATTGTTATTGTCGGTTGGTTGTCATAAGACTATAATTAAAGTTGATTACAAGTTTATTGTTTCACTAAAGGAAATACTTTTCTTCCTGTGAAATATCAAGTTCAAAGGTGGATCAGTTGATACTCCACCTGTTAAATGACATCTCTTCAGCTTTAAAAAATAAAATAAAATAAATATCTTCACCTTTTAACCTTTGCTTAGTTGTAAGCTAGATTTTTTAAAATTTCAATTTAAAACGAAAATTTTAATTGAATTTAAAATAAATTAATTTCTAATTTTAAAAAGTTTTTTTTAATTTTTTTTTTTACTTTTTCAAAAAGTTTTTTTTCTAAATTTTCCTGTTTTTTTTTTGTTTTTTTTTTTTTGTTTTTTAAATTTAATTTTTGGTAATCCGGAGGGAACAATGTCAAAAACAGAATAATGGTTTTATATTCTTTATATGGTTAGTTTTAAAGTAGATTCTTTTCTTTGAATTTTAATTTTTTAAATTTCAATTTAATAAAAAAAAAATTATTAAATTTAAAAAAGAAATTATTTTTAAATTTAAAAGAATTTAATTTCTCATTTAAAAAAATATTTTTTATTTTTGGAATCTGAACATTAATGACCAAAGAGTGCCCCCATAATTACATTTATACACTTTGTAGTCCTCATAAAAAATCCTACCTGTAGGGTGGTTTTCTGCTAGATAATATTAATCATTGTATATTACACAAATATTACTCTAAGCCAATTGTTGTTAGTAGACAGTAAATGCGTGTGAAGAGAAATTCCCTGTTAACATTGTTGTTTGATTTAAGATGACATTTTTCAAGTTTCTTCCTGTTTAAGTAGTTTGCATTCTTTTTTCTTTTTTTTCTCTTTTTTTTCTTTTTTTTCTTTTTTTTTTTTTTTCTTCCACTCTTGCTCCTTTTTCTTTTTCCCCCTTATCTTTTTTTCTTTTTCTCTTCTTTTTTCTCTCTTTTTTCTCTTCTTTTCTCTTCTTTTTCTCTTCCTTTTTTCTCTTTTCTTTCTCTTTCTTTTTCTTTCTCTTCTTTTTCTTTCTCTTTCTTTTTCTTTCTCTTTTTTCTTTCTCTTTCTTTTTCTTCCTTCTTTTTTCTTTCTCTTCCCTTTTCTTTCTCTTCCCTTTTCTTTCTCTCTTTTCTTCTCTTCCTCTTTTTCTCTCTTCCTCTTTGCTTCTCTCTTCCTCTTTGTTCTCTCTTCCTCTTTTGCCTTCTCTCTTCCTCTTTTGCCTTCTCTCTTCCTCTTTGCCTTCTCTCTTCCTCTTTTGCTCTTTTGCCTTCTCTCTTCCTCTCTCCTTAATATCACGTCTTCTAACCAATTAACCTTTTAACAAAATCAACCTGGTAAAAATTATCACATTCTGATCCTTCTAATCAAACAAGCAGATTGATTTCTTCAAATTTCTTAATGGCTTCTCATTTAAACATTACCCCGACTAGACTGCTAAGAAAAGAGGATTCAAAAATACCTGGAGTATCTACAAAAAAAAAAAGAAAGAAAAATGGCCTCTGTCCTATATTTACTTCCATTTTGTATAAGAATGACTCAAAATTTGGGGAGATATCAAATTGTCTAGTATGCTTTTTTCTTCTTTTTTGTTTAACGTTTTAGAGGACAATTTTTGTTTGCTTGTTTATTATAACAAACTGTCAGCGTTTCTCTTCAATTTTATCATGTTATTGTGAGGAAGTCAACACGCAGAAAACTGATCCTTCAAAAAAGGAGTGGTTCCTTTGGTTGTAAAATGAAATAAAATATCAAATGACAAGGAAAAGAGACCCCCCCCCCTTTTATTTTTTATTTCTCTTTTTTCTTCTAGTTAGTTCTCTCTTTTTGTCTTTTTCTTCCACTTTCTATTTAAGAAAAAAAAAAACTTCCCTATTAATCTTTCTTGCTTTCTTCTTCCCTCTTATTTACATACCTTTTTCTTACCTTTATTTTCTCTCATACCCTCCCTCTTCCTTTCTTTATATGTTCCTTCTGTTCTCCCTTTTCTCTCCCCCTTTCTTCCTTCATCTTTACCATGTTTCTCTTTTCATCTTTTTTTTTTTATTTTTTTATCATTTTTTTTTTTTTTTTTTTTTTTTTTTTTGCTGAATTTTTGAGATGACGCTTGATAATTTGTATTATTTAGATTATTCATACTATTGCCCAAATATTTTTTTATTTTATCGTCTTTTCTTTTTCCTTTTTCATCTTTTTCTTTCTATTTCTTCCTTTTCCTTCTACCCCACCCTTTTCCTTTTTCACTTTCTTGGAACTCTACCTTGATATAAATTCATATACTCTTTAAAAAAATTTCCAAAAGTTTTCTACTCAACATCTCTTTTTCTTTTCCTTTTTCCTTTTTCCTTTTTTTTTTTCCTTTTCCTTTTTTTTTTTTTTTTTCTTCCTTTTCCTTATACTAAAACATAAAGTCTCTCTTCCAAAAATGATATCAGTGATATTAGCCAAACATCAAGAACAAAAAAAAAAAAAAAATTACTTATGGAAACTTTATTGACAATGTCGGCAAATACAAGATAACCAATCTTGTTCTTTTTTTTATTTTTTATTTAACTGATAATCGTAAAAGAAGTGAATATTTTTGTCTAAGTATTTGACAAGAGTTGCAAAAATCTGATCTCCAAGAAGCTCAAATCTTCATTCTAATCATTTTCTATTTGGATTAGACACAAATGTTGAAAGATGGGTGCCAGTTCTCCAAGAATGTTGGTAACTGAGGGGAGGATTAGGCTGTCCAAAGATAAAATGTCATTTCAGAGGAGTATGTAATGGAATCAGTTAGGTGCTGGTTTAGCTCAGTCGGTAGAGCATCCAACTCTAGGAACCACAAGGTTTCAGGTTCGATACCAGGCCCCCGCCAATTCAACTCGGTGTATGAGTAGCATAGCTTAGGTAATCTGATCTATGTATTAAAGTGGAGAGCTGATGGTAGCTGTAGCATTCCACTTCAACGTGGCTTATGGTCAAGTCACATTGAAAGCACCGGTTCTTGCTAGCTCACTGAAGTTAAGTAGCGATGAGCCTACTAAATACTTAAATTGGTGCCCATTTAAGCAATAGCAGATACTGTAAGAAACTGAATATCAAAATGACTTAATATCAGCATAAAATGACCCGAAAAGGGTTGATGTGCCATAAAACAACCAACTAGTCTAGCAGTAGGAAGAGGATAGACTCCCTCACTGTCTGGCTGATACCAACAATAGGCCACTTCAATAACAACTTTGGTAATGGAAAAGTAAAAATAAGTTAGATTTAAAACCAGACCTGAAATTATAATCAGACACTGTTGAACATCCACACATCCACATCCACACACACATCCACACACATCCACATCCACACACACACACATCCACACACACCCACACACACACACACATCCACATCCACATCCACACCCACACACACACACACACAGATTTTGGAAGACATGAAACAAAACCAAATAGACATCCACTAGCAACAACTTCAGTTTTGGAGATCTTCTGTAGAAGAGATTTTTATCTCGAAATATTAAGTTGATGAGCTTACTGAACGTTTCTTGTCAAAAGTGCTTACTATCTGGAAAGGTTGGCTTGAATTAGAGCAACAAAAAAAAAAAATGGAGGATATAATCATTGAGGCAAAACCCTATTCTTTTTTTGTTCACTTTTTTTGGAGAGTTACCAGTTCCATTCTATCTAATTCTTTTACTCCCTCTGTCAAATTTAATTTTGATTTTTAACCCTTTAAACAACATATTCAACAGGGCTGTGGAGTCGGACTCAATTAAGGGGTCACTAGAATTACTAAAACGAAGATTGGAGGCCGTTATGTAATGGTTAGTCGTGGGAAATGGACTTGTTGACCAGAGTTCAAATCATTGACGAAGCTACAGTTCACATAGCGCTAATACCCTTGGGAAAAGTATGAATCCAACTACTCTCCCTCCAGTTATGGGTAAATAGTAAGGCAGACTAGGATCTTTAACCTTGGTTAGGCAACCAGTCTAGGAGAAAGAAATCTCTGAATTCAAACCTCTTAAACTCCGCTTGGGGTGGTCACTACTAGAATAGGCTCAGTCCGAATTAGTGATCTATTTCACTAATATAAAAAAAATTCTTGTTGATATTTATGAAAGCGTAATATGATCTTTTTCGTTCCAAACACGAAGTGTAAAAAGTTGTTTACATTACCTTTTTATAAGGAAAGAGGTTAAACATGAAATGCCCGGATGCAAACTTTTAAAACCAGCTAAATAGCCTATTGAATGAAAAATCCACATCTGAGAAATTTAGACAGATATCTTTATAGATTTAAACTGTTTGTTTTTTTTTTGGGGGGGGGGTTATAATTTTTTATTTTTTTATTTTTTTAAAGGCTTCTCTAAGCTGAAAGGTTAATGGGTTTGTGTCGTTTAATTTTTCCTTTTGTTTTGCTTCCTATCTTAATTGGGTGTTGAAGTACCAGGTATTGAAATAGACTCGCCTTTACTAATTTGTGTTGAGTCAAATCTTTTGTTTACAGTTGATTTATTGTCCCGTTTCAGTCGCAATACAATAGCACCAAACTTTATTAAGACTTTTGTTAGAGAACAAATTATAACCTTTTGCCGGGAATTACTTTTTCAACTAAAGGTACGAATTGACTCTGCCAGCAACATTTAAAAAGAAAAAAGAACCAACTTCGACTCCGGTTGAATTTACACTTTATATGGCCCTAATTTAGTCTGCATACTCCTTTTAGAGTATAAAAAAATTATGGTTTTATGTTCATTACGAATTATAATCAATTAATTACAAAAAAATCAGTGCCAGAAAAGAAAAAGCTTATTTATCATCGAGTGTGTATATATATATATATATATATATACACACACACACACACACACACGCTGATAAGTACATGTCCTGCATCCCTGACACACAAAAATCTAAAAGGACGCAGTAAAATCGGATCCCTGTGTCCCAGTGTTTTTCTTTTTTCTTCCCTCACCATTTCAAGCTAACTGTAAATACATTTCAATATTTTTTTTTTTTTTTTAGAAATGAATTACACATAATAGGTTATGGTTAGATGCCTTTAGTTGGGACTCATAAATTTTCCCAGGAACTCATTCTAAGCAAATATGTACATCCCAGGACGCACTAAATCAAAAAGCTATGAACATCACACACACACACACACACACATATATAATATATATATATATATATATATATATATATATATATATATATAAAGAAAAATAGATATAAAAACCGACAGTGTAATAAAGTTATTGAAAAAACGAAAATGTCAAAGATTGACTTGCAGAAAACCAACGCTAAAGTGTTTTGGTTTTAATCAAACCATCAATGGGGCTCAACTTGGTTAATAATTATAAATCAATTCATTTTTCCTCTAGTTGAATTTACACTTCATATGGCCTTAGTTTAGTCTGTAAAGTTATACAGTGCACATTCTTTATAGATTATTTTAAAAAATCACTTTTATATTTATAAGGAATTGTAATTAATTGCATAAAGAATAGTTGAAATTGGTGTTGCCAAAACTTGGAGTCAGTCAAAGGTTTCAAAGATTTTGTGTTCAGATTACACAGCTCTGCCTTGTGTTCAGCTCTAAAAAAAATTTATTTTACTTCCTTAAACTCTTAACTCTTAACATCCTGTTGAGAATTTTTCAAGTCCAGAGCCCCATTCCTATAAGGATTTATCAAAAAATGGCCTTTTCATTTAAAGTTACCTGAGATATTTCCCTTAAATCAAAGACTTCTAAATATATTTAATATTACATTTAAACAAAGGCTATCATTTGGGGTAGATTAGGAAATGTGACTTCTGGCCAGGTGGAATGAGGCGGTATAGGATGTTAAGAGTTAATGTCCTATACCACTTCATTCCACCCGACCGGAAGTCACATTTATTTTCATAATCTACCCCAAATGATAGCTTTTATTTAAATGTATTATTAAACAAATTTAGAAGTTTGATAAATGGTTATAGGTATTGGGCTCTGGACTTAGAAAATTCTCAACAGGATGTTAAGAGTTAAAAACTCTTTAGTGCAGA
This sequence comes from Doryteuthis pealeii, assembly GCA_023376005.1. NCBI lineage: Eukaryota > Metazoa > Mollusca > Cephalopoda > Myopsida > Loliginidae > Doryteuthis > Doryteuthis pealeii. Next base: position 14,274,068 of record CM042168.1, on the reverse strand, counting down.
AAAATAATCAGTGCATATTTATCTATTAAAAAAGAAAAATGAAAAACACGCTGAGGTAGGTGTGGCCTATCAAATCGTTCTTCAAAAACTGTTTTTTTCAACTATGTGCATTATAATTAATTTGCTTTTCATGTCCTGAATACGAACAATTAGTTATTATCATTATGCACACTAGCAAAAATAAACGCCCTCTGGGCGGTGTAAAAATTAATTTTTGAAAGATATTGCCTGAGGGGGTGAGCATTAAAAATTCAATGTTAGAGAGTTTGTATCATAAGCAAAATCATCAAATTTATTAAAGGAGTAAAAAAAAAATAAATAGAACAATTTGAAATTGAAACTTAGTCCTGTTCCCCTCAAATAAAATGTTTCATGCATCTATTTATTATTAATTACCGTATTTGACAGCATATAAGACGCACGGGTAAATAAGACGCACCCCCATTTCAGCAGGTCAATTCAGGAAAAAAAAAGTTTTTAGTGTATTTAAGCATATATTGCTGAAAACAGTCTAGCTGTGCATTATACAAGCAGAAACATAGCTGTATAAAAGCAATTTGGCAGTACAGGCAAGCAATAAGCATACACAAGACATTTCAATAGCAGGAAATAATAATATTATAGCATTGGCCTATGGGAGGTCTCAAACTTCACCTGCGATGTATAAGACGCAGGGCAATTTTTTGACCCAACATTTTTGGGGAAAAAGTGCATCCTATATGCCCTCAAATATGGTAGATAATTATTTTGAATATTTTACACAATTTTTACATAAAATCTGCCAGGTTAATGGTTGTGTATTTATTTCATGATAATTTTGGTTGAAATAAATTTATAACTTTTAACATGGGCAATATTTAGTCCTTTTCTTTATCAATCCTATGAATAAATTGAAGGATTGACAAACCAGGATGTATATTTCTTTCAACTTGAATGGTATTCAGATTCTGGTATAAAGTTTCAGGAAGTGAGTTGGGGGGAGGTGTTGGTGGGTTCCTTGGGGTTTTTTGTCATGGTTAGTTGGTTTCATCTCTTGTGTTGATAGTATATATATATATATATATATATATATATATATATGCGGGACATTTAATACCAGAGTTGTCATGCCTCACTATTTATCTATCTTTTGTACTCTAAACAAATGTTTGTTTGTTTATTTTTCCTGCCCCCCCCCATGCCCCCTTCACCTGTGTTACTGTACACAACTAAGAAGGGCCCAGTGGCATCTGGAGTATGCCTGCCTCTGATATCTTGATTTATATTTCTAAGCAAGCACCCTGGCTCAAAAATCTGTACTGCTCTAGTGAATTTGATCCTCACCGAGTGCCCTACACTCAGCTATAGAAATGATTGGTAGAATAGGGATCACTAAACTTTTTTCACAGTGGGCGGGGAAAATTGAAAAAAATAACGAGTGCGGACCACATTATTATTATTGTCCAATACCTGCTAGCTAGAACGAAAGCTCTGAGAAAAAGATGTAAAACAAAATTTATCTTTCCATGTTACATTCATGGATGAGTGGTGTAAGATGCACAAAAACAAATTTAACCAATATATTTATTTTCAAAACATTATCAAAGTATGCAACATTCAAATACCATCTGCGGGCCGGATCCGTGTCTGATTCTGTGTCCAACCACAAACTGTCATCTAAGAAGCTGCATCTGCAAACCAACCAGGTGTTGGTCTAAGCTACAACACTGCACAAATTATTTGTTTTAAGTTTGATAGTTACTGTATTTGACAGCATATAAGACGCACCCCCATTTCAGCAGGTCAGATTCAGGAAAAAAAAGTTTTTAGTGTATATAAGCATATAATGTTGAAAACAGTCTAGCTGTGCATTACACGTTGCAGAAACAGCTATATAAAAGCAATTTGGAGTTTAGGGTAGGTAAAAGTACTGAGCGTAAGCTGGGTTAGTGAGCATCATAGAGAATCCTACGATATATAAGACACATACTCTAATTTTTTAGCCAAAATTTTGGAAAAAATGTACATCCTATATGCCGTCAAATACGGTAGATAATCATTTTGAATATTTTACACAATTTTTACATTAAATCTGCCAGGTTAATGGTTGTGTATTTATTTCATGATAATTTTGGTTGAAATAAATTTATAACTTTTAACATGGGCAATATTTAGTCCTTTTCTTTATCAATTCTATGAATAAATTGAAGGATTGACAAACCAGGATGTATATTTCTTTCAACCTGAATGGTATTCAGATTCTGGTATAAAGTTTCAGGAAGTGATCCTCACCGAGTGCCCTACACTCAGCTATAGAAATGATTGTATAGAGTAAGGATCACTAAACTTATGTTAACAGTAAGACACATAATCTAATTTTTTAGCCAAAATTTTGGAAAAAATGTGTATCCTATATGCCGCCAAATACGGTAATTTATCTAAATACTACATGCGGTATCAACCATATGTTGCTGGTTGACCCTGGATTACAGCTAGAGTTTATCAAAAAAAAAAAAAAAGGAAAAAAATCTAAGCAGCGTAAATTATTTGGGATTACCCTTTAAGTAAATTTCAAACAAACTGCCAACATGGCATTAACTCAGGGATTATCTCTTTATCTCCTACTTTATTTTATTAAATAAATCCTTTCTTTATTAAACTTGTTTGTGGGAGGGAATAAAGAAGCTTCTTTCTTCTGGCATGTTATAGATTTAATGAGATGAGGAATACGAACGAGGAAGTAGAAGGATTTAGCGCCGTCAGTGCTATGTGTAATCTTTATTTATTTTTTATTTTTTTACCCTCTGATATAGATTTTTCGGTACCATTATAGTATGTGGCCTACCCTTTGAATGTGACCTACCATTAAAAAAAAGCATATTATAAGGTTATAATAACTGCTAACCCTATTTCAGAATTTTAGAATATTTTAAAATTATTTCTCTGAATGTTTGAGATGAAGCTTGATGATTAGTATTATCTGCGTTATTCGGACTATTGTTCTCAGATAACAATGAAGATGAGGACAATAGTCTGAATAACGCAGATAATACTAATTTAGAATTAAATAGATCTATGATTCATGTAAATTATGGATAAATTAGTTTTTAATTATTCTTAATTACTATATACAGCTTATGACTGAATTGCATTTCTTGAAATTGAATATATGTGAAAAATAATTAGATATTATATACTACTTATATATACAAATATACTCTTACTGACGTAGGACACATTCAAACCGGGTAGGCCACATATTATAACAGAATCAAAAAGCTAGCCCTCATACTATAACGGCACATATTTCTCTATACAAATGTTACCCCTTGTGGTCATGTCCTGGTTGGTATTTATTTACTGTTTGCTACCATTCCAAAGTTTAAGCATGTCCTGGGTATGACGTTAAACTGAATCTAGTGGTGAAGTTCCAATGCTGGAGTTCCGTGGAGCGTTGACATGCCATAAGACCTAGCCAACCAACCTCTGTGGTCTCTTAAACACCGAATTTAAATAGCCAGCTCTCTGTAACTGCCTTCCTCAAGGTGGCTGTTGATTGGTCACTGTCTGTGCTATGCAAATTATCAACAATGCTGGAGCTCTGTGGAGTGTCTCTTCATCACTATTACTCCCAGGTCCACTCTGACCCAGAGTGGTAGTATCATGCTTTAGGGTCCCATCTATGAGTTAAATAGATTAAAATGAGCTATTAAAGAGTGTTTTAAAAAGAATTATTTTGAAAAAAAAAAAAAATTGAATACCTAACAAAAATGTATGAAACAATGTCTAGTATAAAATAACCCAATTGTGTTGACATACCATAAAAAAAAAAAAAAACCAACCAACCTCTGTGCTTTCCTAAACACTCAGCTTTCTGTAATTGCCTTCCTTGAGGTGTCAGTTTGCTATGCAAATTATCAACTAGCGCCACCACTCTAACTATTCCACTTCTCCAAACAGGCAATTCATCAAGGGCAGATAACTCAGTTATGCTAAAACTGTCCAGACAAAATACAAAAATGAAATCTTGCATAAATGCTAACTGCAAAAATTTCTGTTATATACATTAATTTTTTTTTTTCCTGTAGGATTTTTTTTTTTTTTTTTTTTTTTTTTTTTTTTTTTTTTTTTTTCAAATTTTTTATGATTTTCAATGCACTTCTATAGTAAAATCATTAGCGGTTCTAAATCCACAAGGGTGGACTGGAAATTTCATAGGCTGACGTCATATCCACAGTTGATGACTTTTTTGACTAATTGGATCCAAGCACTGCAACACTGAAAAGTGGTTGGTTGGTTGGTTTTGTTTCACAGCATATCAACCCTTTTTAGTTTGAATTCAGTGTTTTCCTTCTCTTCAACCACTTGTTTAACCAAGGTTAAAGAGCCCAGTCTGTTCTAGTATTTGCCCTGGAGAGAGAATAGTTGGATTCATACCTTTCCCAAGAATATTAGTGCCATGGGAAACTCAAACAGCCTTGTCAACAAATTGAACTCTGTTCAGTGTCCTACTTACTACACTACAACAAACACCTCCATACTATTCTAGATATAGGTGATATTTCTCAAAGCCTGATAGAAGGAAGGGGTTTGAGTTCTGGCCTTGAAAACCCTTTAAATATTATATTCCATCACTTTCACAATCCCTGATCTGCATCTGCGCAAGTGACCCTTCCCCCCCCCCCTGCAGAAGAGAAATAAATTACTCCTAATTAAAAAATACAATTTTGATATAAACCTGACAAAAAAATGTTACAATATTTAAAAAAGGCAACCAACACATTTTTTTATTTTATTTTTTTAACCTTTTTTGTCTAACCCTTTTTTTTATTTATTTTTTTTTTTTTAATTACATTAGTTTTTTATGTATTAAATTAAAAAAAAAATCTGTCATTTATGTAAATGATAAAAGTTTCAAAATAATTCTTCTGAACTATCAAGGTAATAAGGGGCTACAAACTTCTTTTTAAAAAAAATCCTTCATGAACTCTCATGTCAGTAGCATGAAAAGTACCCCCCAAAAAAAAAAAATTTTAAATAAATAAATAAAAAAAATGAATGAATGAAAAATCTGTCATTCATTGCAATCACTGAACTAAGCGACAATTTAATCTAATTTGATTTTTAAATGATTTTTAATTAATTTCAAAGATTTTTTTTTTTTTTTCGTTAAATTTACAAAAACAAAATTATAGTTTTTATTCATTGCCATAATATGACATGGGATTTTAAGATTTAAAATTTAATCCACACATTTAAGAAAAATAAAAAGTTCTTTGAATATTTTCATTATCAGTAATTTTTTTTATAATACTTCATCAGGTGTCCCATGTGGTGTAATGGTTAGCAAGCTAGTATTGCAGATTCATTGCTACTGAATAATGGGTTCAATCCTTGACATTAACCATTACACAACAAGTACCTCTAAATGTATAATTTTGTATAAAGGATTCTGGAAGTGATGGAATCTAATATTTCAAGGGTTTTGGCAAAATCATGAATACAGCAAGGCTATTGAAATTTAGCCTCCAGAAAATTAAGGGTGTATCCAGGGAGGTGCAGTGAATATTCATGTTGGCTGAATGGTACTGTAAATTAAGCTTCAAGTTACATAATGTTTTTTTTGGGGGGATGGGGTATTTTTTTTTTTTTTTTTTATAGTAAATGAAGATTAAACAACAAAGACATTTTCGTAATTCTTACTTTTTTTGATAAAACAAATAAATGGCTTGAGCAGTCATACAGAGCATGACTTGTATGCCTGGAATGCGTAAGTGTACACCTTTGTGTGATATATATATATATATATATATATATAAGTTATGAAAAAAATTTCAGATATTTGAATTTCTAAGAAATGATTTTTAGAAAAAATTTTTTTTCCCCCTTATAGAAAAATATATTTATTTATAAAAAATTGGAAATGGTTTCTCTCATAATGTTATAATTATCAGTAGTTAAGAAAAATTATTGATTTTAAAGGCATGCCAACCCATCTAAGGTTATTTTTGGTTTGTTTGTTTGTTTAATGGCATATCAACTTTCATGTCATTTAATGCAATGTCTTCCTTGTAGAAGAACAGTAGTGGTGCTATTTAACCCATAGCTGATGAGGGGTCCATACCTTTCCCAAGAGTACTAGTCTGAAAGTGAACATAATAGCATGACTGGAGTTCAAACTCGCTAAGATCTTGTAATCCAGCACATGAGCCACTACACTATAGGATTCCCTCAGTATTATTTTATGTCTAGAGGTAAACAAATCAGATTTTAAATTTTCATTTACATTTTTTGCAGTTATTTTCTTCATTACTTATTTAGCACATGGTTATAAAATATCAAGTATTCCTATCTAATGCAAATAATGTCCAAAACTCTATTTGATCCATAGATGGGATCTGAACAGGTACTACCATTCCAGGTTAGAGTGGACCTGGGAATTATGGTAATGGAGCCTCACCACCAGTTCCATTTTAGTGTCATAACCAGACACCCGTTTTGGGATAGGTGGGTCTTACCCCTTTGCATGGCGGACACAGTCAGCATATTCTAAGGCCTGTCAACAGGGCAGTACTAAGGAAAACTCTGAATTCAAACATGTTAAACTCTGCTTAAGAAATTGACCATGTGTCACATCCTACTTGTGTGGAGGGGTTGGCATATATAGGACTTGAAAATAAGACCATTGGGACAAAGATAATACAATTAACCAAATGTATGCATCCAACTACTCTCCCTCCAACAATGGATAAATAGTAGGGCAGACTGGGCTCTTTAACCTTGGCTAGGCAACGGGTCTACAAGAAGGAAAACTCTGAATTCAAACCTGTTCAACTCTGCCTAAGAAATTGACCTTGTGTCACATCCTGATCATGCAGAAGGATTGGTATATATATATATATATATATATATATATATATATATATATATTATTACTAAGCTTAACTTAGATGTGGCGCAAGGCCAGAAGTGGGGCGCCCAGTGAGAATACATCTCAGAAATAAAGGTCTGCTAATCTTGTTTGCTAACCATTACACCATGTAAGGTGTCCTTGGTTAATATATATATATATATATATATATATATATATATATATATATATATATATAAACAAAGGAAACTAGTTGTCTCGAAGAGTAATATAGTGGTACCTTGACGTACAAGTTTAATTCCTTCACCTTGTAATTCAATTTCTTTGTGACTTTATAGATATTCTCTTGTATCGACAGTGAAATGAGAACAGTCTCCCTGTGAACTGAACAAAATATTTGGTTTGAAATTTCAAGAATATTAACAAACATGACAGGTACCTAACGAAGGCCATACAGGTGTCAACAGCCTGAACTTTTTTACTTTAATAATGAGAATGCATATTTTGGAATACATCAGTGTGTGGTTGGTTGGTTGGATTTTACGGCATGTCAACTCATGGGTTATTTTATGCCAAAGATGCTTTTTTTCTACATTCTTGTTGGGTATTCAATTGTTTTATTCATTCTTGCTGGAAAGCTGATGTCTATTCAAAGGTCCTTTCAGAATGTATACATTTTTGATATCAGATTTTGAAGGAGACTTGCTTGGTTGGTTGAATTTTACGGCATGTCAACTCATAGGTTATTTTATACCAAAGATATTTTTGTTCTATTTATTTTTTGGGGGGGTAATTTATGAGGAAGTGCGTCCCGGTCCCCTGTCTCCAAAATTGCTGCCCGCTGAATTTTAAAATAACGACCCCAAGCTTCGGCGCCACATCGGTGTTACTTGAAAGAAAACAACCAACTTAGAGCTTTAAATGTATGGGGGGGGCTTTTTGTCTTAATTCTTGTTTATTTATAGAAATTTGTTGTAATTCTGGTTCATTTACCGTTTGTCATAATTTTGTTAATAATTCTTATTTATTTATCGTAATAAAAGAAAATCTTAGTATTTGATAGATAGATAGATATGAAGATGGATAGTTTTGAATAGACTGAGATAGATAGATAAACAATAGGTAACACCTATTTTGCCCCGTGAAATTTACCTCCCCCCTATATTTAACACAATGAAACTTGCAGAAGCTTGGGGGTCGTTATTTTAAAATTCACCGGGCAGCAATTTCGGAGGCAGGGGACCGGGACGCACTTCTTCATAAATTACCTTTTTGGGTATTCAAATGTGGTTTTTTTTTTTAACTCTTTTTTTTTTTTTTTTTTTTTTTTTAGCTCCTTTTTTAAACACATTCTTTGATTGATTTTTGCAATTTTTAACCCATAGATGGTACTATAGCTGGTACCATCACTCTTGGTCAGAGTAGACCTCGGACTAATGGCAATAAAGAGGTACACCACACTTCCCAGAGTTTCAGGATGGAAAATATTTGGTTTAAAATTTCAAGAATATTAGCAAACGTGACAGTCACCTAACAAAGGCTAACAGGTTATTTCCTATAAGTCCAACATAAACAAAGGGGAACCACTCTTGACTGATAAATTATTTATTTATCAATTGATCTTCTAGGAAAAAAGAAGACTGGTTTAGGGTTAGTTTAATGGGAAAATAAATAATTTATCAGTCAAGAGTGGTTCCCCTTTGTTTATGTTGGACTTATAGGAAATAACCGGCTAACAGGTGTCAATGACCTAGACTTTGTTATGAGAATGAAGATTTTGGAATAAATCCGTGTATGATATGCGTTTCCGCTTCCGTTTGTTGTTTAGGTGAGGATTTCATGAATATAACCAATCTAGCAATTTAATTCAATTTGAAATGGTGAAACCATCTCATTCTCTCTCTCTCTCTCTCTCTCTCTATTCTCTCTCTCTTCTCTCTCTCTCTCTATTCTCTCTCTCTCTCTCTCTATTCTCTCTCTCTATTCTCTCTCTCTCCTCTCTCTATTCTTTCTCTCTCTCCTCTCTATTCTCTCTCTCTCCTCTCTCTATTCTCTCTCTCTCCTCTCTCTCTCTCTCTCTCCTCTCTATTCTCTCTCCTCTCTCTCGTCATGAGATAGTTTTGAAATTGATCAGTCTCAACTTGTTGTCACATGGCATTGAATAACAATTGTAAAGGTTGTTGATCTTACAGAGTTGGGTCACTTTTGACATTCTCACATTCAGATGATCATCTTTTTAAAAAACAAAAAAAAAATAAAAATTACTATTTTATTCTGAGTTAACTGTGTATTCCTTCTACATAAATACCCAGCTCCTGTTTCTTCTAGATGGTTCTTATATTCTGCATCCTCTGTTCTACTGTCTGGATCTGTGCTTGGTAGCTGCCTTCTAAGCTTGTTCTAAGCTGGATCTATTGGTTGTCTAACTCGGGGTGGCTGTTATTTGTTATTTCTGGTCTTTTCCTTGTGGTTCTTTTTGACTTGATCTTTGGATGTCTTTTGTCGTTGCTTAGTTTTTAATTAACGAACACAAGACTTTGCTGTCTTTCTTTAGAGCTCTTTTATTTTACTATCTGCATCTGGGCTTGGTAGCTGGCTTCTTTTTTCTGTCTTGGGATTCTTCTATGAATCTGGGTTGACTTGTGTCTTTGCTGAGTTTTAATTAACGAATAAGTCTGGGTTTTTTTTTGTTTTTGTTTTTGTTTTTGTTCTTTTTGTTTGTTTTTTTTTAAGCATTTTTCATCTGATCATCTCTCTTTAAAAAATGTTGTTCTGAGCTAACTGTGTATTTCTTCTATTCAAAACTGTTCTATTTATAACCTATATATTAATACTGGTGTTCCTACTAAATACAACTGTTATCATCTTGCAATACCCTCTGGTTAAAAATGAGACTGTCCAATCAAATCGTCCAAGATGAAATGCAAAAATGTAAATCCGGGTTATCTGGTGTTGCTTATCTGCCAAATTTCTTTTTTCTTATGAGTGTCATCACCTCGGGTAAATAATAGACCATTCTGTTTTTTTATTATGAAGGAAGAGAAGAAAAAGACACGATACACAGAAAAAATATAAGAAATAAAGAGAGGGGGTGAGTGTGCAAAAGCAATAATACTAATCTATTTCAATCGAACATAATGAAAAGGAAAGAAAAAGTGAGTTAAATCAAGATTATTATATTTTTATATATTGAACTAATTGTAATAGCTCTTAAGTAAACATATATGTTGTGATAATTAAATTATCATACTGTGGTATATCAACAGGTCCTGCTGGATGATTTTATATTTTGTTTGCTGTAAATTATACTTGGCTCGTAATTGAATCTGATTAATTTCAAGAAAATGATTTTTAATAGAGGACTGTTAAGGGGTTGTTTTTCAGTTGTACTGTGTATGTATGTATATATGTGTGTATATATGTATATATGTATATATATATATATATATATATATATATAATGAGGGTTGTAGTGTAATGGCTACACTCGTACAAAATGGACATGGTTGTTTGCACTTCACATAGAGCTAATACCCTTGGGAAAGGTATGTATTCAACTATTCTCCCTATAGGTATGGATAAATAGTAGGGCAGACAGTTCTTTAACCTTGGTTAGGCAACCAGTCTATAAGGAAAAATTAAACCTGTTAAACTCAAGAAATTGACTTGGTGTCATATTCTGCACAAGAGGAGTTGATAAATGTACATACACATACCAATCCCTTCACATGAGTAGGATGTGGCACAAGGTCAATTTCTTAAGCCGCCCTGTCGGCTGGGGCGTTAGAATGCACCTCTGCAGAGGGGTAAGACTCCCCCAATGGGTCCACCTGTTGGCTCTGGGTGGCGACCCGTGATGCTTAAGGATAGAGCCCAGGTGGATGAGCAGTTCATGACTTGCAATACTCCACCTTGGCCCTATCTTGGCTAGACGGGCGGTCGGAGAGGCCCCCTCCAATCAATCGGCTGATCACGTCAAGCACTAGTACCTATATGATTTTCCCAACCCTATTGCCCTTATGGCAAGCCCAAACCCCTTCTCATCATATGGGTGCTAGAAGGCGGTGACTGAGGGTCTACATGTCCTGGGAATGACGTTAAACTCTATCTGATGGTGAGGTTCCAGTTTTGGAGGTTTGGGGAATGTGGAGCACCCCTTCATCACCATTGCTCCCTGGTCCACTCTGACCTGGAGTGGTAGTACCTGTTAGAATCCCATCTATGAGTTAAATAGAAAAATGTATTTATAAAAAAATTGTATTATGCATTAAGAATTGATTTATTTCAAAACTTTATCGGCATTAAATGACCCACTGAGGTTGATATGCCGTAAAACAATTTCTTAAGCAGTGTTTAACAGGTTTCAGATCCTTTAAAAATTATTCATAAGCAGGTCTGTGTGACATACTAATCAGAACATGGTAAATGATAATGACTGAGCAGAAAATTGCAGAAAGTAGTCTTCACTTGGTTTCACTTACCCTGCTGGTAATTTTGTACGTATATTTACCCACTCCCCCCCCCAATCAATGCTAGATGCACCATGGGATCATGTTTATTGAGGGGACTCCCCCCATTTATGGGTGAGTAGTGCCAAAAATAGTTTTAGCTCTTTCGGCATTCCCTTCTCTCAGGTGTGTGCCTCAAGCACTCAGCCCTAGCCCTCTTTCATTAAGTACAATGGAAGCAGTGCTGACGGAGGTTAACGTGCTATGATGCAGGGGCTGACCCCCCGGGCTCTTGACTATCTATGCCAAGTAATTTTTTAAAAGTTAATTTGATTTTTTTATGTATACTTTACACTTTCATATAGCTTTTTTATATACTTTTTTATGTGGAGATATAGACAAACACAGGATGTTACACTGCATGGAAGTTTATTGATAGTGGTAATATCGATGTTCAAACGTTTCGGTTTATAAAAAAAATTATTCAGGAAAATATGATAAAAGGTGATGGCTGTTTTTGAATGAGTTGAGTTGGAAATATGTAGGAAACATCCTTCACCTTTTGAACGACAAACATTTTTTCACTTCTTCCTTTGATCATATTGTCCTGAAGAAGGGTTTATATAGACTGAAACATTTGAACATCGACATTACCACCAATAATAAACTTCAATCCAGTGTAACATCCCGTGTTTGTCTACATTTCTCCATATACTGTCGGATTGATTTCCTCATTTTACTCCCATCCTGTTTTTTTGTTTGATCACTCATTGGCTATTCAGGTCACTTGTGTGTGTCTGTCCTCCCTCTGTCTCTCTATCTCTCTGCTCTCTATCTCTCTTTATATATCTCTATCTCTCTTTATATCTCTCTTTATATCTCTCTTATCTCTCTTTATATCTCTCTATCTCTCTTATATATCTCTCTATCTCTCTTTATATTTCTCTATCTCTCTTTATATCTCTCTATCTCTCTTTATATCTCTCTTATATCTCTTTATCTCTCTCTATATCTCTTTATCTCTCTCTCTATATATCTCTTTATCTCTCTCTCTATATATCTCTTTATCTCTCTCTATATATCTCTTTATCTCTCTCTATATCTCTATATATCTCTCTCTATCTCTCTCTCTCTATCTCTCTATCTCTCTATCTCTCTCTCTCTCTCTCTCTCTATATATATATATATATATATATATAATATATATATATATATAATCTCTTTATATATCTCTCTCTCTCTTTATATATCTCCTCTCTCTTTATATCTCTTTATATATTCATATTTTCTTTATATATTTTATTTTTTGTATATTTTTTTATATACTTTACTTTCTAATATTCAAAATGCAGTTGTAGGTGTTCATGCCTGTATTGTTTTCTGATAATGCTGGATTTGTTATTGATCTGTGAAATAGAAATGAAAACATTGAAGACGAACCTGTTAATTTCTGATAGTGAGACATCTTTTTTTCTTTTTCTTTTTTAGTTCTTATGTTAGTGTATCTAAAGTCCCCATTGATCTTAATAGGCCAATGAACCAAGCGTGCCATGTAATATTATATCAGTCCTTTTTATTCTTCGTGTAAACCAATCTGTCATTTTTTTTTGTTTCTTGAGAATTTGATATTTACACTCTATACAAAAATAGAACCCACTCGGGTTTTCTGTGAATGTATGTCAAGAATAATGTGGTTCTTGGAGGAGTTTCATATTGTAAATGTTGATGTGATGAGACTTTATACTTAAGCTCGATCTGTAGAACATCCATATTGAGTGCTTATTTATATAAATATGACAGGAAATATATATATAGTGTGTGTGAGATGATTGGGGACCTATTACTATACAACGTTAATAAAATAATTGACCCTTGTAAGCATGGGTTTTATCATGATGATGGCCTTATCTATTAGATAATAGTACCCTCTAAAAATGTGATACAATCAGAAAAACTGTATATGTTCCTTAATTTTTGATTTAAATTTGACATCCAAAATAACCTTAAAATAGTAGACTATTTGGATATTACACTAAATTTGTATAACTGTACAGTATCACCATTAAGAAAAAATAATCAGCGCCCTAGTTAACACGCCATATTGAACCACAAGGTTCCTGGTTCAATACCAACTTAGCGCATGAGTTGTAATCGGCTTGGATTTGTTATAATGAAATCCAATAGTATGAACCATTTTGTTATTTTTTTATTTTAATTCTGGTTCAATACTGGCTCTCACCAACTCAGCATATGAGTAGCATTAACATGAATCTGTATAGTGTTGTATTGCTATTTTTAATTCTGGTTCGATACTGGCTTTTGCCAACTCAGCACATCAGTAGCACAGCTTGGATTTGTTGTAATGAAATCCAATAGCATGAAACATTTTGTAATTTTCATTTTAATTCTTAAAACATCTTAAGAAACAACTACATAAATAATGTAAATATAAATGTACAATAAACACAATTCCCTAACCTCTAGGCATAACATAACCCTAATCAATTTGACTTCCATTTTATTTTTATTTTTGTTGTAATTCTTAAAACATCTTAAGAAATAACTACTAAAAAAAAATGTGAATTTGAACAATGAATGCAATCCCCTAACCTGTTGGCATAAAATAACCCCGGTCAGTTTAACATGCTGTTAAAAAATATTGATTGATTTTATCATTTTCTCCTTGTCATATAGTAAAATCACCCCACCCCAGGTGACCAGAGTGATAGTACCCGTTAAGGTCCCATCATTGGGTTAAATAGAAAAAATGAGTTAAAAAATTTTCTTCCAAACAATCACTACGAATCTTTCAAAACTTTGTCGGTATTAAATGACCCACCGAGGTTAATATTCTGTAAAATCAAACAAACTAAATCACCCCCTCATCCCCCCAGCTATGAGTTAAATAGTACCACTACTGTTCTACAAGGAAGGCTTTGGCATTAAATAACCCATGAAGGTTGATATGCCATTAACACAAAGAATTTAGTTTGTGTCTCTCTCAGCATTGTTGGCAAGAGCTTGAAGTCCGATTACTGTCTGGTAATAATCCACTAATTAGGACTGTATATGTATACACACACACCTGTATATGTCTTAATTATTATACACTTGCTGACCTCACAGGTCTAGACTATCAAAATTCTAGTTTAGTCCTCTTTTAACACGCCATAAGCACACAGGTAGATGTGTTCATTCGTTGCTCTAGATTAAAACTATTTCATAGATTTATTTGCTTAGATGTATGTGAATGTGCATC
>CM042168.1:14169511-14254511 GCA_023376005.1 Doryteuthis pealeii | reverse complement strand
AGGTTGGAGTTAGACAGCTTTACTTGTTTCCCCCCAGATCATAAATAAAAACCCTACAATTTATTAAACTTTACTTGGGACCCATAAATTTTCCCAGGATCTCATTCAAAGCAAATATGTGCATTCCAGAACGCACTAAATCTAAAAGCTATCAGCATCACTGCTTATTTGCATATATATATATATATATGTATACACATACTTCCAGCTCCACCCTGACCTGGAGTGGTAGTACCTGTTAGGGTCCCATCTCTGGGTTAAATAGAAAAAAATGACTTTAAAAAAAAATTTGAGTTTAAAAAAAGAATTGAGTACCCATTAGGAAATAATTAAACAAAACGTCTTTGGCATGAAATAATCCAATAGAAGTTGGCATGCCATAAAATTCAAACAACCAATGATCATTTCTTTTAAGAACTTTAAAAAAAAAAAAAAACATTTGATGCCATTAGATTTTATGCTTTGAATTTCCAAGGAAAGCTTTTTTTTTTTTTTTTTTAATCTTGTGATGAAAAATCAAAATAATACCTCTACGTTTTTGAGATCACAATTCACGTGACCAATTGTTATTGAGAATTGATGAGCAAACATCGAATTCTATGTCAAACTAGGTACGTCAGCAAAAGAGACCCATTTGAACCAACACTATCATTGTTCCACACCTTTTAATACTCACTAGTTTTGACTCCCTAGAATTTTTTTTCTCTTCCTCAAGATAACCTCAGGGTGAAAGGTTGCTTCTTTGACACTGTGGGGCATGAATTGGAATTTGTGCTTGACATAAGAAGAGGGAGTGTTCCAGGCTTAGAAGAAATGCTGAGAGTTGTGTATTGCTGTGCAAACAATACACCTACGCCTTTAATTTTGTGTGTGTGTGTGTATACATATATATAATTTGTCTGTGTGTGTGTGTGTGTATGTATGTGTGTATGTATATATATATATATATATATATATATATATATATATATGCAGTGATGCTGATAGCTTTTTACGCACAAAAATCTAAAAGGACGCAGTAAATGCTTATCCATGCATCCCAGTATTTTTCTTTTTTCTTCCCTCACCATTTCGAGCTAATTGTAAATACATTACAATAGTTCCTTAGAAATGAATTAGACATGATAGGTTACAAGGTTGGAGTTAGACAGCTTTACTTGTTTCCCCCCAGATCATAAATAAAAACCCTACAATTTATTAAACTTTACTTGGGACCCATAAATTTTCCCAGAGTCTCATTCAAAGCAAATATGTGCATCCCAGGACGCACTAATTCTAAAAGCTATCAGCATCACTGCTTATTTGCATATATATATATATATATATATATATATATATGGGGGAGAATATGTGCTTAATTGAAGTCGTACCTAATTTTGAAAGTTAATTAATTGATAATTAATTAATTAGGAGGGCATACCTATTTAAATGTAAGGCTAAACAAATCGAGAAAAATCAATCTCTGTATGTACATTTCGGCCTATTAGGCCTCATCAGCAGAGCTATAGATAGGAAGACCGTCATGTGCGTGATTTGAAACCCGACTGTCAAGCTGACAGGCGAGCACCGCACCCCTACACCAACCGGACTTTCTTTAGAATTAGAAAAAATTGTTGGCTAAAAAAAGCCATATCATAAACACATCGCTTGTGTATTTACTTCTCATATATATATATATATATATATATATATATATATATATTATATAATAAAGTGAAAATAAAGGTGAAAAAATATGTTAAAATTTAAAAAAAAAAAAAAAATTTCAGGGAACGGTGTTTATATAAAACAAGGATTTAATTTTTTATTTTAACTGGGATTAAAATTAGAATTATGTAAAGCAAAGAGATAGTTGGATAATTGAAATATTATTTTTGGTTTTATTATTTTGGGTTATTTATTGAAATTTAAAATTTTAAAATCTTAAAATTTAACATTTAATATTTTAGCTAAATTAATACTTGAGTCTTAAGGTATATATATATATTTTTTTTTTTTTTTTTTTCCTAAATTTTTAAGTTTACGGTTTGCTGCCGCATGATTTCGTTTATAACTGGTGTTTACTGTTTTAAATGTTGAAGTAAATTAGTGTAATTTATTTAAATTGCAAATAAATAATAATAAAAAGATTTAAAATTAATAATAAACACTAAAACTGATTGAGTAAATTAAAAAATAGAGTTAAAATAATAATATTAAATTTAAATTTAAACAAAAAATTGTAAGCGGTGTTTATTGCTATTTAAAGTAAAGTAGTATGATTTATGCACACATATGCTCAAGTTCACAACACTAGCTATGGTCTTTGAGATGTGCTTGTTATAATCACCTAAAGAGAAAATTAACTGCTAATCATTAGTAGCTTGTTTGCTGGTGTATGATTTTTCTTTGAGTGATAATACAGGGGTTGAATTTCAATCTTCCCACAAGCTTAAAATGAATGGCAAAGGCCAAGAGACATTCCAAGTCGCCCTAAGACAAACTGTAAAGATACCCGAGGAGGAGACAGGGCAAATTTGAAACGGTTCTGTTTAATTGGTTTAAGTTCCTAAACTGTCATTTTTTTTGTTTTTTGTTGTTGTTGCCTTGGGTAACTAATAGCAACAGGTGTTTTTTTTTTTTTTCAAGTGAAAGGATTAAAACTTGACAAAATGTGAGATATTAGCCTTTTAAAACTTGTCTAATCCTTTGTAATCCTTTTTGAAGCTAAAGAAGATTTAGGGCAAGGTGAAATGGATAGGAAGATGCCAACACTTAAAACGGGAAAATGTCTGGTTAAATAATTACTTTAATATATACAAATGTGTGTGTAATATATATATATATATATATATTATATATATATATATATATATATAATTTAATTTGTGCACGTGTTGTGTATATGTATATATGATTTGTGAAAGTGTGTGTGTATATATTTGTGTGTGTGTGCTTGTGTGTATATATTTGTGTGTTATAATATTTGTGTGTGTGTGCTTGTGTGTGTGTGTTATATATATTTGTGTGTGCATATATATATATATATATATATATATATATATATATATATATATATATATATATGTGTGTGTGTGAGATGTAAAAATTTGTAATTTTCGCTGTCTAATAATTTTAGTGTTATGACGACATAAGACTTTAAAGTAACAGCTATTAATTGCATTTACAAACATTTCCATTCAACCTTTTAGATTCTCTCTCTCTCTTGTTTTGGTTTCAAATCATTTAGACCCCACCCCACCCCATTTTTTTTCTTTTTATACCAATTGTTGGTTTTTCCTTAAAAGATTCTCATAACATAAATATCTAATGGCCTTGTTCTCTTAGTAAATGTTTCTATCAATTCTTAACAACCTCGTTATTTCCCACTTTCTCTTACTCTCTTACTTTGTTTCTTAGATGTTTTGTGTATCATGTCTTTTCTTTCTTTATTATAAAGACGGAATGGTCCATTGTTCAGCTGAGGTGATGACACTCATAAGGAATAAGAATTCGGTGGATAAGCAACACTAGATAATCTTGATTTATATTTTTGCATTGCATGTTGGATGATTTGGAAGATCTCATTTTAGAAATATGCGGATTAATATATATATTTACCAACCCCTCCGCAACGAGCAGGATGTGACACAAGGTCAATTTTTTAAGCGGAGTTCAACTCACAGATGAATATATTATGATAACTACATTATTATAATATATCAAATTAATGCTTCACACTAATGCCCAAACCTGATATATGTACTTCCAAAAAAACGGATACAGATACAAAAAATATCTCAAATAATAATAATATATATATATATATATATATATATATATTATTATTTGAGATATTTTTTGTATCTGTATGCACAATGTTTCCTTCAATACACACACTAACAGCGCTACATACTCACACCTTAAAATAGAATATTTGATGTCATATTTCAAAACCGTCTCCTTTTTTCAAACTTCAAAAAATTTTTAAACAGACTGAATAAGAAGGATTACCACTCACTTTTTCTCATCATTCTGTGATATATAATTTCTTATCTTATGCCCTGAAGATGATCTATTTAATAGATCGAAACACTGCAGCGTCGGCCAATAAACTCACCACTTAACCCATTTAAACCTGTGTTTTTTCATTTTTCTTGAGATATATATATATGAGGAGTGAAAGATTGAATAAATCTGACAAAATGTGGTTGAGAGTAGAGGATAATGTGGATATAACAACACAAACGATAGAGCGAACTTTCTTCAATTTCTTGACAGCACGTTCAGCTGCAAATTTAAACTGATGTTTCGTCTATAAGAATCTATAAATTCTGAATAAGTCCGTCTCTGTGCAACACTCCATTAAAATCAATGTCAACGTCTGCGTGCAGACGAGTGGTGGTGGTGGTGATTGGCGGGGCGGCGGTTGAGGGTGGGTGGGGATGGCAGGTAAACCAGTCACGATATAGATTTAAGTAGGTGATTATCAAGCTAGAAAAGTACACAAGTCATTAACAGATTTACTAACAAGACTTAACATTTCCTGCGTTACTTTTGGTTTGATTGCGTATATATCACGGTGGTGCAAGTAATTTATTTTGAAGGTCAGGGGTGATGCTAGTGTTTTGGTTAGGACTAATCGAAAAACTATGTAATGGATACGTAGATAAATCTTTGTACCCACCAATTGATTTCGGTATATCAAGTACTGTAAACTGTTATTCGAGACTTAAAATATTTATAATGGTTTATTTTCTGTTTTTATTTTTGGTTAGTTGGTTGGTTTTGTTATATGGCATATCTACACTTTTTGGGTCATTTAATGCTGAATCAGTTATTTTGATAAACAAAGGACTCGGATTGCTTACAGTACCTGCTGTTGCTTAAGTGCTCACTTAATTAATTATTGAACTGGCTCATTGCTGCTTAACTTTGATCTAGAAGCATGAAGGCAATTATAAATGCATGTACGTACTATGGCAGGGGCTGTAATAGTATCATTGACAAGGTTAATTTCGCAGGGATTGTTCGCTATGTAACGGATATGGTCTCTGACTATGCTGTGAAGTCTGGTTTCGATTCCTGTCGGAGGGGAGTCGTTAGTATACATCGCTGAAAAGACTTAATAAAGTCGAAACAGTCTGTACGGTGGCATAGGATTTACTTGTCAAGATTATTTTCTATAATTATCGAATTTATGCGATACATGCATTTATAATTGCCTTCAAGCAAAAATATATATATATATATATATATATATATATATATATATATATATATATATATATATTTATGTATGAGTAGTGGCTTACTGGTGGGTACGGGTACAATTGTTGGGAGCGCACAGTATCCAGGGGTTAAGACCATGAAAAAACAAATACAAAGTGCTCAATACAATGTAGAGCAAAATTTATTTAAGAAATGGATATAAAGTAACCATAAGTATATCCATTTCTTAAATATATATATATATATGACAGAGAGATGGGGATTTTGTTTTATGGGGATATAAACCCTTTTTGGGGCCATTTAATGCTGAATCAAGTTATTTTGATAAACAAACGACTTGGGTTGCTTACAGTAACTGCTGTTGCTTAAGTGATCACCCGATTAAATATTGAACAGGCTCATTGCTGATAAAGATCCCTTCATCAGAAGATTTATGAAAGCTAAGTTCTGGAGCTGTTACCTTGTTGCTAGGATTTGTTCATTCTATTGTATGGCTGGTGATATCTTCCTTCAAATTCTGTGTGTGTGTGTGTCTGTTCAAATATATCTTTGTATCATTCCCAATTTGGCCTATCCTTATATATATATATATATATATATATATATATATATAATATTGGAAATGAATCCGACGATATGAGGAAGAATGAATAAAGAAAAGAAAGTACAGAATGGATAATAAAAAATGAATTTAATCAATATCACTTACACATGTTTCAGTCAGTTCATTTCTACCATAACCCCTAGAAAAATCAAATATCCAAATTCTAACGGTCTATTTCAGCGTTCCAAATGTGATTTAAAAAAATTTTAAATTCTCTTCGAACATTTCCAAAAATTCTCCGTTTTTCCCCAACAAATTTTTTCATTCAAAATAAAATTTCACTTTGAAGGTCAAATCTTCTCTGTGTGCGGAATATTTTCACACAGATGAACTGACCGAAACACATATTGATTAAATTCATCTTTTATTATCCATTCTATTCTTTCTTTTCTTTATTCATTCTTCCTCATATATATATATATAAGGTTTATGCAAGTTTCTCATTTCTTTAAATAGCATACAGTGGTGCCCCCAGAATCCAAACCCCCTGTTGTTCAAACAAATTGGAATCTGAAAAATCTCTTGAGAAAATTTTGCCCTAAAAGCCAAACACGTTTTCAGAATATGTATTTTGATTTTTCGGGATGTTTTCCTGATCTTTATTGTGAAATATATATATATATATATATATATATACACAACATTTCAGCTGATGTACCCTCTGACCTTCTTCAGGTGTTCCTAGTAATCCAATGGAGCAGACTGCACAAAGAAACCTCCGACACAGTAGTCCAAGGTATTCAGACCAAGTCACCTTTAAGCACTCTGGGGGCGACCTGGATTCAGGACATATTTCACTTTGCACTGTCAACATCTGGTTGTTTATTAGGGTTAGGGGTTAGGGTTAGCAGTTTTATAATTTAAAAAAAAAGATGCATCTAAAAATCATCTGGTAACAAACAACCGGATGTTGATGGTGCAAAGCGAAACATGTCCTTCTGAATCCAGGTCGCCCCTGGGGTGCTTAAAGGTGACTTGGTCCAGGTATTCTACACATCTGATAATGGACTCTGCCATTGGTGGTTTGTTGATAACCATCATCAACGGGTAGTGGTCAATGATGTCCTGAACCTGTAGAATGAATTCAGCTGTCTTAAGATGATGTCTGACCTCTTGGAATGTTTCTTTTTCCCTTGGTTACAGCTGACAGAGGTCACTAGCTCATTTCTGACCTTAAATTGGCTGTTTTTAGGCAGGCAGCTGGTTATCTCTCGGTCACTGTAGCTAGTGCTACGATCACTGAATGACTTTTCATTTCTTTTATCAGATTAGAAGCTTCCATGTTTTTGATGTGTCTGGAAAAGAAAAAGAAAAGAAAGTTAACATTTGGTGCAAAGATGCAGTGATGCTCATAGCATTTTGATTTAGTGCGTCCTGGGATGCACATATTTGCTTTAAATGAGTCCCGGGAAGATTTATGGTTCCCAACATAGGCTATCAAAAAAAAAAAGGCTACCAGTAGACTTCATAATTTACCGACATTTACATGTTATCTAACATAAAAAAACAACCAGGCTAGGCTAAGCTTAAGTTTTTTTCATTGGAAATTACATAGTGTGAGGTATTACACTATATATATATATATTATATATATATATAATATATAACACACACACACACACACCATCATTTCCTACCTGATGATGGCAAATTGTATTGCCGAAAGCGCTCGTTTGGAAACCTTTGGTGGACTGTTACACCTGGACACCAAAAAGATGGCCCGAAATTAGAAAGGATCCACCAAAATGTCCGACAAGAATTGTCTGTACAGTTCAACAAAACTTGTATAAAAGAAAAATGCTGCCAAAATACACTTATTTTAATATATATATATATGATGCTGATAGCGTTTTGGTTTAGTGCATCCTGGGATGCACATTTGCTTTGAACGAGTAAAGTAAAGTTTCTTAATAAATTGTAGTTTTTTTTTATTTATGATCTGGGGAAACAACTGAAGCCGATTAACTCCTACCTTCTAACCTATCCTTTGTAATTCATTTCTAAGAAATTATTGAAATGTGTTTACAGTTAGCTTGAAATGGTGAGGGAAGAAAAACGAAAAACACTGGGATGCATGGATACGATTTTACTGCGTCCTTTCAAAGTTTTATGTGTCAGGGACACAGGACACGTACCTATCAGCATCTCTGAAAGATGTATTTATCCAACCCCTCTGCTAACAGGCAGGATGTGACACACTGTCACATAGTACCTAGAAAAGGACTATGGAATCGTCTATTTTCTATAGTGAAACATTGGGCAAGAAAATGAGTGAGACTGCACATACTTGTGAACGCAACCTTTCAATTACTGATTACTAGTTTCACTTGTATGTTGCTTAGTAAACCTTTTTCTTTCCTAAAATGTTTTCTTTCTACTTTCCTTGTTAACTTGGATACACGAGTTACAACACTGTTGAAATCAGAGAGTTGGTGTCCTACTAAGTTGAGTAGCAATCACTGTCCAAAAAACAATTTGTGCTTAGACTCACTGGTACTTATAGTACTCTGGATTAGTCTATAGTTGCATCAGGGTGATCTCATTCCCTGAGTTCTTGATTGGCTGATGGTTTTAGTTTGGAAACGGTGATAGATCCTGGTTGGCATCCTTCTGTTTGTTAAAGACGATGGTGTAGTGTTCGGTTTTTGTTTTTTTTTCTTTTTTATAACTACATCTGCGCAAGTGGCTGAACAGACCAATTTTTGAATGGCAATCTCTGTTGCAGTAACTGCAAATGAACAATGATGCTTGCTGGAATTGCTGCTGTCTTTCCTTCCTTTTTGGCTCTCTTTTCTGTGGTGGCTTCTTTCCTCTCTTTTTCACTCATTTTCGTCCCTGGTCTGACAAGGAGACGCCAGGCTGCTCAGTTTTTTGCACCAACTTCCCATGTGTTAGTGTTAATGTGGCCTGTCTTCATGTCCTTTTTGCAGACGTCGCATCAGGGTGATCTCATTCCTGAGTTCTGATTGGCTGATCGTTTCAGTGTGGACATGGTGATAGATAAATGTCCACAATTCTACACCAGACTTTTGGGGTCTGTATTTGAGTTACAGCTCACTTTCCTCTTGTCTACCAACTGGACGCTAGTTGGAATCCCACTGCTTCTACACAACTCCTACATATTTACCAACCCCTCTGCTTCATTAGGATGTGAGTAGAATGTCATCCAAAACTTGAACTCGGGTCGCAGATTACATTTTCAACAATGATAATCGTTTTGGCGCATGCCAAGTAACATTATATTAGGTTAACATCCATTTATGGCCTCCTAAGGGTTTGTTCATACAAATTTTAGTGTTTTTTTTGGTTTTTTTGTTTGTTTTTTAAAAATTATTTCTTGGTTTGTGTGAGCTAAATTCCAGGCACTTTGAATAGTTACTGATATCATTTGATATCCAAGGGATATCAGTTGACACTTGAATAAAGGTAGGGAATTTAACTAGCAAAAATGTTGTGTTGCAAACAATTTAAAAAATGAGGTCACTCACAAAAAATAAAATAAAAATAAATAAAAACCCTCATTCAAAAGCCGAAAAAGAAAAATTTGACAATTGACCCATCACACCTGCTTTTGAAGTTTATGCCCTTTGTGAATTGTAGGCATTTTCATTGTTAGAATACTTTTAATATAAGGAGTGGTAGTACCTGTTAGGGTCTCATCTGTAGGATAGATAAAAATGAGTTTAAAAAAAAGATATTTAAAAGAATGGAGTTTAAAAAAAAAAGGAATGAATTCCCAACAAGAATGAATCCTACAAAATAACCCAACAAGGGTTGACATGGGTTGACATGCATAAAATCCAACCAACCAACCAACTTTTAATATCTATATTGTATGGACTCAAAATTGACAAAATTTGATCTATTAAGGATTATAATGACAGTAACAGAACTGAACTCTCAGCCTTATCGGTGAGCCTTAGAATATGCTGACTGTATCTTCTCCAGAAGGGGTAAGATCCTCCCCCTCCAAAAAAAAAGGGTGTTCTGAGTATGACACTAAACTGCTTCTGATGGTAAGGCTCCAGTTAGGTATAAATCCAATTATTCTCCCACCAATTATGAGTAAATAGTAGGGCAGACTGGGCCCTTTTAGCTTAGTAAGGCAACTGTCTTGGAAAATTTAAACCTTTTGTTAATAAAAGAATTGGTATCATCATGGATTGCTGTTATACAAAAACCCACGTCTGAATGATAATTTTGTAGTTTTTACATTTTCACTAAATATCATTTATTTATTTATCTATTTTTTTAATTTTTGATAAAACATAACTATGAAATGCTATTTTTCCCTCCTTCCTAAATAGAAGCATCAATGGACTGTGCTGTTTCAATGTGAATCCAATAGGTTCACCTATCCGACCTGTCGGTGGGGTGTTAGAATGCACCAACTGCACTTCTGCAGAGGGTTAAGACTCCCCAATGGAGCCATCTGTTGGCGATCCGTGATGCTTAAGGATAGAACCCAGGTGGATGAGCAGTCCATGATCTGCAACACTCACTTGGAGCCTTACTTGGGCAAGACGGGCGGTCGGAGAGGCCCCCTCCGATCAATTGGCTGGTCATGTTAAGCCCTAGCACCTACATGATTACCCCCAACCCTATTGCCCTTATGGCAAGCCCCAACACTTTTTATCATATGGGTGCTAGAAGGTGGTGGCTGAGGGTCTACATGTCCTGGGAATGACGTTAAACTCTATCTGATGGTGAGGTTCCAGTTTTGGAGGTTTGGGAAATGTGGAGCACTCCTTCATCACCATTGCTCCCTGGTCCACTCTGACCCAGAGTGGTAGTACCTGTTAGGGTCCCATCTATGGGTTAAATAGAAAAATGTATTTATAAAAAAAAAATTGTGTATCCATTAAGAATTAATTTATTTCGAAACTTTATTGACATTAAATGACCCACTAAGGTTGATATGCCACAAACCAAACCAGGTTCACCTGTTTAGTTTTAGATAAAAATATACATTAGGTTAGATTTAATTTTTGTTGCCTTACAATGAAATTAGATATTTTTATTACAAGAGGTTTGTCCATTTGAAGTAATTTGACTATATGAATGAATTAATATGGCTGTATATGAATTAATAGCTATAAAAAAAATTCCACCTTCATTATCAGATGAGTCCTATCTACCCTGTATAATAATTTTATACCTCACCAGTAACAGACTAACACTACCCCCATATATTATTCCTCAGTCTGAGTTTCCTGGCACAAGAAACTATCTTGGATGGTACCATCTTCTCTTTTATTTTTAACAAATTTTTTGAGTCAGCTAGACAGAATTAGCTCCATTTTTTTTTTTTATGTTATCTTAAATTTCTGCATTTTTAGACTAAAATTTGTAAAGAATGGGGTTAGTGCCATATGGTTTTTGTTAAAACAAGACAGACTGATACATGCATAGATAAATGGTGTGCACAAACAGATACAGGATACAGCAGAAATACCTCCGACATTTGGACCATATGACCTTTAGGCACCCCTTTTTGATCTCGATTAAGAAAGGACATGTTTTTCATTTACACCGTCAATATCCGGTTGTTTTAACAGACGATTTTTAGATTTTTTTTTTTTTTTTTAAATTATAAAAGTAACCCCTAACCCACAACTGGATATTGACGGTGTAAATGAAAAACATGTCCTTTCTTAATCAAGATCAAAAAGGGGTGCCTAAAGGTAATATGGTCCCCCTTTTTTTTATTCTGGGGATTTTTTTTTTTTTTTTTTTTTAAATTTTCAGATACGATCATGGCTTGGGTGGATTTTGTGGCATGTCAACCCTTGTTGGGTTAATTTATACCAAAGACGTTTTTGTTTTATCCATTCTTGTTGGTATTATTTGGATTATTCAGACTTTTGTCATTATCTTTATTATCTACACAATGTTTTCGGACGATGCGCCCTCCGGCCTTCTTCAGGTGTTCTTGCCAGGCTCAGGAACCTTCTTTTCGAACCCTGGAACTTTCTTGTCAAAGGCTCTCAAGTTTGACAAGAAAGTTCGAAGAGAAGGTTTCCAAGTCCAACAAGAAACACCTGTAGAAGGTCATAGGTCGTATTGTCCAAAAAGTTGTGTAGATAACAATAAAGATGAGGACAATAGTCAGAGAAATAGCATTCTTGTTGCTATTCAATTTTTTTTTACTCATTTTTTTATCTATTTAACCCATAGGACCCTAACATGTACAACCACTTTGGGTCAGAGTGGACCTGGTAGCAATGAAGGGGTACTCCAATTTCCCCAGAGTTTGTGTATTAGTGTGCATAAGTTTGTGTATGTCTATTTACTGGAGTGTTTGTGTATGTACTGTCATTCATCCATGCATATATATATAACCAAATTATTACAATATTATATACATTTACATCTCATCATTGTGGCTAGACTTAAGTTATTTTTAGCTGGGAGCGAAACCCAACTGAATTTTCATCAGTTTGACTTCTTACATCTCGGCCGTCAGTAGCTGTCAGTAAGAGGCAAACATTTAACTCCTAAGTACATACATCTGTAGATGTATTTTACAATCACCAGAGAACTCGAGTCTGTAAACAACAGATGAGTATTTGCCTTACGCTAAGTGGTCAAAGTTCGTTAAAGTCCCCTCTAGAGAGCGCTACCGGGTTTTGGGAGCATATATTATGTATGCATATAGCGGCATATGGTTTTTAACATGGTTAAAATCTCAACTGCCTCTTGGCATATGGCCGTCCGAGACAAAAAGCCTGAATCAGAAATCATGGCACTTTCTCAAGAGTATTAGCGTTGTGTGAAATACAACCAGCCTCATCCAGGATTTGAACTTGTTTTGTCATGTCCATTTCCTACTATAATAACCATTACACTATGAGTGCAATGTATTTCTATAGTAGAACACTTTACAGACCATTTCTTTAAATGCTTTTAGTATTTGCTGTGTCACTTTATATAAGTAATTGTCAAAGTTAATGAAAGTTTTGACATATTTGTCTTGATAAATCTTAGCCATTCCATCACGTGATTGATAGATCATTTTACATTGGACAAGGTATTTTGTTTCATCTAACCAATTCCTTCATTACACTCAATAAACCTCTTTACTCTCCTCTATCCTCCATACTTGCTATCTCTCCTCTCCTCTGTCCTTCTGCTCTCGCTCTCTCTCCTCTCCTCTGTCCTTCTTCTCCTCTCCCTCTCCTCTGTCCCCCTCTCCTCTTCCCCCTCTCCCCCCTCTCCTCTATCCCCCTCTCCTTACTCTCTCCTCTTACTCTCTCCTTTCTCTTACTCTCTCCTCTCTCCTCCCCTGTCCTTACCCTCTCCTCTCTCTCTCTCTCTTCTGTCCTTACTCTCTCTCTCTCTCTCTCTCTCTCTCTCTCTCTCTGTCCTTACCCTCTTCTCTCTCTCTCTGTCCCTACCCTCTTCTCTCTCTCTCTCTCCTTACCTCCTCTCTCTCCTCTCTCTGTCTTACCCTCTCCTCTCTCTCTCTCTCTCTGTCCTACCCTCTCTCTCTCTCTCTCTCTCTCTCTCCTCTCCTCTCTCTCTCTGTCCTTACCCTCTCCTCTCTCTCTCTGTCCTTACCCTCTCCTCTCTCTCTCTGTCCTTACCCTCTCCTCTCTCTCTCTCTTACCCTCTCCTCTCTCTCTCTGTCCTTACCCTCTCCTCTCTCTCTCTGTCCTTACTCTCTCTCCTCCTCTCTCTCTCTCTCTGTCCTTACCCTCTCCTCTCTCTCTCTCTGTCCTTACCCTCTCCTCTCTCTCTGTTCTTACTCTCTCTCTCTCCCCATCCTTACCCCCCTTACACCCCCCAACCCGCCTTATTCACTGCACAAAGTAACCTTGATTTGCATGATTTGGTATACTTTTCAAGCTCGGAGCCACGATATTCGAGTACCAGGTAAGCTGATTGACTGCCAGTGGCAGCAGCTCATGCTCTTGGCATAAACAGGAAATTGGTTACTTGCGAAAGCCATCAGCAGGAAACGGATTCAATTGAACTAATACTATGTCAGCTACTGCTGATCAAATCCTATTGCTGACATTACTATTGTTGTATGTATCTACCCAACCTCTCTACTACGAGCAGGATAAGACTCAAGGCCAATCTATTTAAGCCTAATAATAGTTTGAATTTAGTTTTCCTTCTCCTAGTCCGGTTGCCATACCAAGGTTAGAGTCCACCTTAATTCTTTGCCTGTGTCCAAAGTGTTGGAGTATTTGTAATATAATGTGTGCTGTAGCCCACCACTTAAACTTATAGACTCTGCATGGGCACAAACCAGCCAACCAACACACTCAAATATATGGTTAGTTAACTATTTAATCACCGATCTTGAAAGCCATTCAGTTCAGCTATTCACGGATGAGCGGGTCAACGTCCAAGCACTCTGCTTAACACTATTGAAGTCAGTCATTATACTGTTGGTTTGAACAACAGCAAGTGGCTAAGCACAACTGAACCAGTGCCAAGACAGTTGGTATTTATGGAAATCAAGAATAGTCCATTCATATTTCAGTGATTCAATTCCTTGAGTCCTGATTGGCTGCTTGGTTTCTATGATGTTATGAGGCTTCATGAATACCCTTGCATTCTGCAGTAGTATTGCAACAAGATTAGATCCATATTCAGTTATGGCTACTTGTTGCCTTGTCTTACCAATTCGACGGTAATTGGAACTTAGTATGATTATTCTACAAACACGAGGATTCTACCTAACACAAGGGATCTACACTGTAAAGTACTCTCACCCTAAAAATGTCCACAAAAGTCATAACAAGCTATGTGCCTAGGAATGCAAGGATTTTCTTTGATGGCAATGAAGCCAAATATGAGCTGTGGGAAGTTAAATTTTTCGGTTATTTAATAATCCTCCAACTACACAAAATTATATATGCAACATCTGAGCAAAGCAAGGACACAGATTTTGCAGAAAAGAATGTGACAATATATGCTGAGCTGATCCAATGTTTAGAATATCGAAGTTTATCATTGGTAATATGTGATGCCAAGGACAAAGGACGAAAAGCATTAGCGATATTAAGGGCCCACTATTTGTTGACGGGCAAAACTAATATATAATATAATCGGGCAGACATAATATATAATATAATAAGGACAAACCTAATATATAATATAATAAGGACAAACATATAAGGCAAACCTAATATATAATATAATAAGGACAAACATATAAGGCAAACCTAATATATAATATAATAAGGACAAAATATAAGGCAAACCTAATATATAATATAATAAGGACAAATATATAAGGCAAACCTAATATATAATATAATAAGGACAAACATATAAGGCAAACCTAATATATAATATAATAAGGACTGAAAATATAGCAAATTCACTAAAAGAAGCCGGTGATGTGATTAGCGATGACTTATTAATTGCCCTGGTTTTGAAGGAATTGCCTTCGAATTTTAAACCTTTCACCACAGTGATAACTCAAAAAGAAAAAAGGTCTAACATTTACTGAGTTTAAAGTGAGTTTAAGAAGCTATGAAGAGACTGAACTAGATGTGATGGATAGATAGATATAGATGTGAACAGATCAGGATGGATGGATAGATAGGTAGATATGGATGATGGATGGATAGATAGATGTAGATGGATGGATGGATAGATAGATAGTAGATGTGAACAGATCGATGGATGGATGGATGGAGATAGATAGATAGATGTGAACAGATGGATGGATGGATGGATAGATAGATGTAGATGTGGATGGATGGATGGATGGATAGATAGATGTGAACAGATCGGATGGATGGATGGATAGATAGATGTGAACAGATCGATGGATGGATAGATAATGTGAACAGATGGATGGATGGATAGATAGGTAGATGTGAATGGAACAGGATGTATAGATGGATAGATAGATATGAACAGATGAAGAGGTAGATAGACAGACTGGAATAGATATGTTGTAAACAAACTTGACATTGTATCACTGTACAATAGTTTAAATACTAATCCATTCCTTTATAAGTTTGTATAGAATTCTTCATGACAATAACCAGGAAGAACACAAGAACAACTGATTAACCTGATTTTTTTTCTTCTTTCCTGAAAGCAGTTCTTGGTTTTCCATTTGAATTCCCAGTTCATTCAGTCTCTTATTGTGAGGAATTTTGTCTCGTCAAAACAAGTCGGAAATAAATAAAATAAAATAAAAAATCAGGCAAGATCCATTCAGATTCCAAAAGCAAACTCGGAAATCTGACTCAAACTCGGAATCGTTGGCTCTTGGCAAAATTCAGAAAGATTCTATTATGAAAACTGGCAAGGTTACTCGATATTGCTCGGCTTGAAATAGTTCTTGAAATCTAGAGTGTCCGACTATGTATGTGTACATGTATAATTTTAGCTCAGTCGATAGTGTCCGTCTGGGAATTTTAATTTTTTTGTTGGGCATTTAAGCGATGCACAACCATTTGGAATATTGCCCCATCCATCTGGCCTTGTGCCACATCTAAGCTAAACTTACCAAATAATTATATATGTATATATACATGGAATGAAATGTGTTATGATAATGAACTTTGGTGACATATCTAGTCATGTGACTTTGTTCAGACTACACATGACTTTAAAGGTCATAGTATATTCAACCTAGAAAGTTGTGTGATTATAAAAAAAATTTCAAAAAGTAACAATAAGATTAAGAAAAGACAAAGCAAAAATTCATGAAAATACTTCATCTTGGAATTCAGATAACTTGAGACAATTTATTAGTAAGTAGGGGCCGGGATTGGTTTATTGATTTTAACGGCATATCAACCCATCTGGGGCTATGTCAGGCCTAACAGTTAAGAAGTAATATATGTTTAAGGGCCGGGTTAGCTCAAAACATGCAAACATTCTTGACCCACACCTGTATCACCATATAAACACTCCCCATCTAAAGAGAAGAAAATCCACTACCCACCCCCAACCACCCTACTGACAACCTATTGTTTTCAGCATTTTGAAAATGCCCTTCATTGAAGCTAGAATTATATTTGTGTCCTGAAGAAGGTCTAAATGACCGAAATGCTGCATCGTCGACAATAAACATCCAGCTTCCATAACATCCCATGTTTGTCTACTTTTCTCCACACACACACACACACACACACACGTAAGATAAAATGTATATATAAATTTTATCAAAAACATTTGTGGACCACTTTTTTACAAATATTGAATTTTCTCCCATTGGAACCAGAACAACTATATATATATATATATATATATATATATATATATATATATATATATAATATTATTGTTGTTTTTTCAGAGTGCTCACCAAACCACTTGTGGAAATGAAATAAAATTAGCAAATGTTCAAAATCAAAGAAACAGAATTCAAAGATTAGGAGTAAAAAAAACAAAAAAAAAAACAAAACTAATTTTATTGATCAGAGAAAACCTTCAAAGTTATTTTTATGAAATTAACTTGGTAGTTATTTACTCAACCCGTTTGCCACGAGTAGGATGTGACAAAAGGTCGCAATTATGAGACATCCAGCAGCAGGATTCAGTAGTAATATGTCATATACAAATGAAGTGAGACACTAGCATTTGAACACTGATCGCCAGTAAGCAAAAATGGCAAACTTTTTTCTCTTTTTTTTTTTTCTTTTTTTTTTCTTTTTTTTTTTCTTTTTTTTTTTTCTTTTTTTTTTTTTTTTTCTTTTTTTTTTTCTTTCCTTTCTTTCTAAAAATGACGAAAATATTCCAATACACAGTGTAAATAAAATCTAATAATTTCTTTTTTTTCTTTTTTTGTCTTCCAGGAAAAACCAAAACAAAACGGAATTACCAATAATTTTGACGTAGATTATGAAGTGACAATGTCTGCAGAGAACGAAATTCAAAGTGACGGCCATATCTACGCCAACAGCGAGCCAATTGCTGACCCCATCTATGAAAACGTTGGGGAAACCAATGGCAAAGCAGAGGATGATGTGTACGAGAATGTTGTAAAGGAGACGGGTGATAACCAGGAAATTAGTGTCACCATTAAGGCGGATATCAACACTTCAGATGGCAACCTCATGTATGATACCCCATCTTCGGCTAAGGCACAGATTGACGACAACGATGATGACATTGCAGTCGTCACTTCAGAAGATGATGGCGCTCCAGCACCCAGTCACAACGATGAGGGTGAGATCGAAATTGAGATTGCTCAGGAGGGGGCACCGAAATCCCCATCGAGGAGTCGCAGCAATAGTGAGAATCGGGGCAGCATAAGCCCTGCCGAGCGACCTGCGAGCCCGACTCCGGGGAGTGAGGATGATCGTGACCTGAGCCCTACAGCATCAGATGAGGATGCACGCAGAGATAGCCAGAATCTGAACCAGAGTCCTGTTCCGACACCTACCCCCCGAAAAAGGACTAGCCTCAGCAGAAGCAAGAGTCCTGAAATCGGAGTTACCAAAGATCATAGCCGTAGCCCCAGTGTCAGTTCTGAGGGGAGGAATACACGTAGCCCAAGTCCTGACGACATGATAAATCAGGTAATTTCATTATAAGTTTTACATTTGTTGTTTTGTTTTATTTTTTATTTTATTTTACGGCCACTTGCCCGTATCTCACAAACCATCCTGGACACTGCTGGAGAAGCAAGGACGAACTCATAAGCGACATTCTCCTGTGGAAACCAGGACATGCTAATATGGGTAGCCCACCAAGGACCTACATTGACCAGCTCTGTGCGGATG
Source organism: Doryteuthis pealeii (assembly GCA_023376005.1). Taxonomy (NCBI): domain Eukaryota; kingdom Metazoa; phylum Mollusca; class Cephalopoda; order Myopsida; family Loliginidae; genus Doryteuthis; species Doryteuthis pealeii. Next base: position 14,235,989 of record CM042168.1, on the reverse strand, counting down.
CTGTGCAGAGAACCACCCGGGGACAATGAATGATAGAGAAGGTTGGCAAGAGATTGTCATGGATATCTGTGTTAATTGCATGACATGATGATATTGAGTGTATTCATGAGCTGGTTTAACTCAGTTGGTAGAGCACCTGCCTAGGAATTGCAAATTCTCGGACTCGGGAACCTTCTTGTCGTATTCGGGAGCCATCACGGAACTTTGAACCTAATCCTTTATTTAGTCCATGGGGGTATCCTGAGTCTGACAAGAAATACCTGAAGAAGGCTGGAGGGTATATTGGCCGAAACGTTGTATAAATAACAATGAAGATGGGGACAATAGTCCGGATAACGCAGATAATACTAATCATCAAGCCTCATCTCAAACATTCAGAGAAACAAGTCATTTTTGATTTTATTTTAAAAAAAATAGTATTGGATATGCAAAGAACTCTGGTTTATTACAGTACCTGCTGTTGTTTAAGTGGTCACCCAATTAAGTTGGTTGGTTGGATTTTACAGCATGTCAACCCTTGTTGGGTTATCTTATGTCGAAGAAGTTTTGTTTGACTCATTTTTTAAGTTACTCAATTGTTTTTAATATACATTTTTTAAACTCAACCCATAGATAGTACCCTAACAGGTACTACCACTTCGGGTCAGAGCAGACATGGAAGTAATGGTGATGAAACGATACTCCACATTCTCCAGAGCTCCAGAATTGCAACTTCACCATCATATAGTTTAATGTCATACCCAGGACACTAAGACCCTCAGTCACTGCCTTCTAGTACCCATATGATATAAAGGGTTGGGGTTTGCCATAAAGACAATAGAATTGGGACAATCATATAGGTGCTAGGGCTTGACATAACCAACCGATTCATTGGAGGAGGCCTTACAATCGACCGTCTAGCCTATATAAGGGCCAAAGTGGTGTGTTGCATGTCATGGACTGCTCAGCCACCAGGGTTCCGTCCTTAAGCCCAATTAAATATTAAACAAGCTCATTACTGCTTAACTTCAGTGACCAGTGGAAACTGATGCTTCCTACGTGACTTTACCGTAATCCACAAAGAAGGAAAGACATTTGTCTGAATTTTTTTAGATGAGGCTTAATTTAGATTTTTCAGGTTGCTGTCCTCATCTTTGTTATATACACAACTTTTCAGTCGATGTGCTCTCTGGCCTTCTTAAGCATTTTCTTGTCAAACTGTGGAACCTTCACAGAACCTCGAGCCAAACTCTATATTAAATCCATTGGGGTAGATTGTTCTCATTCTGTTAACCATGATAGGGTACAAGTGTTAAGCTATGTTAAGTATTCTGTTACCATCACCGTAGCCAGGATTGAACCTACAATCCACAATTGATTGTCACTTAGAACTGTATTAACTTAACTCTTATATCTAATACAACATGTGTCCAACAACGGCCCACTATTAAACACGGACCCGCATGTCACAAAACAGGCTGATTTGTTTTATAGTCAATTTATGTCTGTTTCGAAAAATGTTAAAACTCTACAAAAATACACAAACTTTTATTTATTTATTTATTTATTTTTTTGTATGTAATGATATGCAGAGTTTAACAGATTTTAATTCAGTTTTCCTTCTCTTAGACTGGTTACAATACAAAGGTTAAAGAGCCTAGTCTGCCCAAAATATTTACCCATAGCTGGATAGAGCACTATTTGAAATGCAAACAGCCGTGTCCAGGATTTGAACTCTTGTCACCGTGTCCATTTGCTATGATGATAACCATTACACAATGAACACCTCCAAATTGAAATTCAAATCAAAATGTAAATAATCACGAGTACAATAAATAATTTAACTAAGAGGTTAAAATTTATGTAAAAAAAAAAAAAAAATTTTTTTTTTAATTAGAAATTTAATCATGATCTTCAGTTAAACATAAGACGTCAAATCAAGAAAAAATTTAAAGAAAGAAAAAAAAAGAATATTACTACCTCTGTCCTATAATGGTTTTTACATTTACTGTATAAAATTTATATGCAGATGTAACAACTATTATGGGACTGAGGTTGTATGTTTTACTACTTCTGTCCCATAATAGTTGGTACATTTACTGTATAAAATTTATATGCAGATGTAACAACTATTATGGGACTGAGGTTGTATGTTTTACTACTTCTGTCCCATAATAGTTGGTACATTTACTGTATAAAATTTATATGCAGATGTAACAACTATTATGGGACTGAGGTTGTATGTTTTACTACTTCTGTCCCATAATAGTTGGTACATTTACTGTATAAAATTTATATGCAGAGGTAACAACTATTATGGGACTGAGGTTGTATGTTTTACTACTTCTGTCCCATAATAGTTGGTACATTTACTGTATAAAATTTATATGCAGAGGTAACAAGTATTATGGGGCAGGGGTAGTGTTATTTAACTATAATCAAAGTCAACATTTACTTATTCATTTTTGTAATAAAACATTTTAGATATCATTTGTAATTGGAGGAGACATTTTTAAAATAAAATAAAAAATGCATTTTGTGTTCTTTAGTTATGGGGGTAAAAAATGTTAAATCTCTTTTTGCCTGTCAATGTCAATCCCCCACCTCACCCAAAGACATTTTTTACTACAGGATTTCACAATAATACCATTAATAAAAAAAAGCTGTCATCATAAAATCTGAGTATATGTTACTTTTACTCTCACTGACAGTAATAGACAAATAATTAAGATTTTTTTCCAATCTTTTTTTCTATTTTTTTTTTTTTTTTTTTTTTTCACTTTTTTTCTGCTTTTTTTTCTTTTTATTGTTTTTTCTTTCTTTTCTTCTTACTTTTCACCCCCCTTTTTCTATTTACTCTTTTTTTCTTTACTCTTTCTTTTTATTCTCTCTTTTTTCACCCACTTTCTTTTAACTCTTGTTTTCTCTCTTTTTTTCTCTCTCTTTCACTTTTTTTTCTCTCTACTGTCTTTTCCCTTTTTTTCTCTACTCTGTTTTTTCCCTCTTTTTTTTTTTTCTCTACTCTGTTTTTTCCCTCTTTTTTTCTTTCTCTACTGTCTTTTCACTCTTTTTTCTATTTTTCTTTCTTTCTTTTACTCTTTTTTCTTTCTTTTCACCGTTTTTTTTTTTTTTTTTTTTTTTTTTTTTTTTTTTTACTCTTTTCTTTTAATCATTATGATTATCTTACCCATTTTTGTAAACAGCTCAAAGTATTGAATGGTTGGCTGGTCATCTTAAAACATGCCATGCTTCAACATGAAAAAAAAAAACAAACCTGTAAACATGAATAGTTAGCATATAATTGTACTATTGTGAATTTTTAAAAGCTCTCTACAAGAAAAAGGGGAGATAATCTACTTGTCTCTATTTACTAGTGAATCTAAAGATGGCTTTTATTGAATCTATTGTAAACAGCTTCTAGTATTTTTACTGTCTCACAAGACATATTTTCTTATAAAGCAATAAAACCAAGTCAATTGGGTTACTCTGTATTAAAATAGATAAAAATAACCTGATTGAATATTATCAAGAATTAAAGATTTTTAAAAAATCATCCTACAATAGGTGTATCAGTTATTGGCTGCTGAAACACTGCATCTTTCGTAACCTTCATGCTTCCTGTAATTTGACAACACTATACCTGATATCCCCACCCCCTCCATACACATGTGCCCACACACGTACATATATATTAGGACTGTTTTTTTTTGGGGGGGGTTCTGTGTAGTATGTCATTTTTCTTTTTTTTTATAATAAAAATGGAATGGTCCATTAGTTAGCTAAAGTGATGACACTCATATGAAATAAGAATTCGGTGGATAAACAATACCAGATAATCAGGAATTACATTTCTGCATTTCATCTTGGACGATTTGAACATGATGAAAAATCGGTCGAGTTTCAATTCCGGCTTGAAGCAGCTTACAAAATCTAGCCACACTGAAGAGATGAGATACATCAAAGCAGGACTGTATGTGATGAGTGTGTGTGTGTGTATATATATATATATATATATATATATATATATATATATATATATATATATAATATATGTGTGTGTTTTGAAGAGAGATGGATTTTAAGCGGAATTTAACAGCTTTGAATTTAGAGTCCCCCCCCCTTCATACACATGTGCCCACACATATACTTATATATTAGGACTGTACACTATTAATTTTCTTGACTTTACATTATTCTATGTACTATATATGACTCTTTGAACAGTGATGGGTGTTGTTTTGTTTTTTTTGGTTGGTGGGGGGTTGTTGGTAAATGACGGGAGTTAGGAAATGTATATAGAGAAAAGGCACATAACTGTATTTTTACTCAGCCAGACAGTGAGGAAGTCTATCCCCTTTTCACTAGCATTAGACTGAGGAGATTGTTTTGGCTTCTGAGGTAGAGCGCCACACCTACCATCAGCTCTTCACTTACCGCACAGACCCCTATGCTACTCATATGCTGAGTTGGTGAGGGCCAGTATTGAACCAGGAACATTGTGGTTCCTAGTTGGTTGCTCTACCAACTGAGCTAAAACGATCCTTTTATTATATATATATATATATATATATTATATATATATACACACACACACACACACACACACACATGTATCCAGTGATATTGCTGGAGAAATAAGGATGAACTCATAAGTGACGTCCGCTTGTGGAAACCAGTACATGGACATGCTAGTGCAAAGACCTACATAGACCAGCTCTGTGCAGATACTGGATGCTGTGTGGAGGATTTGCCAGGACAATGAGTAAAAGTGATGGTTGGAGAGAAGTTGTCATGGATATCCATGCTGTTGATATGATATATATATATATATATACACCTCAGTTACCATTAAATCCACTTAGCAAATAAATATGCAATCTTATTTACTTCGGGATTTTTTCACTAAAATCGATTAAAAAGTGCTCAATATAAAGAGCTAAATAGACGATTAAAATAACTTGTTAAATTGAATTATTATGATAGCGTCTCCTATATAGATTTACACTTATACACACACACACACACACATATATACATACACACACAATTAAAATCGAATGATTTAAAATACGGGTTGTTTAAAATATACCGACTAGAGTTTCTCGCAATAGTGCGAATCTTCAGGGTCCCACAAAGATTTGCGCTATTGTGAGAAACTTGAGTCAGTATATTTTAAACGATCCGTATTTTAAACCATTCGATTTTAATTGTGTGTGTGTGTGTGTGTGTATATATATATATATATATATATATATATATATATATATATATATATATATATATATAATGTGTGTGTGTATGTATAAGTGTATATCTATATATGAGACACTATCATAATAATTCAATTAAACAAGTTATGCACATGTACCTTTTGGAAGTTAATGAATGTCAGCATGTAACAGTAACCTAATAAAAATCTCATTATTGTCCTTGCACAGATGTCGAAAACATTCTATAATTTCAGGCATTTGATTTTGTCTTATTTATTACCCTAATTATTATGCTTAATTATTATTGAAGACTTGTACTAAAATGCTTTCCATGTTGCTTATGAACCACAAAATGAACGCACGAAAATGTGATACTTCCTTCTTCTGCAGATAAGCAATAAAACGCTGCCCTGTCAGCTGGGGTTGATATGCTGACTGTACATCTGCAGTGGGACGGAATCCTGGTGGCCGGGGGTTTGAAAATATGTTGACTATACATTTGCAGAGGGGTACCCGTCCCAAATGGGGCCACCTGGGGTGGGTGATGCTTATGGACGGAATCTTGGTGGCTGGGAGTTGAGAATACACTGACTGTACATCTGCAGAGGGGTAAAATCCCCCCCTAATATGGCCACCTGGGTTGCGATGCTTAAGGACGGAATCCTGGTGGCTGGGGGTTGAAAATACGCTGACTGTACATCTGCAGAGGGGTAAAATCACCACCACCCTCAATGGGGCCATTGTGGTGATGCTTAAGGACGGAATCCTGGTGCTGGGCAATCAATAAAATGCAACACTCCACTTTGTCCTTAGTTAGGCTAGACGGTTGGTTGGAAAGGCCTCCTGCTGTCAATCGGCTGGTCACATCTAGCCCATGTACCTATATGATTTCCCAATCTCTTCACCTTCATGGCAACCCTAACCCGTTTTATCATATGTGCTAGGAGGTGGTGGCTGAGGGTCCTAGTGTCTTGGGTATGATGTTAAACTGCATCTAATAGTGAAGTTCCAATTCTGGAGCTCTGGGTATTGTGGAGTACCCTTCATTGATAGGTCCACTCTGACCCAGAGTGGTAGTACCTGTTAAGGCCCCATATATGGGTTGGTTAAAAAAAATGTTTAAAGAAAATTTTTTTTTCGATACTCCTCAAGAATAAATAAAACAAAACGTCTTTGGCATAAAATAACCCAACAAAGGTTGACATGCCATAAAACCAACCAACCTAAACAATAAAACCGTAAATAATGACCAATCGCTGATGGTGATTATATGTTCAAAGAGTTATGTCCCTTAGACGAATTTTTTTATATACATATAATTTACCCACTTCTAAGGAGTGTGATATATATTCAAATAATTTTGATTAAACAAAACAGATTCCTTACCTTAAAAGTTTTTTTTTTTTTTTCAAGAGTCCTAATAATTCTTTTGATGTTACAATCTTGAAAGGCATTTATGATTTCTACGAAAGGGCATTTTTGGCAGAACAAGTACTTTCGGTTCTTATCCAAACCATTATCAAGGTGTATATCTATCTATCATCTATCATTATTAAAACTTTAATGTTTAACTAAACTATTGTTTTGTTTTCATCAAAGGTTTTAAATATTTCTATTAAGCTAGGCAAATGTAATTTAGAATTTAAATATATATTATTATTATTATTTATATTTTTTAAGGCAATTACAATGTGTGTATCGTATAAAATTCGATGATTATTGAAAATAATCATGACGGTGTTCCACGTGGTGCACATTATTCGCCAGGTTTGCTTGTCATGATTATTTTCAATAATTATCGAATTTTATACGATACACACATTGTAATTGCCTTCAAAAAATATAAATAATAATATACTTTACATAACAATACTTCAAAAGCAAATTATCAAATTCCATTTATATATATGAAGAATGGATCAATCAGAAATCCCCTTTTCATAGCGCTAGAAGCATCAGGGAATACTCTTTAATCGAGTTCCGATTAATGCAGTGATCACACATATGTTGAATATAATATATTTCATATATTATATATATATATATGCACAATGTGGCACCACAGCAAAATGCTGCAATACCCTTAAAAAACTAGCCATGTTCACGGCAGTTTTTGTCTTCAACTTTAAAAGAATATTTTTATTCAAAAGAAACAAAAACGACTGAAAATGAAAAAAATTCTGAAAAAAGATTTATATTTGTATACAGTGATACAACAATCTCATTCTTTTCACAACATATACTGGCTAATATGTAGGAAGCGCGTGGTATAATGGTTAAAGTCATGGGAAATGGACTCGTCGACCCGAGTTCAAATCCTGGACGTGGCAATTATTTCACTTAGTGCTAATACCCTTGGGAAAGGTATGAATCCTACTCTCCCTCCAGCTATGGGTAAATAGTAGGGCAGACTGGTCTCTTTAACCTTGGTTAGGCAACCGGTCTAGGAGAAGGAAAACTCTGAATTCAAACCTGTTGAACTCCGCTTAAGAAATTGACCTTGTGTCGCATCCTGCTCATGTGGAGGGGTTGGTAAATATATATACTGTAATGTTTGATTTTTTTTTTTTTTTTTTTTTTTTTTATAGAAAATTTTCCACTGTAATGTCATTGCTTATAATTCTTGTCATCCTAATCTACGTTTTTTGTCAATAAAAATGGAGAATACGTTGTCATGACAAGGTTGTGTTCCAGTAACCTGGGTCAATAACAGTAAGGTCCTCAATTTTTTTTAGTTCCTTGTCCTCGGCCAGTTGACCATTTCATGTTGGAGGTGTGTCTTTTCTAATTTAGATACAATTTGCAATATCATCCTCTAGAATGAGCGTAATTATCTCGGACATGAAAAATAAACACATTGATTATTTTTAATTAGTTGGTAAGTATTAATTAGTAATCCAAGAAGGAAAACTGTTTAATAAAGATAAATGTGTCATACATATATATATATATGTGTGTGTGTGTGTGTGTGTGTGTGTCCTGTCATGGTATAAAAATTAGAAAGCTTGTCTCACAGATAGATAAATAGTAGGGCAGACTAGCCTCTTTAAACTTGGTATGGCAATCGATCTAGGAGCTCTGAATTCAAAAACTGATAATCTCCACTTAAATATTGACCTTGTGTCACATCAGGGCAGGGATACATGCTCTCATTCAAAGAGTGAACATTGCTATTGAGAGAAATGATGACTATGTGGAGAAGTAGGGATGTTGATTGAAAGAGGACTAGCTTCATTTTGATGTATGATAGATGTTCCTGTGTTGGTAATTACACCTGTCCTAAACAAAATGGCATTTGGCTCACCCTCGTAGTTTTGAGTTTTGCCTTGAAAAAAAAAATGATTTATTCATCAGAAACAACTTTTATAGTTGCTATATTAGCCTGATTTGTCAGCCGGTTGAGTGGAGGTTGGGGGTGAAGCAAAATTAATGATATGATTAAATCTGCTGGAAAATTATTGTTCTACCTCTCTTAGGTCAGGTTGACCAGACCATGCTCCAAAGAAAGAAAGAATATTTTATTTCTTTTTTTTCTCTTTTTTTCTTTTTTTTTTTTTCTTTTTTTTTACTTATTTAATAATTTGTTTATTAGGTGTTAAAGTATTCTCTTATGCAAAATTGGCCAAAACTGATACACATATTTAGAGGGAAAGTTCCAAACTTGGGAGACTGGAAATAAGTGATTGAGTAAAGTATTCACTTATGCAAAATTGGCCAAAACTGATACACTACATATTTATAGGGAAACTTACCAACTTGGTAGATTGGAATTAATTGCTCATTGGTCAAATCACAATCTGACCACATGTAAAAAGGACAAAATCCAAAGCCTGAAATACTAACAACTGTTGGATACAGGCTGAGGCGTGATCCATCTCGGACGGGTCACTTTAGGGGGGGGTATTGGCATCATTCCATCTACGAGAGACAATGGACTTGTGTACTTTTAAATAATTTTTTTTTTTTTAGTGGAACTATGTAGCCTGGACAGGTTGATATGGAGGATGAGCTGTTTCCCATCCTCTATCTCCCACTGCTGCTGTGATCCAAATGAAAAGTAAGAAACCAATGCAGTTTGGCAGCAGTAGTGTTGCTGGGTAGCACTGGATTTTATATCAGACTTTTTCTTGTCTAGATGGGTTGCCAACCAAGGCTAAGGAGCTCCTTCTAAACCATTTGGGGATTTATGTGAGTAGTAAGTACCCCAATCCTACTAGTGTCAGTGAGAATTGCCGTAGGAGTCCTGTAGCCCATCCGCCCTTTGACAAATTGCGAGGGGGGGGGTATGATGTTGAAAAGACTCAAAACCCCCCAATGAACTAAGGAACCTCCCTAATGATGCATCCAGTCGCATCATAGAGATGTATTTTGCAAAAAAAAATTGTTTATTCCTATGGAATTTGGAAGAATAGTTTTTAGAGATATTTCATGGGTTTTTTGTTTGTTTTTTTTGTTTTTTTTTCTGTTTTTTGTACAAAAAAAAATGTATTTAGTAACCAATGATCTATGACAGGAAAGAAGGCGCAAAAAAAAAAAATGAATAAAAAAATTTTAGAATAAATCGAAGCAGAATTATTGTTGAATATAACGAACATGTGTAGGGAATTAATTATTATTTGCTATCAATGATAGTATAATATCAGCAATATCATAATCTCGGCAGTAGACTCATAGACTGCATGCTAGAATACCAATAACATAACAATACATTGTGTCAAGTTAGAGCAAGACAGTTTGTGAGTCAGTCCACAAATAATAACAATGAATTTTAATTGCTAAGAAAAAAAAAATAACTTCCACTTGCGTGACTCAGCCATTTTCTTTATCATTTTTCTTGTATAAGATGACAAAAGTTATCTCCCTTACACTGTCTCTATCTGTCAATGTTTTTTTGTGATCTTTTTATTTTTATTTTTCACTTATGAACGTGTGAATAAAAGAATGGAATTTTTTTGTTGTGATTTCATTGTTTCAATGTACGTGCGTTCGTGGAAGCAACATTTTTTATTTTTTCAAAAACAAGTTCGAATAAATATGGCTATGCAAAGATTTTGAAACTTTTGAATCAGTTCACGTCTGTAGAAAATAATCTCTGTGGACGTTTGTCTTGGTTTGTGTTTGTACTGCAGTAAAATGCCATACACTTGTCATTGAGAGAAATAATTTTAATGCTAAGAAAATTATTATTAAACTTCTCTTTAACACTCTTATCTTTCTGCCTCCATCTTTTCCTGTTTTTCAACCACTGTGCCTCTCTCTTCTTGGATTTATGTCTCTTTCCCTCTCTCTCTCTCCTTTCTCTCTTTCTTTTTCTCTCATGCACACACACGCACTCTCTGATACTCTCTCTCTCTCTAACACACACATACACTCTGTACATACTGCAATCTTTAAACACAGTAATGCTGTGTGTGTGTGTATGTATGTGTGTGTGTATATATATATATTTTTTTTATTGTCCTTTTAGATTTTTGTGTGTCAGGGAAGCAGGACGCATGCTTATAGGCATATACTATTACTGAGCACTGAGTATATATACTATTACTGAGCACAAAAAAAACCCACAGAACCCAAATTCTGTTTTGTTTTTTGGTTGGGGGGTCACCCTGTACATCTTGTTTTCAATTTCAAGTATACACCACCCACCACCACCACCCCAAAAAAAGAAGTTTTTTCGCATGTGTGTATGGGGGGGGGGTGCTAGGAATTTAATCGGAAGCCAAGGGGTCGCTAGCTTGAAAAAATTTTTGGAACCACTGAACTTAACTAAAAGCGTTTGTAACCATTTTAGAATTTCATTGGTTTTAGATAAAAGTACACACAGTAGTCTCCCCTTATCTGCAGGGAATATCTTCCAAGATCATCGGTGGTACCCTTCTGTTGGGGCTTAGAATACACTGACTACATCCCTTACAGACGGGGGAGTAAGATCCCACAAAAAGGGGAGGGTCCTGAGTATGACACTGAACTATATCCGGTGGTGAGGCTTCAGTTCTGAATTCTGGAGAGTATAGAGTCTTTATTACCATACTGTAAGCAACACTAGTCGTTTGTTTATCAAAATGACTTTATTCGGCATTAAATGACCCAAAAAGGGTTGATATGCCATAAAACAAAACTAACAACCTACCTTTATTAACTTCCAAGTTCGAAGTAGTAGTAGCAGTTAGGGTTCCTCGATGAGTCAAACGAATCTTTGAAAATTTGTATTGGATAAGAATACATGAAACCATATAACTTTGTTCAAATAAATAATTATCATTAAATAGGAATAGGTACTTTAAACCATAAAATTGTATGGGGCATTGTGGCCAATGTGCTGGGCACCAACATCCTTGTGAGTTCAAACTCCAGTTGTGCCATTACGTTCACTTTCAGACTAATACCCTTGGAACATCCCCATCTCCCCAGTTATGGGTTAAATAGTACTACTACTGTTCTTCTACAAGGATGGCTTTGGTATTAAATAACTCACAAGGGTTAATGAGTTTTAAAAAGATAGGAATATGTCTTTGGCATAAAATAACCCAACCGGGTTGACATGACATCAATTGCAATTAATCAATATCTTGATTAATCCAGTGGATTTAACCCTGAAGATCTTATCATGAAACTCAAGTAGGTTATTACTGTGTACCATTATGATAATAAATTTGCTCTACTAACGTATTGAGCATTTTTATATTTGTTATATCGCTGTCTTATCATTGTGAAACTTGCATCAACTAACCATTGTGACCATTTTCACCGGTAAGTCATCTTTTCCACAAATACCATATATGTATGTGTATGTATGTATATATATATATATATATATATATATATATATATATATATATATATGTCATGTCATCACAGACACGTATTTCGGTGTTTCACGCCTCCGTAGTGTGGCTAGACACAACAACTATCCCTGACTAAGAGCAAACTCCGACTGACTATTTGCCAGCCTGATTTCTTAACCTCTCGGCCACTTCCACTGCTGCTGATACGGGGCTGGTTAACTATTAAATACATAGGTTTGTTATATATTTTCTGATCACTGGAGGGATCTAGTCTGCAAGCAGATGACCATTGCTTATATATATATATACTCGCATACCTGATGGGGCCAAAGTAGTATAAGGCATAAATAGTAGGTAACTTTTTATTTAAAAAAAAACACAGTGACATGTATAATATGTGTGAATACCTTATTAGTTCTGCTCTTCCTCCTCCCCCTCCCATATATATACCCCCCCCCCGATCCACTCAGTATTTATTACCACTTTTTAAGGCATCCAAGTTCTGAATGATCCAAGTTCTTTGAAGCAGATTCATATTAATAGCATCATAACAAAGATGGCTTCTTAGAATTGAAATTGAATTCTTTATATTGATTGCCTTTTCCTGGGCGCCATACATTTACTGCTGACTGATCCCCACATGGGGAGGGATTATTTGTTTGACTAACCCCTCCCCTCGATTTATACTGGTTAATTCTTTGTCCAACCTTTTTTTTTTCAATCTGGACATAGAATCAACTGGAATTAACCAGTATGGTTTATTATCACCTCCTCTCTCTCTCTCTCTCTCTCTCTCTCTCTCTCTCTCTCTCTCTCTCCCTAAAAATTACTCTATATTGAAATAAGATTCACAAAATCCAAAACACATGTCACACCTACTATGAAATCGAAATATGTAGGAAAAAAATTCAAACCATTTTTCAGATTCCGCAGAAATCGATCTACAACCACACAGATCCTGACCATTCGCCGAATTATAAAAGGGGTCCGTGCAAAGAATCTCGAGGCAACCCTACTACTACTACTATATTTAGGCAACCCCTACTATATATATATATATATATATATATATATATATATATATATATATATATATATATAGGCTGCATCTTTTTCAAACAAATTTTGTTGAACACAACAGAATCAAAATTATTTTGTAATTTTTTTTTTCTTTTCTAATGACTTTTTTTTAATCACCATTAAAAAAAAAAAACTGTACATGCACAGTGTTATATGTATATATATATATATATATGTGTATATATGTATATGTGTGTGTACACGCACACACTGTGTTTATATATAGTTTATCTCCATAGCAACAACAAATAATGGTTTCCCTCTTGGTGATTACTGAAGCAAAAATAATGTTTTGAAATGAATTCATTTTGCTCTCCAGTAGAAACCTCTTTTTAAATATATATTAAGATTATTAAGAATGGAAGGGGACAAAAATGGCCGTATCATTTAATTGTTCTTATCTGCATTTGTAGATCTTCAATACATTTACTGGTCTTTTTCTTCTTCCTCTCAGAATAGGTTCTGGGATTCTCCCCAATGAAATATTTCCTTAAGATCTGTACAATTATTTGAAAAACCTGATTTTGAATATAACTAGACAATTCTTCATTGGTTGTTCCAAACATAATAGCAGTCCCTGATGATATTGAGTCTTCTATTTATAAAAGAATGAAGGATTCTATGGAAAGCTTCAAAGATGTCTTCGTTTGGATGAAGAATTTGGATGATTAGAAAATGATGTTTAGTACTGACACTTCAAAGTTATCATTCAGTTGCAAATTGAACTGGAAACATCTTTATTCTCTGAGTTAAGGCATATTAAGTGGATTAATAAAAATCTCACTTTGTTGAGTTATGATTCCATACAAACACTAACTATTTTAGTTTGTGTGTAATGTTTTTGTATGTATATATAATTTATGTAATATTGTGTGTATATATATTTTTACATACGCTTACAAATTATATATATATATATATATATATTCACACACTTTTGAAAACTAGACTGAATACTATTTAAAATGTTATTTGCTAGAAACTGTCATATATATATATACAATCTAGGAGATATATAGATAGATAGATAGATAGATATACACAAGTTAGTGATTGAAATCAATAGCAACAATAGTTTCTCGCCTATGCGATTTTTCAAAGCAAGTTTTGTTTTGAAAATCGCATAGATGAGAAACTATCAGTTACCAAGTGCTGTTGACTTCACTCATCTATATATATATATATATATATATATATATATATATATATATATATATATATATATATATATATATATATATATGTAGTATATTAAGAAAGATTGAAAAAACACAGGTTTAAATGAGTTAGGTGGTGAGTTTATTGGCCAACACTGCAGTGTTTTGATCTATTAATTAGATCATCTTCAGGGCATTTGTTGGTATATGGAAGGTAATAAGAAATTTTTTTTACCTTCCATATATCAACAAATGCCCTGAAGATGATCTAATTAATAGATCGAAACACTGCAGCATCAGCCAATAAACTTACCACTTAACTCATTTAAACCTTTTTTTTTTTTTTTTTTTTAAATCTTTCTTAATATACTACATACCGTCGGATTCACTTCCTTTTCTTCACACACACACACACACACACACACATATATATATATATATATATATATATATATATATATATATATATATATAAAATCAGTGAAATCACTTAGGGACTCTAACTAACCAACCGGAAAATTCTTGGCAAAATCATTGGAAAGGAAACTTCCAAGTATTTGGATATTCTTGAAGTAAATATGATCAAGCAACAGTAAAGAATTTGTATTATTGAAATTTCTGCTATGTCACATTTGATGAAGAACATATTGTCATGAATATAATTATTTTATTCTCTCTCTCTCTCTCTCTCTCTCTCTCTCTCTCTCTCTCTCTCTCTCTCTCTCTCTCTCTCTCTCTCTGCTTGACAAATTTGGTAAAAGCTTTTAAAATAAGTAAATGTTTCTATTAATCATAAAATGAATTGTTTTTGATAGATGACAAAGATGATGAAATTCATCATCTTTGTTATTGTTACAGTATTTTGGTCACTTTAGCCACTGGCCTTCGATTTATGTAAATTTTGGAATCTTTTGTCCAGTTTTTTTGTCTTTATCACTTTCAGCTGGTCCACTCTCTGGCCTTCTTTCTGTTTGAATTTTTAAGACAAAGGTGTTCTTACTATTATACATTGATTCTTTTGGACCAGTTTCCTTGTCTTTTTTTTGTCTTTATCACAATGTTTCAGCTGCTCCACTCTCTGGCCTTCTTTCTGTATGAATTATTAATAAAAAGTGTTCTTACTATTATACATTGATTCTTTGGACCAGTTTCCTTGTCTTTTTTGTCTTTATCAAAATGTTTCAGCTGCTCTATTCTTTGGCCTTCTTTCTATGTAGATTTTTTAAGACAAGGTGTTCTTACTATTATACATTGATTCTTATAAACTAGTTTACTTATCTTTTTGCCTTTATCAGAGTTTCAGCTGCTCTGCCCTCTGGATGTCTTTCTATCTGAATTTCTAAGACATGCTATTTTTACTATTATACATTGATTCTTATAGACTAGTTTCCTTGTCTTTCGTGCCTTTATCATAATGTTTTTGATGTTCTAATCTCTGGTCTTTTTTCTATCTGAATTTCTAAGACAAGGTGTTATTGTCTAGGGTGACTTAATTTGGATTTCTGTTTTGTTGTCCCTTTGTAATAGACTTTTGTTACATCCTTGTCATTTTGCAATACAGTTAATAGTGGCCAACTGGACTTGTATATGCTGACTATTTTGACTATTAAGAAAGAAAGAAGAAAGAAAGAAATGTCTCTTCAAAAAGGATACATAGAATTTGGCTATGAAATCTTTTCTAATCCCCCCCCCCAGTCTATTGAATGAGTCTCGTTTATATAGAAAACGTTTAATACAATACATACGCGTATATTGTAGGTCTCCTTAGTAGGTTCAGTGATTGAATAATCTGCTATCTCTATCAAAGTGATCATACCTCAAATTAGATGCTGCAGCTGCATTACTGGTGATGGACAATTTGGCTTTACAGTGACTTTGAGTATTATGTTGTATTCTCCAGACTTTGTAGTCTTAGTGGATGAGCAGTCCATGACATGCAACACTCCACTTAGAACCTTACTTAGGCTAGACGGGTGGTCGGGGAGGCCCCTCTGATCAATCGGCTGGTCACATCAAGCCCTAGCACCTATATGATTGCCCCAACCCTATTGCTCTTATAGCAAGCCCCCAACACTTTTTATCATGGGTGCTAGAAGGCGGTGGCCGATGGTCTACATGTCCTGGGAATGACGTTAAACTCTATCTGATGGTAAGGTTCCAGTTTTGGAGGTTTGGGGGATGTGGAGCACCCCTTCATCACCATTGCTCCCTGGTTCACTCTGACCCAGAGTGGTAGTACCTGTTAGGGTCCCATCTATGGGTTAAATAGAAAAATGTATTTATAAAAAATGTTGTATTATCCATTAAGAATTGATTTATTTCAAAACTTTATTGGCATTAAATGACCCACTGAGGTTGATATGCCATAAAACAAACCAAAACAAAAAAAAAAAACAGACTTTGTCTAAATTTCTTAAAGGAACTGTTCTTACTATTATACATTGATTCTTTTGGACCAGTTACCTTGTTTTTTTTTTGTCTTTATCTCAATGTTTCAGCTGCTCTACCCTCTCGTCTTCTTTCCATGTGAATGTATAAGGAAAGGTGTGCTTCCTATCATATATGGATTTTTTTTTGTGTATGTGGGGGGGCGGTAGTTTGCTGGTCTATTTTGTTTTTATCACAATGTTTTAGCTACTCTACCATTTGGCTTTCTTTCTATGTGAATTTTTTTTTAAAAAGTTGTTCTTACTATTATACATTGATTTTTTTTAAACCAGTTTCCTTGTCTTTTTTTTTTTTTTTTTTTTTTTTTTTTTTCAATGTTTCATTGCTCTGCACTCTGACCTTTTTTTTTTTTTTTTATCTAAATTTCTAAAGACAAGTTGTTCTTACTATTATACATTGATTCTTTTGGGCTAGTTTCCTTATCTTTTTTTTGTCATTATCAAAATGTTTCAGCTGCCCCACTCTCTAGCCTTCTTTCTAAATGAATCTTTAAGATAAGTTGTTCTTACTATTATACATTGATTCTTTTGGGCTAGTTTCCTTATCTTTTTTGTCTTTATCAGAATATTTCAATTTCAATTGTTTATGGTGACCATTTTGACTATTAAAAAAAAAGAAAAATGTCTGAGACAATAGACAAAAAGAATTTGACACTGAAATTCTCTACTTCTCCATTCTAATATCCATCCAGTGTTTCGAACGACCAACCCTGTTGTATAGAAAGCATTTAATAGAAATATACGTTGTACGCATTGTAGGTCTACTTAGCAGGTTCAGTGATTAAATAGCCTGCTATCTTCATCAAAGTTATCATGTCCCAAATTGGATGCTGCAGCTGCGTTACTCGTAATGGAGGTGGAACATTTGGCTCACCTGAGGTGCTGTCACAAGTGTAATGACCTGAAACCATCCTCCTTCTCATCTTCCTCCCCCCGCTAACCATCCGAGCCTGACCCTCTATACTTTTAAGCAAGCAACCCACCCACCCACATCGGCAACTCCGCCTTATTCTTCTTGCTGCACAGTGTGTGGCATCCGTTGCCCCATACCGAGTAATGTAATCAGCTGTACGATCTGAAATATTAGCAGCAGTTATTGATCTCTTGTGTTCGAACCGATATCTGCAAAGACTACTATTACAGTTCGATTCCTCCGCACACTCTTTAGAAGGCACTCAGAAAAGTCTCGGATTTTTTTTTTTTTTCTCAACACAAAAAGTTCCAGAGTGAACACATCAATCGTTATTTACTCATCTTCTTCATTTGTTTACTTAGCAGAGTATCTGTCAAAAATGCGGAGAGTACTCATGTAGGGATTGGTACTCCTGCGTAATAGAATGAAAGCATTACTCTCTGCCTAGGATCACAGTGTAGTAACTGTTTAATCTGCTTTTGGATCAAACTGTCACGTTCCAAGTTACCTGCCTAGGATCAGTGTATAGTATATCTGGAAAAAGTATTACACACAGAAGATTCAATATATATATATATATATATGGATTGCTTTATGTATATGAAGAAAAAAATTTTTAATAATTTACCCAACCCATTCACTACAGATATGATTTGACACAAGGTCACAAGTATGGGGCATCCAGCGAGGATCAAACTCACTTTTCAGTAGTAATGGATCTGTGAGATCAGCTTGCTAACTATTTCACCACGTACGGATATATACAGAGTTTTCCTAACAGCTCTAATTAAGGAATATTTCTCGGAAGACTTTAAGGCTTTTTTTTCCCCCTGATATTGTTGGATTTTTCTTGGATTTAGAAAAAAAACAAAAAAAAAAATACAAAGCAAAAAAAACAAAAACTTTATGGTATCATCCGTGTGCCATTTTTGAAGATATTGCGCCGTAGTTTACGATATCAGCATCAAGGTCTTCTCTTGTTCTTTTTTGGTTTTATTCTTTTCTTTTATTGTAAGCTCAAAGAAAGATTTTGAAGAAAAAAAAACAACAAACAAACAAACAAAACAATAATAAACAGTACAATTTCTTGACACATTTTAATGTTTAAAGAAAGAACTAGATTGTTTATCAAGAGAAGAAAGAACAAAAAAAAATAAATAAATAAATAAAAGCTGCTGCTTTTTATCTTTTAATGTTAACCTCGTCAAACATCTCTTATGGCAAAAATCTTTTGTATTTAAAAGAAAAGAAAAGAACCAGAGTATAAACTGTTTTTAAATTAATTTTCTCTCACCGTTGCTTTTTATTATATCTTTCTTAATCGACGCAATATTCAACTGCATAAGTGGATATCCTAAAATCGGATCAAGGAAATAGCTCCTAACAAGATTGAATCTTGCATCATATACCTTGGAAGTTCATTTTACATGGACAACACCTTGACTAATTCAGCCACAGAAACCTCTTGGTCAGACAGTTCTCAAATTTAGTCCTTTTGTTTCTTTCCAATACATTCATGCCATATTGTTTGTTTACTACCTTGTAGTACTACTAGATGTAACAGTCTGATGTGAATTGAATTCTGAGATGAATTATTTTTATTATTCTGATTAATTCTTTTTCATCTTCTTGTTCGTTATAGTAATATTCTAACTTGACACATTCATCAGATATTAACTCTTTGCCTTCTTTAAACCACTCGCAGCGACTCTCCCACCACATCCAAGCAAAGTACAAAAACTGATGGCTAGTTCATTATAATTGAGCAGGACGACTTTATTTGAATAGAATTAGTTCTGAGGTGAATAGATAGTGAACTTTAAAATATCCTGTCATACAGGTCAAAATTACCAAGAACATTTGTTACACCTAAGCAAAGTACAAAAACTGATGGTTAGTTCATTATAATTGAGCAGAAGGACTCAGATTACAATAATAATAGGACTTTATTTGAATAGAATAAGTTCTGAGGTGAATAGATAGTAGACTTTGAAATATCCCATCATACAGGTAAAAAAAAATACCAAGAAAATTTTGTACCGCCGTGAGGGAAATTTGGTTGGCAAAGAGTTAAATTGTGTAAAATAAGATTAAGTAACTTCCAACAAGATTTGAACTTGTGTTGCATATCTTAAAATTTTGTATTTTTCTATTCGTCGAAGCACCTCTCTAATTCCTCACTTGAGATGTAGTACCGTAGTGAAGAATTATCATCCCAATTTAATTCCCCCCCCCCTCAATTTGACTAATTGTCTCACTGGTATAACCTACCTGAAGAATTTTAAGATCGACCCAAAGTGTTTTGTCCAGTTTATAACTATTAGGAAATATTCGTCAATTTGGGGGCATCTTATGTTTTTAATAGTTTAGTTAGACTAGCAGAACCTTGCTGGCTAATTCATATTAGGTGCTTCTTACTTCTGCCTTGTGTCAGACTTGGTAATTAAGTACACATCAGTTTTAAAAACCTGTTTTCTTTAAGCCATTGAATAACTTTAGAAGATTCTGGAAGTGACTGAGGTCTGTGTGCCATATCTAAACAAAATTCAGTAAATACCAACTTAAGAAGATTCATAACATAAAAGACTAGTTTTAAATATATTT
Source organism: Doryteuthis pealeii (assembly GCA_023376005.1). Classification (NCBI taxonomy): domain Eukaryota; kingdom Metazoa; phylum Mollusca; class Cephalopoda; order Myopsida; family Loliginidae; genus Doryteuthis; species Doryteuthis pealeii. The sequence continues at coordinate 14,215,814 of CM042168.1, read as the reverse complement.
AAATTAATATATTTTAGATATATTTGTTGATTATTGAATAAGTATTTGATTCCATTTAGTATTTTCTACGTTTACTTTAAGCACATATCAAAAACCTTTGTTTTGAATACCATTTGTAAAGAATAGATTTTTTTGAAATTTTAATTTTAATATGAGATCAGGTAATCATTTATAATTAAGTAAGAATAAGGAAGATACAACTAAAATTTAAATATATTTGTTGATTATTGAATAAAGATTTGATTCTATTTAGTATTTTCTACATTTGTTTTAAGCACATATCACAAACATTTCATATCAAGCTTTAAAAATGCCTGATAGAATATAAAGCCAGTTATTCCGTGTTGAAATAGTTTAAAAAAGATTGAGGGGAAATTGTTTGAATATCATTTGTAAAGATTGAATTAAAAAAGGTTTAAATATTGAATTTTAATATGAGGCCAGGTAATCACTTATAATTAAGAATAAGGAAGATACAACAAAAATTTAAATGTATTTGTTGATTATTGAATAGAGAATTGATTTTATTTAGTATTTTATGCACGTTTTAAACGCATCATAAACGTAGCATATGAAGCTTTAAAAATGACTGATTAAATATAAAACCAAGTTAATCCATTTTAAAATATTTTTTTTTAAATTTTAAAAAAAGAAAATTTGAGGGAAAAATTGATTGAACAGCATTTTGTGAAAAATAGATTGAAAAAGAATTTAAATTTTGAATTTTAATGAGGCCAGGTAATCACTTTTAATTAAGTAAGAATAAGGAAGATACAACCAAAAAAAAAACAACTATTACTATTATCAATTACTTTAATTTAACTATGGGAGTTTTGCCTTCTTGAAATTAATCTAAAATTAATTAGTTAACTTAGAATAAAAACTAAGTATTCTAATTGCTACTCTTTTCAATTTTTTGTATTATATTGTTTGTTTACTCCAACTTATTCTGAGAACCTTGGGTTCCATTTCTCATCGCAACCATTTTGGATACACCAGATCATTTAATGAACCCCATCTTAATTTAAAATTAATTGGCTAGAATAAAAAGTATTTTGATTTACAGACAATTAGAATGAAGATTTCTTTGTATATAATAAACTAACAATCTGAAAAATTGTCACCCTCGGATGCTACTCCCTTAAATTTTTTTATGCTATATTGTTTGTTTACTCTGATTCTGAGAAACTTGGGTTTATGATTCCATTTCACATCACAACCATTTTGGATATACTGAATTATTTAACGGACCTCATCTTAATTTAAAATTAGTTAACTTAGAATAAAAACAATTTTAATTAATAGATAATTAGAATGAAGATTATTTCTTTGTATATAGAAAACTAACGACCACCAGAAATTGTCACCCTCGGATTTTACTCTTTTCAATTTCTATGCTATATTGTTTGTTTACTCCAACTTATTCTGAGAACCTTGTGTTTACGATTCCATCTCACATCGCAACAATTTTGGATATATCAGATGATTTAACAAGCCCTATCTTAATTCAAAATTAATTAGTTAGAATAAACTGCATCTTTCAAGGCCTCCATGCTTCCTGTAGTCCGCCAACACCATACCTGATGCCCCTCTCCACACACATAAGCACACATGTGCACACATACATGCATATTATTACTGTAAACTGTTCATGTTCCTGACACTAATACATTATTCTGTATACTAGACATGAGACTTTGATGAGTTGTGGTGCACCTGAGCACTGTACACAATAAATTTCATTATTATTAAAAACTAAGTATTTTAATTAACAGACAATTAGAATGAAGATATACTGGATTATTTAACGGACCTCATCTTAATTTAAAATTAGTTAACAGAATAAAAACTATTTTAATTTAATAGATAATTAGAATGAAGATTATTTCTTTGTATATAAAATATATTTGTGTATAATAAACTAATGACCATCTGAAAAATTGTCATCTTCAGATTTTACTCTCAATTTTTTTATGCTATATTGTTTGTTTACACCAACTTATTCTAAGAACCTTCAGTTTATCATTCCATTCCTCGTCAGAACCATTTTGGATATACCAAATTATTTAACAAATCTCATCTTGATATCCTTTTAATATTATTTTTTTTTTTTTGTCCCTTATCCATCAATTGCTGATTGTAGAAAAGATTTTCTCTAGAATTGTCGTTATGAAGCAAATGAATATTGATTCTAACGGAAACCGGCCCCTATCCATTGGGGCAAGGATATCTGCCATCATTCGTACGGACACAGAGGGAAATGTCATTGTCGGCAGCCCCAGTTTTACACCCACTTCACCGTCACGGTCATTTGAACAGAAATCACCGGGGCATGTTGAGATGGGAACTGCTCGTCTACAACATAGTAGTTGGGTAAAGGACCTTCGGTGGGCTCTACCTTCTGAAAATAATGATAGCTTTAGGAGACTTCAAAGAGTGGCACCCCTAAGGGAAGACACGTACATATCAAAGATGCGGATTATATTTGGACATAACAATACTACTCAAAAGGTAGATATTTTCTTGCTTTATCTTTTAATTGTTCATTACTTATGTCTGTCTCTCTCTCTCTATCTCTCTCTCTCTCTCTCTCTCTATCTCTCTCTCTCTCTCTCTCTCTCTCTCTCTCTATCTCTCTCTCTCTCTCTATATATATATATATATATATATATATATATATATATATATAATGTATATGAGAGAGAGGAATTACATTGATAATTAAATTATTATGATTTTTGACTCCATAAATGCTCTATCAATGCTATTGAGCACTGTTTACTTATATATACACATACAGCACCCATATTATATATGTAGGTATATATGTATATATACGTCAAAGAAAAGGCTTAAATGCTGGTCATATTAACAATTATAAATATATTTCCACCAATATAAATCGGCTTAGTTCATATTGGCTGAAGAAAAAAAAAGTACTAACTTTTTCATTAAATAACCAAACTTACTCTTGTATTAATTGGTTGCTAAAAAAGATAAAAATAAAGATTTTTGGCATCAAATAACCCAACAAGGGTTGACATACCATTAAAAAAAAATCCAACCAACCAATGCTTGCCAGAGAACAGGTAAACTGAATCAAGCTGAAATTCACAGGTGTCAAATTACTATTACAAATAATCTTAGAAATTGAAATAAAACAATCAATAAATATTGATGATGTCTCACCTGACAAAAAAAAATGTTTGAACTTTGACATTCATTTATTTATTGTTTCTACTCAGGTGTAACAAAAGCAGAAGAAAAGGTCATTGGTGATGTTCACATGTATACACACCTGGTTCGCAAAACATATTATATTCGATTGATTGTTTTTCATCGACAGCAAACCTTAGGGTTCCTGGCACCCCCCTGGGCTACCTGAACTTTGCCAGTATACTAAGTATATATTTTTTAAACTGCATCTAATGGTGAAGTTCCAATTTTGGAGCTCTGAAAGAGATTGGAGTACCTCTTCATAACTATTTCTCTGAGGTCTACACTGACCCAGAGTGTTAAGGGTTCCATCTATGGATTAAATAGAAAAAATGAGTTTTAAAAAAAAATTTTTTTTTTTTTAAATTGAGTTTTAACAAAAATAAAATTTAAAAAATGTTCAGTACATATCAAGAATGAATTAATCAAAATGGCTTTGGCATAAAATATGTTAGTATGTATACACCCACACTTGATTCGCAAAAATTGATTATTTTTTGTTATCGATTGCATTCAGTTGTTTCATCAACAGCAAACCTTAGGGTTCCTGGCACCTCTGCGCTGACTGAACTTTACCAGTGTACTAAGTGTATGTATATGTGTGTATATGTGTGTGTATATATATATATATATATATATATATATATATATATATATATTTAGCCACCCCTCCACACAAGTGCGATGGGATCAATTTTTAAGCAGGAAGCATGGAAAAATATAAGATAAGAAATAATAAACCAGATTCAAAGTGATAAATATTGTGTAGTTTTTAATCTTATTTATTAATCCTAATATTTCAGGTAGACCTCTACCCTTTTGTCAAAGGGTTTTGTAGAAAGGCTGTTTTATGTTCACATGTCAGATTTTTCCATGCTTCCAATACAACCAAAAAAGTTTCCCAGCATCCATTATTCATTTATTTATATATATATATATATATATATATATATATATATAATGAGGTTAAGTAAACAAACAAATGTGTTTATTTTTTATATGGCTTTAAGCCGACAATTTTTTGAGGATATGTGCTTAATTGAAGTCGTACCTAATTTTGAAAATTAATTAGTTACTAATTAATGAATTTTAGGTGGGCATATATGTTCAAATGTAAGGCTAAACGAATGGGATTGACATTTTCTCGATTCGTTTAGCCTTACATTTGAACATATATGCCCGCCTAAAATTCATTAATTAGTAACTAATTAATTTTCAAAATTAGGTACGACTTCAATTAAGCACATATCCTCCAAATATATATATATATAATTGCACACAAGATTTCTTGGAATAGAAATATTTTCTCTAAATTCCTTATTTCAATCTGAGGGAGACAAACAAGACATGTTGGGCTCTGCTGGAGAAGCAGTAACAAACTCATGTGATGTTCTCCTATAGAAACCAGCACATGGGGTCTCCAGTGCGGGCTGTCCAGTAAAGACCTATATTGACCAATTCTGCACTGATGCTGGATGCTCCCGAGTGCAATGAATGATAGGGACAGTTGGCAAGAGATAGTCATGGATATCCAAGCTGTTGTGTCCCATCTATGGGTTAAATAGAAAAATATATTTATAAAAAAATTGTATTATCCATTAAGAATTGATTTATTTCAAAACTTTATCGGCATTAAGTGACCCACTGGGGTTGATATGCCGTAAAACAAAACAAACCAAGCTGTTGTAGCATGGATATCCATGACTCTCTTGCCAACTGTGACATGATGATGATGATGGAAGTGTGGTTAAGTTTTTGAGGCATGATGGGAAGGTTTTTGATTTTGTCTTCATTACCCTAACTTTAGCTCAGTTGGTAGAGTACTTGACTAGGAATCGCAAGGTTCCTGGTTCAATACCGTCCCTCGCCAACTCAGCGTATGAGTAGCACAGGGATCTGTGAGGTAAAGTGAGGAGCTGATGCTAGATGTGGTGCTCCACCTCAGACACTAAAAAAACAATCTCCTTGGTCTAGCACAAGTGAAAAAGGTATAGACTCCCTCGCTCTCTGGCTGATACCGACTTTAGGCTACCCCAACGACTGTATATATGATAAAGATGTGAATGTAAAGATGTAAAGGGGTGAATAGAATATCGAGTTAATCTCAACATCCACGTTTGATACAAATATTAACCGATATATATATATATATATATATATATATATATATATATGGGCCAGGTTAGCTCAGTCGGTAGAACGTTCGGCTAGAAACCATAACGTTCCTAGTTCGATACCGGTCCTCGCCAACTCAGCGTATGAGTAGCACAGGGATCTGTGCGGTAAAGTATGGAGCTGATGGTAGGTATGGCGCTCCACCTCTGATGCTAAAACAATCTCCTTGGTCTAGCGCTATTGAAAAGGGGATAGACTCCCTCGATGACTGCCTGATACCAACTTTAGGCCGCCCCGACGACTTTACTTTTTTTTACTTATATATATATATATATATATACTTTTCTACATAAACAAATTTGGCTCAAAGATAAAGCTGTGCTTCATCTGTTATTTACAACGTCACTATTCGAATCAATAAATCATTTTGGTCCGTAACGTAGGAAATGATTAATTTTCTAGTGATTAGGTAATGAAATTGGAAGCATAACCATCAGAGTTATTTCCCTTTGAGCTTTCTTTGAAAATTCATTGCTGGATGTTGAGAACAGAAGTTATTTTCGTTTTTCATGAACAATGGCGTTATTGCTTTCTTGGTAAATCACTTATGGAGATAGAAGATAGATAAGAAATATTCCTAGAATAAATCTGCTAAAATTGTTTTCTTTTGAAGGTCTTATCTCTGTGTTTATATATATATATATATATATATATATATATTATATATATATATATATACACTAGTTTGTGTACTGACATGCAAATAAAACCTATATTTTATTTTATTTTATTTCCTGGTAGTTAGGATCTTTCCATGTGTGGTAAATTGTAATGAGAGCTCAATGTGCCTGATGCCATTGAGTTGACAGACAGAGCAAGATATTCAATAAAGGAAAATTAATTTTTTCCTTCATTTATTGGGTATATATTTTTATATACATGCTAGCCGAAAGGTAACATGTTTTGGAAATCTTCTAGCGATGGGATCTTTATCCCCCCAAAATATCAAAGGTAGAAGAACAACATTATAGTTACCTCATTTTTCTTTACACTTGCATTGTGATAGCCTTCAAAACCAACCACCAAACCAATATAAACACAATGCTTCAAGCAAATTATAAAACACTATAATCTTGTCATGTTTTATTAGTACCAATAGATTATATTTTGATAGATTTAATTGATTTTTATATATATCCTTTTTGTCTAAACATTGACCAACTTTATCAAGGAAGTCAAAGAAGATATTATTTATTTACTTGGTGGGTGGAAGAGTCATATCTTAATGGAATACGAACTATATACTTATCTATCAATAGCAAAAGTCAAGTATTTAAAAAAAAAAAAAAAAAAAAACTTCAGATGACTGACGTTTTCTGGCCTTGAATTCAACCAAGTTTATCAAAAATGAAAATAAAAGAAAAAAATGATATCAACATGATTTGAACCATAAACCTATTAAAAGAATAAAAAAAAATGTACAAAGAATATCCCTTATCAAACTACTAACTACCATATAACATACAAGACCACCCCCACCACATTGAGGCCACCTGTAGGTTATGGGTGGCAATCCGTGGTACTTAAGGATGGAATCTTGACATGCAACACTCCACTTTGGCCCTTACTTGGGCCAGATGGTCATTTGGAAAAGCCTCCTCTGGTCAATCACATCAAGCACTAGCACCTATCTGTGTGTGTGTGTGTGTGTGTGTGTATGTATATATATATATATATATATATATATATATATATATATGCACAAGCAGGATGTGATACAAGGTCAATTTCTTAAGCGGAATTTAACAGCTTTGAATTCATTTTTCCTTCTTCTAGACTGGTTACCTAGCCATGGTTAAAGAGCCCAATCTGCCCTACTATTTACCCATAGCTGGAAGGAGAGTAGTTGGATTCATATTTTTCCCAAGGGTATTACGTGAAATGCAAATAGCTTTGGCCAGGATTTGAACTCGAGTTGATGAGTCCATTTCCTACTACTCTAACCAACACCTAATCAATTGGCTGACCACATCAAACCCTAGCACCTATATGATTGTCCCGATCCTATTGTCCTTATGGCACCCCCCAACCCTTTTTATCATATGCACTAGAAGGTGGTGACTGAGGGTCTTAGTGTCTTGGATATGGCATTAAACTACATCTAATGGTGAGTTTCCAACTCTGGGGAGTGTGGGGTACTCCTTCATCGCCATTACTCCCAGGTCCACTCTGATCCGGAATGGTAGTACCTGTTAGGGTCCCATCTATGGGTTAAATAGATTAAAAAATGTGTTTAATAAAAATTAAAATTAGAATACCCAACAAGAGTGAATAAAACAAAAACATTTTTTTTTTTTTTAATTTTACTATAGAAATCTGGAAGAAAAGGATTGTTAGTGATCAGGAATTAATGATGGTATTATTAATAGAATATGGTTATTATGCATATAAAGTAATTACATTATTAATGACTTTATTATAGAAATGCATTGCTAATGATTATACTATAGAAATGCATTGCAAATAAGGAAGAAAGATTTTTTGTGGTCAGGAATTAATATAAGTATTATAAATAGAATAAATGTATAAGAGAAATGCATTGAAAATTAATGAAATTATTACACGTATAATAATTCTATTATATGCATTATGTAAATGCATTGCTAATGATTTGACAATAGGTCTGCATTGAAACTGACAAAAGATAAATTATTAAAGGTCAGATATGAATGTATTCATTACTGATTGAATAGAAATGTTTTAGGCAGAAAAATTTCATTAAAACTTTTTTGCTTTTTATAAAGTGCACTATCCTATTTCATTGATTTTTTTTTTTTTCCTACTTTTTTTACTTTTTTAAAAATCTTTTTTTTTTTTTTACTTTTTACTTTTCTTTTTTCAATTTTTATTTTAAGTCTTTTTTGATTTTTTTTTTTTTTTACTTTTTTTTTTGATTTTTTTTTTTTTTTTTTTACTTTATTTTTTTTTTTGATTTTTTTCTAATTTTAAAACTTTTTATTTTTACTTTTGATTTTTTTCTATTTTTTTAATTTATTTATTTATTTTTCATATTTGACTTAATTTTTTATCGTAAATTGATTGATTGACCTTTTAAATCTTTGATTGATTTGAATATAAATGATCAACATTTTAAACATTTTAGTTTTACCTTTTATTATTATTATTTTTTTTTTTTTTTTTTTTTTTTTTTTTTTTTTTTTAATGGAATTTTTGTAAAAATAGTTCTCGTTTTAGAATCAAATAAAAAGCAATTTTCTTTCATTTTGTATGGTATTTAAAAAAAAAAAATCAATAACCATATTCTTTATATTTATTACATTTTCATTTTTTTCTATAATCTTAATAAAAATCATTTTCATTCCAAGAGACATTCACAGACTATGAAACTTCTTTGCTGTTTTTGTTGTTACCACAATGTTTTGGCTGATCTATTCTATGGCCTTCTTCTGGTGTACAATCCTAAATAGAAAGCTTTTGTTTTTTTTTTTTCCCCATTTAAAGTTGTTATAATTTTTGTCACTATTTTAGGCATTTGGGCTGGTAAAGCGTTCGATTAAGAGCCAATTGAACACATGGTGTAGTGATTTAAATACTCTGCTTTAACTGGAGGGAAGGGACCTCTCACCTTTTCTCATGCATATTGTATGCCTAAAGAAGGCTATAGAATAGATTGGCTGGAATGGTGTAGTAAGGGGTTTGTTTTGTTTTACAGCATATCAACCTCAGTGGGTCATTTTTAATGCCAACTAAGTTTTGGATTCATAGCAGTAGTTTGGTAGAAAAAAATATATATATATATATATATATATATATATATATATATATATATATATATATAGATTTTAACTATTGTTCAATTACTCATATCTTTGAGTACAATCCCACTTCTTTTAGGGCACGTAAATTCCTGGATGGTCTTATTTTAGTGAAAAGTTCTTTCAAATTACTTGGTTGGTAGTATTTTGTTTGCCCTAGATCAAAGTCTACACTCTCTAGCAGTATATGTTTCACTGTAAATCTCTCTTGGCTTGTAGTGTATATTGGAGATTCTGTGCCCTCTAGTAAATGATGATGGGTGATGTATGTGTGGCCTATGTGAAGGCAGGTCAACACAATCTTCTATTTTTCATTGTATTTTAAGTTCCATTCTTCCACGGTAGGTTTAATGTTTTGAAGTTTATTAATGAGTGCATTCCAATGATTTTGCCATGTTTTAATATTTTTTAATGACTTTTTTTATAATCAGTATATGGTATAAAAATACAAAAGAATATCAGGTGGAACAACTCAAGCAGTTATCTTTGTACACCTGTATATGAATAGGTATGACAATTAGGATAAATTTACAGGTGAGATAAAAGGTTTGAGCAGCCTATATGATTAGATAGTGCAGGCGCCTGATATAATGGTTGCCATTGTAGAAAATGGACACGATGAGATGAGTTCAAATCCTGGATGAGACTGCTTGCATTTCTCTTTGCTCTAATAATCTTGGTAAATGTATGAATCCAACTAATCTGTTAAACTCTGCTTAAAAATTGACCTTGTGTCACATCCTGCTCATGCAGAGGGGTTGTGGTTAAAAAAAAATTTTTTAAATCAAAATAATCTGGCAAATAATTTGTTTCTAAAAATATACTCCAAAAAATTGTCTGGGGGAAAAATAAAATAATTTAAAAAAAAAAAAAAAGACAGTCACACCAACCAAAAATAATCAATTAACACTATATCACTTGGCCAAAAGCGGATATATATATATATATATATATATATATATATATATATATATATATATATATATGCCACACGGTTTGTCTAAAACTAAAATGTAAAGAGTGCTCAATACCTAAGTAGAGCAAATAGTAATATTAATCCTAACGATTCAGGTTTACCGACTAACAGTTTCACTTACTAGCTCATCAGGGCAAGAATCTGACATATATATGTGTGTGTGTGTGTAAGAATGATTTCAGTAGTTACAGATTTTGGAAAATATTGTCTTCATTTGATTTTATTTGTATTATTTGTATTATTTAATTTTATTTTTCTATTTATTTATTTATTTATTTATTTTGATTTGATTTTTCATTTTATCAATATTTTGGAGAAAATTCCTTTTATTTATCTTAAATTTTTAGATAAGGCTTGATAGTTTGTATTATTTACATTTTTCGGACTCTTGACCTCATCTTTATTTTTATATACACACCGTTTCAGCCAATGTGCCCTTCGGCCTTCTTCAGGTGTTTCTCGTCGAACTTGGCACAACAGATATAAGGGTTGAGTCAATACAGTTCTAAGTGATAATCAGTAGGTTGCAGGTTCAAACCTGACTACGAGGGATAATAACGTAAATGCTTAACCTAGCCTAACACTTTTACCTGGTCATAATTAACGGAATGAGAACAATCTACCCAAAGGGATTACATAAATGGTTTGGTTCAGAGTTCCGTGAAAACATCCGATTATTACCTGAAGGGTCTTGAGTTTGATGAGAAGGTTTCTAAGTGTTTCTTGTTGAACTTGGCCGCCCTGTCTAATGGCTGGGGCGTTAGAATGCACCGACTGCACCTCTGTAGGGGGGTAAGACTCCCCCAATGGAGCCGTATGTTGGCCGTGGTTGGCAACCCGTGATGCTTAAGGATAGAACCCAGGTGGATTAGCAGTCCATGACTTGTAACACTCCACTTTGGCCCTTTTTTGGGCTTGATGGTCACGTCAAGCCTTAGCACCTATATGAATGCCCCAACCCTATTGCCTTTATGGCAAGACTTAACCCTTTTTATCATTTGGGTGCTAGAAGGCGTCTTCATGTCCTAGGAATGACATTAAACTCTATCTGATGGCGAGGTTCCAGTTTTGGAGGTTAGGGGAATGTGGAGCACCCCTTCATCACCATTGCTCCCTGGTTCACTCTGACCCGGAGTGGTAGTACTGTTAGGGTCCCATCTATGGGTTAAATAGAAAAACATGAGTTTATAAAAAAAAATTGAGTATTTCAAAAACTTTTGTTGATATGCAGTAAAACAAACCAAACCAAATTTGGGGAACTTGGGGAACTTTCTCATCAAGCTTAGGAGCCTTCACAACACTTCGAATCAAACTCTTTATTTAATCCATTGGGGTAGACTGTTCTCATTCCATTAACCACAACCAGGTATAAGTGTTAAGCTATGTTAAGTAATCTATTATTTTTTCATCCATAGTCAGGATTGAACCTGCAACCTACAGATGATTGTCACTTAGAACTATTAATTCAACCCTTATATCTGTTGTCATCTGTCCGACTGGCACAGGGCACATCGTCCGAAATGTTTATATGACAATGAAAGTGAGGACAACAGTCTGAAAAATCTGAATAATACAAAATTTATCTATTTTTTTTTTTTTTGTAATTTTCATTATTTTTGGATTGTTTTATTTTTTTTATTTCTTTAAATTTTTTTTTTATTAATAAGGAATAAATTTTATTTTCATTATTTGATTAATTTTCATTTTACTTATGTAAATTTTTTTTTTAAAAGTTCATTTTAAATAGGATTTTTTTTTTTAAATTACTTAACTACATTTTTAGAAAAAAAAATTTTTTTAAATATCTATTTTATGGATTGAATTTCCTTTTCCTTTTTACTTTTTAAATAAAATAAATAAAAAAATCTTAACTGCATTTTAAAGAAGAAAATTTTTTTTTTTTTTTATCTGTTCCTATAAATTTTGTGTTTGACGTAAAACTGTGCACGTCAACAATTGCAGGGGTCATACACATCTACCAAATATCTGGTGCTATGCAAAAAACACAGACGGAACAACGTCCATTTAATTGCTCAACAGTCCGGCCATTTCAAAATTTCTCCTTCAAAAAAATCAACTGCTGCCGCTGCTACGAACTCTTGCAGTAAATGTGCACTTCTCCAGAAAAGTGCACGTAGTGTGAGTATTCCAGAGTGCACCACTGCCCAGACCCCCACCAGACAAACAACCCCAGTGTTTTCCGTCCCCCTGCCCATTTATGATGTGTGTACCTCTGCATAGCTCACACTCACACCCTTTTTATATTGAAATGAGAAAAAAATATTTCTCATTTTTAAGTTCACTTTGTTCGTTCACATTTGTGTTTCCTGTTCCACCTTTTAAAAAAATTAAAAATTGAGTTAATTTACTGATTATTTGTTTTTAAAAAAAAATTGCATACCTTGATTTTGATTTTTAGCAATTTCCACCTTTTTTGTGTGTGTGATGGAGAAAAAATTTCTCAAACTATTTTTCTCATTTTTATTTATACAAGCAAGAATATGTGCCCTCTGGGCGTAAGTATTTAAGTTTTAATGTAATGAAATATATTAAATTAGAAAGACTTACAAAATTAAATAAGAATGCATATAAAAAGATTACACTTATTTTGAATATATCTTTAATTTCTATATAAAATCATTCATAGGATTGATTTTAATACATTATAGAATAAAATAATATTAAGAGATCAATAAAATGGGCTTTTTTGAAGCAAATCTAACTTGGCTAGACTTTAATGGAGATAAATAAAATGATAATTAAGATTAAATAATGATTATTTAATAATAATTGAGAATATAACATAAATAACTAAGAGAATTGTGATGTAGTTTCAGTTACAGACAGTCAAACACATAATCTCCATTATGATAAAATATCTTTGTTATAGACATTTCATTTTGGCCACATATTCTCCAGCCATCTTCAGATCTCTATTTTTAGGTGATTGATTGATTTTAATGGTATTTCAGTTCATCTAGGTTTATTTTGTTACTTTTTGTTATCTTATGATTCTGAAATTTAGTTTCATTCTATTAACCCTGTCCCAAAATAGTTGTTGCATTTAGTGTGTGAATTTATATGCAAACATGACAATCATTATGGGACATTGGTTGGTTATTTTGTTTAATGGCATATCAACCATTCAGGGTTATTTAATGCCAAATCTTGTTTTTTGTATATGATTTTTAAGCGATTAGTTTGTAGGTAAATATTTTTGTTTTTTTATGAACTGGTAGAAGTAATCTTCATGTATATTGATAAACTGGTTAAATTAATTTTCATTAACTTAATGAACATCGATAAATACTGGTGGTTGACCCTCTACCACTGCCTTCTAGCACCCATATGATAAAAAGGGGTGGGTGTTTTCCATAAAAGCAGTTTGAAGAATACAGTTGAAACAATCCTATAGGTACTAGGGCTTGACTAGCTGATTGATCAAATTGGGCCTCTCTAACTGCCCGTCTCGTGCAAGTAAGGGCCGAAGTGGAATGTTGGAAGTCATGAGACCACTTAGTATCCGGGTCACCGACCACTTAGCTACCACGATCCTGTCCTCAGGCATTATGGGTTGCCAACAAGCGGCTCCTGGGAGGGGAGGGGGGTTCTTACCCCCTCTGCAGAGGTGCAGTCAATTTATTCTATAGTGCCTACTGACAGGCTGGCTTAAATTTATAAAAGTAAAAAGTAAGTAAAATAGTGGCCTACTGTGGTATCAGCCAGACAGTGAGGGAGTTTATCCCCTTTTTGCTAGTGCTAGACCGGGGAGATTATTTTTGCGTTTTAGCTGGAGTGCCACACCTATCATCAGCTCCCCACTTTTCCGCACAGTGAGAGTCAGTATTGAACCTGGAACCTTGTGGTTCTTAGCTGGATGCTCTACCGACTGAGCTAAACCGGCCCTTAAATTTATTAAAAATAAAATTTATTTACCATTATCTTTGTACCTGTAAACCAGGAAAATAAAGTATCACTGGTATGCTGCTTTAATAAGCTCATACGGTCAAACATTAAAATGACTGCTGCCCTCCGATTTAATAATAATGAAATTTATTGTGTACAGTGCTCAGGTGCACCACAACTCGTCAAAGTCTCATGTCAAGTACACAGAATAATGTATTAGTGTCAGGAATATGAACAGTTTACAGTAGTAATATGCATGTATGTGTACGCGTGTGTGTGTGTGTGTGCATATGTATGTGGAGAGTGGCATCAGGTATAGTGTCGGCAGACTACAGAAAGCATGGAGGCTTTGAAAGACTCAGTGCTTCAGCAGCCTATAACAGACGCGGGCAGTTTATTCCATGTCTCCACAACTCTGAGTATGAAAAAATTTAGAGCCATGAAACTTTTTATTCATCCTAAAGTCCGCTTACGGTCAAGTCACCTTGAAAACGCTGGTTCCCACTTGATCGCCGAAGTTAACCAGCAATGAGCCTGTTCAATAATTAGACGGGTGACCATTTAAGCAACAGCAACCCTTTTCGGGTTATTTAATGCCGAAACCAAACCATTTTGATATCAGGTTGCTTACAGTACCTACTTTTGCTTAAATGGTCACCCATCTAAATATTGAACAGGCTGATCACTGCTTAACTTTAGCATCACTTGATCATAAGCAAAATTGTAATGATCTTAGATATGCTATTTATTAGACATTCTGTGCTGTTAATTAATAAAATAATTAGAGAAACCGAATCGAGAGACCCAATATCCAATGAGACCCGGCGAAACAAAATCCGTTCCATTCAATTTATCCTATTGTTTATCTTTTGGTCAGGTTACACCTTGTGCTCACCTGTGTTAAAGCTTTGTACTTATCTCAACCTTTGATTAGTTTTACCTGTACACCTAAGTCTGACTGATCTACACACTCAAAACTTTTCTTCTTTTTTTCTCTCTTCATTTTTCCTTTTTTTCTTTCTAGTTTTCCTTTGTTTTCCTTTTTTCTTTTCTTTTTTTTTTTTCCTTTTTTTTCTTTTGTCATTTTTCTTTTTTTTCCTTTTTTAATTTTTTTTCCTTTTTTTTTTTTTTCCTTTTTCCTTTTTTTCTTTTCTTTTTTTTTTTTTTTTTTTTTCCTTTTTTTTTTTTTTTTTTTCTCTTTTTTTTTTCCTTTTTTTCTCTTTTCTTTTCCCTTTTTTCTTTTTCTCCTTTTTTCTCCTTTTTCTTTTTCCTGTTTTAAATCATGTGATTGTAGTAAAACACTTGACCATATTTTTTCACAAACACTTCAAATCTATTCTACCTTTTAATTCAGTTGGATTCACTTTTTAATGACAATCGGTTACTTTACAAAACCAAAAAAAGAGTTTTAAGCTCTCAAAATGTCTTTGGTTTCTTGGATGATTAAGAACAAATTTTCAAAGGTCAGTCATTTTTTTTTTTTTTTTAAATAACTTTTATTTATTCAATTATTATAGACTATTGATATATATTCATTTCAGTGGTAATCATTTCATTTGTTTATCATAGGTACTAGCATTGGTGTTGCCCTGGATTAAATAGTAGTAGTAGTAGTAGTATCTCCTCTCCCCCCTCTCAACAGTCCATGATATGCAATACTCCACTTAGACCCTTACTAGGCAATTGGGGGTGTGGTGTGGATGGGGTACTTGGTAGCACCCATCTTCTCTCTTAGTGACATGGGACAGGTTATAATAGTTTACATGGTACCAGTAGCAAATAATTATCTCTGACCTCATACACACACATACATCTTATTATAGTGGAGGTTGTGTGTCGGTCTGTAACCAAAACCATGTCACTACCAACGTCACAATTACCTTAGTTATTCACCCAGGTGGCTGAGCAGTCCATGATATGCAAAAACTCCGCTTTAGCTCTTACTTAGGCTAGACGGGTGGTCAGACAGGCCTCCTCTGATCAATCGGCAAGCCCTAGCACCTATATGATTGCCCCAACCCTATTGCAAGACCTAACCCATTTTTTTTTTTTTTTTATCTTGGAATGCTAGAAGGCGGTGGCTGAGGGTCTTCATGTTTTAGGAATGATGTTAAACTCTCTGATTGTGAGGTTTGGGGAATGTGGAGCACCCCTTCATCACCATTGCTCCCAGGTCCACTCTGTCCCGGAGTGGTAGTACCTATTAGGGTCCCGTCTATGGGTTAAATAGAAAAACATGAGTTTATAAAAAAAAAATTGAGTATCCATTAAGAATGAATTTATTTAAAAATTTTGCCAGTATTAAATGACCCACCATGGTTGATATGCCGTAAAACAAACAAACAAACACCCCTTCTCTTAAGGAAACATCATTCTTCCTCTGTTGTAAAGATGTCCCTTGGCATTTTATTATTGATTTTTATTGAAGTCCTATTCAGCAGTCCTGTTCCTGAATATTAGCTTAATATGTATGTAAAGTTTTATGATTTGATCATTGGTGTAGGCATTAACTGGTTATACACACAGAAATTGCCATTTATGCAGTAGATTATTAATTATATAATACATAATCTTTAAAAGGATTTTTATTTCACTAGAAGTGGCTACCCAGCGATGTCTGAGTAGATGGGGGTGGGGTCTCTGGTGTATTGATTCGAAATTTACAAATACTGGACATTTTTAAGTAGAATTTCAATGCTATTTCTATGTATATTTTAATTTTTGAATATCTTTGAATGTAAATCAAATCTTGATCATTTTTCCACAAAAAGCAGGAACCATTGATATTTAGTGTGTGTATATATATATATATATATATATATATATATATATATATATATATATATATATAGTTGTTTTATTTTTGTAGTTTCATATATACACACACTAACAACCCTTTATATGTGCACTAGAAGCGGCTACCCAGCATTGAGGGGGTATAATAAAAAGGTAGCCATGCAGATCCATTGATTGTTTTGTTCTTCCATAATTGATTTATGTTTGTCACAAACACAAACAATGACTGGTTATTTCCTTAACTCCAACATAAACAAAGGGGAACCACTCTTGACTGAAAAAAATATTTATTTTCCCATTAAACTAACCCTAAACCCTAACCCTGTTTTCTTTTTTCCTAGTAGATCAATAAATAAATAATTTATCAGTCAAGAGTGGTTCCCCTTGGTTTATGTTGGAGTTATAGAAAATAATTCAATGACTTTCTCTTCTCTTACTATTCAAATCCTAATTTTCAAATATCTTCCCTGATATAAATAAAATTTTGATTATTTAATATTTTTGCACATCTACAGTTAAAAATCATCAAGGAGAAATATTCCCTGGTCTTCAACAAAACCTACTTCAATTTTATAGGGGCTTATTTAGCTCAGTTGGTAGAGCACCGGCTAGGAATCGCGAGGTTCCAGGTTCAATACCGGTCCCTGCCAACTCAGCGAATGAGTTTGGGTAATCTGATTTATGTGGAAAAGTAGGGAGCTGACGGTAGGTGTGGTACCTCACCGAAGTAAAAACAATCTCCCTGGTCTAGCACTAGTAAAAAGAGGATAGACTCCCTAGCTGTCCAGCTGATAGACCACTCCAACTTACTTTTTGTATGTGTGTGTGTGATATATATATATATATATATATATATATATATATATATATATATATATATATATAATATGATGTGTACACCATTCTTGTTGTCTCGGTCAACACCAATAGTCATAAGTGCCAAATTTGCTCTAAGATATACAATTGCTAGCAAGACTGAAAAGTCATCAACGGGCTCACAAATAAACTATGACTGAAGGAGTGGCATTCATCTGACGTGTTGTGATCAACATATATATGTATATAATCAGTCATCCACTGACACATGTTTTGGCATTTATGTCTCATCAGTGTGGCTCAATTTTTTAACAGCTACTTCTAGCCAGGATCGAAACCCGACAAAATTTTCGTCTGCTAAGTTCCTTACCCTTGCGGCTATCAGCGGCCATCAGTCCAGGGTGAAAAATGAATTGCTACATACTTTACGGCAGTATGTTTTTACAATCACCAGAGAATCAAAATCTGTAAACAGATGGGTAACGGCTAATGCCGAACGGTGAAGTTACAATTAATGTCCCCCACAATGCTCAACCATGGGAGTGGGAAGCATATATATCAGTCATATATTATTTTTTTTTCTTCATCCAGAAAATGTTTAAATTGTACCCTCAAAATTTAACTTTTATTTCTTTCTCTTGATATAGTTATTTTCTTCTTACAATACACCTTGTATGTTTATTTATTTTATAATTTTTTTTTTTTTTTAGCTTAGATTCTTAACTATTTTCGAATCATAGCTACAACTATTTCTTGAGTTACATTTTTGTCTTAGCATTTAATCAACATGTCTGAACTTGTTAAATGTCCAGCTTGTCATAAGCCACATGCCCTTTTAAAATACAATTAATTTCAATATATTCATTTCATTGAATTGTTTACCTTTTAAGAATCTATGTAAAGAAAGATTTATAAAGAAAAACACCCTTTCATTTTTATTTTTATTGTTTTAGGTAAATTTATCTTCAAATGTGTGTGTGTGTGTGTGTGTATATATATGATTTATATGAAAAGGTGACTTACCGGTGAAATTGGTCACAATGGTTAGTTTCACAATGATAAGACAGCGATATAACAAATATAAAGTGCTCAATACGCGAGTAGAGCAAATTTATTATTATAATGGTACACAGTAATAACCTACTCTAGTTTCACCATAAGGATCTTCATAGTTAAATCCACTGAATTAATCAAGATATTGATTAATTACAGCTGATAGCACATGTGTATTCTTTTGGCACAATATCTTGATTTATCTATCAGCGTGTGTGTATGTATGTATTTATGTGTGTGTATGTATATATATATATATATATATATGTATGTGTGTGTATGTAATATATCAAGAAAAATGAAAAAACACAGGTTTAAATGGGTTAAGTGGTGAGTTTATTGGCCGACGCTGCAGTGTTTCGATCTATTAATTAGATCATCTTCAGGGCATAAGATAAAAATTATTTATCACAGAATAATGAGAAAAGCGAGTGGTAATCCTTGTCATTCAGTCTGTTTAAAAAGGTTTTTGAAGTTTGAAAAAAGGAGACGGTTTTGAAATATGACATCAAATATTCTATTTTATGGCGTGAGTATGTGGCGCTGTAAGTGTGTGTATTGAAAGGAAACATTGTGCATTTTTTTAGGTATGTGGTTGTGTGTGTGTATAAATTTTTTCTGTTGTGATAAATATATATATATATATATATATATGATGAACAAAAATTGATAAGACACACAGGAATATTTCTTTTATGTTATTTATTTTTTAATCGTTCTCAACTAGTTTCGACCTTAGATCATTGTCCGAAAATTTCTTGTGAAAGAAATTATTTTTAAAAATTAAAGTTCTTATTCCTTATCTTATATTTTTTCCATACTTCCAATACAACCCAAAAAGATTCCCAACATCCATCACATATATCTATAAAGAACCATACATGGACTCCCTAACAACATATATAGTACATATACAGGTAGAGGCAAGTTCAAATTCTGTGCAAGTCTGTTTGCATTTCACATAGCGCTAATACCCTTGGGAAAGGTATACATCCAACTACTCTCCCTCCAGCTATGCGTAAATAGTAGGGCAGACTGAACTCTTTAACCTTGGTTAGATAATCAGTATAGGAGAAGAAAAACTCTGAATTCAGACCTGTTAAACTCCGCCTAAGGAATTGGCCTTGTATCGCACCCTCGTGTGGAGAGATTGGTATGTATTATATATATATTATATATATATATATATATATATATAGAGAGAGAGAGAGAGAGAGAAATTTGAAAAAACAAGTGTTCCAAAAATAAGAGAAATTTATTTATCAACGCTTAAATGTTTCGGTTTCTTTAAACCTTCATCAGGATGTATTAGGGGGGGTGAAGAAATCGATAGATTTTTGTTGTGTAACTGTATATAGTATATAATGAAATGAATATATTGAAATTAATTGTATTTTAAAAGGGCATGTGGCTTATGACAAGCTGGACATTTAACAAGTTCAGACATGTTGATTAAATGTTAAGACAAAAAAGTAACAATATTTTTTATCTCCTGTCATCTATAAAACATCCATCAATTTCTTCACCCCCTAATACATCCTGATGAAGGTTCAAAGAAACCGAAACGTTTAAGCGTTGATAAATAAATTTATCTTATTTTTTGGAACACTTGTTTTTTCAAATTTCTTAATATTGTCGGATTTATTACCATATTTACTCCCATATATATATATATATATATATCTCGTGAGTAGTTCAACCGTTTCTATTTATATCCATGGCTATAAAAATAGCTATAACTATAAAAATAATTTTTGGGGTTTTATTGAACTGTGGGTTCAAGTATCATAAGTGCAGTCTTTATTATTATTCATAGGTTTACGACTGGGGAAACAATCGATACTACGTAATAATTTTTTTTTAATTGATAATTTTATTGTAATAAAAAAAAACTTTAAACTTTTAAAATTGTAGTGGGAGAAAAGAATATCTGGAAATTAAGAGTTAAGGATGAGTTACTTCCCTTTAAACGCCGATCTCGTTTTAAATTTTACCCCGATTTCTTTTGCACTTGATAACCATTTTTTTTTTTTAATTTTTTAATTTTTTCATATAATCGAAAAGTTAATCTCTGAAACTGATGACTAATTGTAAATTCATGGGGAAATTAAACAAAAGTAAAAATCTATTCCCCAAAACCAGGAAGTGGAAATTTTGTGCATCGTCTCACAAAAGCAAAATAAATAAATGGAGTTTGGTTCGCTAATCATAATGAATTGAATTACCTTGCAACTGTTTTTTTTTTTTTTTTTTTTTTTTTTTTTTCGTGCCAAAAAGGTGGATAAGTTTGTTTACTTACAATAAAGTGTATATGATTAATACGAAATTAGGTTAGGTTTTTTAATCCATAGTGTTGATAGAAGCACTTTAAAAAAAAAAATCTGTTTAAGCAGAGTTGTTTCCCTTGTATCACTCTCATATCTAAGCTAAATCTTTAATAATGATAATAATGAAATTTATTGTGTCCAGTGCTCAGGTGCAGCACAACTCACCACAGTCTCATGTATAGTACATAGAATGATGTACTAATGTCAGGAACATGAATAGCGTATAGTAATAATATACATGTATGTGTATGAAATTGTTTTTTTCAGTATGTAGTATTTTTTTATTTTTTTAAAATTTTTTTTTAATGCTGTTTGTTACCTTTGAAAAGAGTAACTAACATTCCTAATTCTATACAGATAACTGAATTTTAATTTTGCATTATATGAGGGGGGGGCAAAATTATCAAGACAAAAATTATCAATGAATGAAACATGAATTTTCTTTCAAATAATCCCCTTAGCATATCTAAAGGTGTAGATATACAAGGTGTGTTGAAAAGGTATCAAGACTGAAATGAACAATGAATGAAACATTAATTTTCTTTCAAATAGTCCTCTTTGTATTCAACATACTTATTCCAGAAAGTTTTCCATTACATCCTATAAAAACAAAACCCTTTATTTTTAATAATGAACATCTTACAACCTGTATGTAATATGGATAAGTAATGCTAGTTATAGTAAGATGCCAGCATGAGGTGTGTTCAAAAAGTGTTAAGATTGAAGCTATATTTATCAAGACAGAAATGAACAATGAATGAGACATGTGAGAGTCACTGTAAGTGGTTTAAAGTAGGCAAAGAATTAAGTGATTGCATATTCAATATTTAATTGGGTGACCGTTTAAGCAACAGCAGGTATTGTAAGCAACCCAAGTCCTTTGTTTATCAAAATGACTTAATTCGGCATTAAATGACTTGACAGGGGTTGATATGCCGTAAAATAAAATAAATCATGATTTACATTTTAAAATTTTAAATATTTAAAGCTTCAGTCTCTCTCTCTCGCATATATATTATATATATATATATATATATATATTAAAACCCATACACGACTTGAATAGAATTTGTTTTTTTTTTTTGTTTTTTTTAAACACAGAAGAGAATAACTAGGCCTTTGATTTCTGGCAACTGACCTGATAAACACACACAAAATTATTAATCCTCTTGCCAACAGCAATCCTGAGCACCTTTTTGATGTCATGTGGGCATGCCTACAAAGTCAGGAAATGGCACAGCTCCCATGATTTTCACAAACATTTTTTTCATGCTCAGAGTTGCTGAAACATGGAACAAACTACCTGCATCAGTTGTTAGCTGCCAAGACATTGCATCCTGCAAAATCTCCATGCTTCCTGAAATTCGCTGACACTATACCTGATATCCCTCCTCCATACACTTGCACACACACACACATTATATATAACACTTATGTCGTGACACATAGGTGTTTGTTGTGTAATAGTTATCATCATGGACATGGCTATTTGCATTTTGGGGAAAAGTATTAATCCAATTATTCTCCCTCCAGAAATTCCAGCTATGGGTAAATAGTAGGGCAGACTGAGCTCTTTAATCTTGGTATGGCAACCAGTCTAGGAGAAGGAAAGTATTAATCCAATTATTCTCCCTCCAGAAATGGTATGCATCCAACTATTCTTCCTCCAGCTATGGGTAAATAGTAGGGCAGACTGAGCTCTTTAATCTTGGTATGGCAACCAGTCTAGGAGAAGGAAAGCTCTACTTAAAAATTGACCTTGTGTCACATCCTACTCGTATGGAGAGCTTGCATCAATACTTATATCATGACACATACACTGTTCATTTTTCTGAAATTTGTGCATTATTTTAGTACTATACATGCATCTTTGATGAGTTGTAGTGCACCTGAGAACTGTATGCAATAATTTCATTATCATTAGTCTATACTACCACTGGAGAGAGTCCAAGTCTGCTTGAAGACCCCAGAAGGGCAGGTTTCATATATTTTATACTAGAAGCGGCTACTTGGCATCGACTGGGTTGAGGTGGGGTAAAAAAGTAGTCTTGCAGATCCATTATTGTTGAATTCCAAGTTGGATCCTCGCAGGATGCCCCATTAAAATCCCTACGTAAAAAAGACACTCTGAAAAAAAAATTATCTCCGATTTAAAACACTAAATGAAAAAAGAATTCCATGCTGTTATCATCTAAATTTTATTTTTTAATCATCTTCACGAATATAAATCAAATCTTTATTATTTTTATTCAAAAAGCAAGATCTAGTGATAGTGAATGTGTGTATATATTTACTTTTTCATTAATTCTTTTATTTTTAAAGTTTCCTCCGGACATACATACACACAAACTGCTCTTTATATATGTATAGATAGATATAGACTACTTTATAAAAATTGACATGTAGTTGAGTGGGGGCCATAGGACCCTTGCATTGGCCCTGTTCACTGCTTATTCATTCTCTCTTCTGTTTGTGATTTGTTGAAGGATTTCAGTTGATTGATGCTCCTACATTTTCAATTTGACAGCATAACTCGTGTCACTATCTTGAACCCATAGACAAGTATCAATCTGAGTGTAAATAATCTATTCTTTTATTAGGTTGGTTAGGTTTTATGGCATGTCAACCCTTGTTGGATTATTTTATGCCAAAGACGTTTTTGTTTTAGTCATTCTTGATAGGCACTAAATCTTTTTTAAACTCATTTTTTTCTATTTAACCCATAGACAGACACTACCACTCCGAGTCAGTGGACCTGGGAGTAATGGTTATGAAGGGGTACTCCACATTCCCCAGACCTCCAGAATTGGAACTTCACCATCAGATAGTTTAACATCATACCCAAGACATTAAGACCCTCAGCCACCGCCTTCTAGCACATTTATGATAAAAAGGATTGAGGGTTTGCTATAAGGGCAATAGGGTCAGGACAATCATATAGGTGTTAGGGTTTGACGTGACCAGCAGATTGACTGGAGAGAGCCTCTCCGAACACCCGTATAGCCTAAGTAGGGGACAAAGTTGTGTGTTGCATGTCATGGACTGCTCAACCACCAGGGTTCCATCCTTAAGAATCACGGTTTGGCAAACAGTGGGACCCTGTTGGAGGGGGGGTCTTACCCCTCTACAGAGGTGTAATCTGTGATTCTAGACAACAGGGCTTGGAGAAAATATGGGTGGGGTAGGAAAAGTGAAAGAAGAACAAAAAGTTATGTCAAAAAACTGATCTGAATGAATCAATGTATAATAGTAATTACATCAGAAATGTATCTTCTATTAATAATGGAGATTTGGTCTGTTTTTGTCTGTAACTAAAACTACATCACTGCTTATATCACAGTAATTTTTTTTTTAAATTCTATCAACTAAGATTCAAATTCTCACCTTTTTAGATGAATTTGTTTAAAAAAAAAAAAATTTTTTCCTAAAATACATTAAAATACATTTTTTTTTTTTTTTACTAGGTCGACCCCCTCTCCACATTTCATTTCATGAAATTGGAACAAATATATTTTACTCATAAGATTTTAAAATTTTTCTATAAAGATAAGTCATAGACCTTTTAGAAACGTTTTGGAGGTCCTTACAAAACAAACATCTCCATAGATTGGAATGATGCTTTTTAAGTAAATAAGTAATTTTTGAAAAATATTAAACATTTTATTTTATTCATTTAATTTTTCACACAGCCAATAAATATCTTTCAAAAATTTATTTTTCCACTGTTTTTTTTTTTTTTTTTTTTTTTTTTTTTTTAGTAATAGTAATTACCTCAGAAATACAGACCAAAATAAACAAAAAAAAGATCAATACATTTTTATGATGTCCTTATCATTGTTGACATTTCATTGTATTTGTCTCTTTGTTTAACCAAAGAAAAGATGTTTGTTTGTTTTGTTTTTTTTTTGTTGTTTTTTTCCTTGTTTTTGTATTTTTTTTGGGGGGGGGTGATTTTGTTTCTGTTCATTTTTTTTCCCTTATTGTTTTTATTCACTTTTTTCCTTTTTTTTTTTTTTTTTTTTCCCCATTTTTTTCCTTTTTTTTTTTTTTTTAATATTCTTTCGAATGTTATATCTATGACATTTCTGTTTATGTTAAATCATTACCATGTCTGTATCTATGTGTTTATGTATGTTATCTTCATGACAACATAGTCTTTCATTTTATTATGTTTATATTTTTATTATTTTGTTCTTTAACCTTTCTTCTTTGCAAAAATGGAGAAAATTCTTTTTTTAAAAAAAAAAAAAAAAAAAAAAAAAAAAAAAAATCCGAGATTTGGTTTAAAAGAATCCAGATAAAATCCTCTCGATTTTCTTTTTGTCTATTTGTTTTATATGGGTGATAAGCACTTGATTTTATTATATAACTGACTACGCACCTCAGACAAGACTTTTCACTTCTCTCTACCTATAACACATAGGTAGAGAGAAGTGAAAAGTCTTTATTCTACTTCCTAATTTACTGAAGGTACAGATGACTCATTTATTATCTATCTATCCTTTTTCTGTAGTACCTTAATAATTCATACCTGTTACACTCTCTCACTCACACACACACACACACACACACATATATATATATATATATATATATATATATATATATATATTGTGTGTGTTTGTATCCCTTTTATTTCATACCCTCCACTTATACTTTCATCTCCCTTCATCTTTCCAATAATTTTCCTTTATCATTTTATTTCCTTTTACTATATTTCTCTCTCTCCTTTTGTGTCCACCTCTCACTCTACTCTTTCTTTTAAGGTCATTCACACTCTCCCTCTCTCTCTCTCTCCCTCTCTCCTTCTAACCAGATTTTCTCTCTTTACTCTTCTGACTATATTTTTCTCTCTACCCCTATCTGTCTCTGTTCTCTCTCCTCTCTCTCTGCCATTCTCTCTCTCTCTCTCTCTGCCATTCTCTCTCCTCTCTCTCTCTCTCTCTCTCTCTCTCTCTCTCTGCCATTCTCTCTCCTCTCTCTCTCTGCCATTCTCTCTCCTCTCTCTCTCTGCCATTCTCTCTCCTCTCTCTCTCTGCCATCTCTCTCTCTCTCTCTCTCTCTCTCTCTCTCTGCCTCTCTCTCTCTCTCTGCCATTCTCTCTCCTCTCTCTCTCTGCCATTCTCTCTCCTCTCTCTCTCTCTGCCTCTCTCTCTCTCTCTCATTCTCTCTCTCTCTCTCTGCCTCTCTGCCATTCTCTCTCCTCTCTCTTTCTCTCTCTGCCATTCTCTCCCTCTCTGCCATTCTCTCTCTGTTTTCTCTTATTCTCTCTCTCTCTTTCAGCCCACAAACCTTTTTGAGCTGTTGTATAAACATCTGAATTTTGTCTTAGAGAGTAAGAATGAGGAGGAGGAGGGTGTTGACAGGAAGAAGTTTCATTACCAAGTTTAGGTAGATGAGTCGGGTAATCCGATACCCACAATGACGAGTCTTCATCCATCTTGGCCCATACATCTCTCTCTCTCTCTCTCTCTCTTCTCCCTCTCTCTCATCAGCCAACTGTCTGCTTCCTTTCCACATGGTTCTTTTCTTCTTTCAAATTCTACAGACAGCAGGCACCGCCTACTCAGTCAGGATCACCTGCCAATCAAAGAACTTCACAACACCCGCCGAAATTATTCGTGTACATCATAGAATTATTTTTAACTTTCAATTTTTTTTAAATACTTTCATGTAATATTGAAGAAAAAAAATTTTTTTTTAATGTGGCAGCTGCTCTGAAATTGTGATATAATAAAATTCTTTTAACCCCAACCCCTAATTTTATCAAATGTTTGTCATCATTCCTTCACTTCCTAATATTTGTTAACATTAAATAATCTATAACGTAGACTGTCTATATCTATCTGTCTAAGTCTATCTGTCTAAGTCTAATCTGTCTAAGTCTGTCTGTCTATCTAAGTCTGTCTGTCTATATCTATATATATGTCTATCTAATGTCTATCTAAGTCTGTCTATATCTATATATATGTCTATCTAAGTCTGTCTGTCTATATATATCTGTCTATCTAAGTCTGTCTGTCTATCTGTCTATCTATCTGTCTGTCTATCTAAGTCTGTCTATCTATATCTGTCTATCTAAGTCTGTCTATCTAATCTGTCTATCTAAGTCTGTCTAAGTCTGTTTATATCTGTCTAAGTCTGTTTATATCTGTCTAAGTCTGTTTATATCGTCTAAGTCTGTCTATATCTATCTAAGTCTAAGTCTGTCTATATCTAAGTCTGTCTATCTAAGTCTAAGTCTGTTTATATCTGTCTGTTTATATCTGTCTGTCTATCTAAGTCTGTTTCTATCTAGTCTGTCTATCTAAGTCTAAGTCTGTTTATATCTGTCTATCTAAGTCTGTTTATATCTGTCTGTCTATCTAAGTCTTATTATATCTATCTGTCTATCTAAGACTAAGTCTGTTTATATCTATCTGTCTATCTAAGACTAAGTCTGTTTATATCTAAGTCTAAGTCTGTCTATCTAAGTCTAAGTCTGTTTATATCTATCTGTCTATCTAAGTCTGTTTATATCTATCTGTCTATCTAAGTCTGTTTATATCTGTCTGTCTATCTAAGTCTGTTTATATCTGTCTGTCTATCTAAGTCTGTTTATATCTGTCTGTCTATCTAAGTCTTTTATATCTGTCTGTCTATCTAAGTCTGTTTAATCTGTCTGTCTATCTAAGTCTTATATCTGTCTGTCTATCTAAGTCTGTTTATATCTGTCTGTCTATCTAAGTCTGTTTATATCTGTCTGTCTATCTAGTCTGTCTGTCTGTCTATCTAAGTCTGTTTATATCTGTCTGTCTAAGTCTGTCTAAGTCTAAGTCTGTTTATATCTAAGTCTAAGTCTGTTTAATCTGTCTGTCTAAGTCTAAGTCTGTTTATATCTGTCTGTCTTTCTAAGTCTAAGTCTGTTTATATCTGTCTGTCTTTCTAAGTCTGTTTATATCTGTCTGTCTTTCTAAGTCTAAGTCTGTTTATATCTGTCTGTCTTCTAAGTCTAAGTCTGTTTATATCTGTCTGTCTAAACAGACTAAGATAAATACACAGATTTATCTATCTATCGTAGTCTTTTTAAGTTTATATCTGCATTTCTATCTCCGAAGACTATCACACTGATTTTAGTGACGTTTCCCATTTTCGTCATTGGTACTACCACTACTACTATATAAAAATAAAAACTTTGAGATCCCCCCCCCCTCACAACCATCTCCTCCTCTTTTTAAACATTACAATGACGACGACGACACATCTCGGTCTGTAGTACCCTTTCCATCATCCGTCCTTTTTTTTCTTCTGTGAGTGTGACTAACCATACAGACAAGCGAGACCCGACCAAGCAGACAGCTTCATTTTCGTAGTAGTCAATATATCTCGTGGCTGGTTTAATTCAAACTACTCTTTCTCTTTCATCATCATCATCTTTTTCTTCTTCTTCTTCTTGTAAAAGTAAGACAGATACAGCAACAACAAAAAACTACGGAAATAAAACAAAACACGTGCTACGGTTCACCCGCGAAAAATCTCTGGCCTACAATTGTACAATTTTGTATTGACTACGGAATTTAATTGACTGTGTTATTGTTTTGTTTTTTTAAATATTAAGTGTACGTTCCGTTAATTGATCGAATTGATCACTCGTGTGTTTTTCTTGTATAAAAAAAAAATTAAAAATGCCTGTGGTCACTCAAAAGGTTATTAGTGAGACTGTTTCTTATGATATTTCGCAGGAGGAAGAAATTATTAAGAATGGTGAAACCGTATCCGTAAGCCGGGAAAATGCGGTCTTTACAGGTAAGTTCCCTCTTTTTACTTCTTTTTTTGTACCTCTGCTACTTAAGAATTGTTACATTATTGGCATGCCATACACTAAATGTAACAACCATTATGCGACTGAGATTGTACTATTAAGTAATTATAATTTAAAAGGAAAAAAAAATTAATTTACAATAGTTTGTCCATGTATTGTTTTTTTGTTTTTTAATTTATTTTAATTTTTTAAATTTACAAACCAAACTCTCTTGCGTGTACAACACTGTACACTGTAAATTGTATAAGTACACGAGGAATCCAATTTGATTCTGAGCAGTTCCTAAGGGCCCGATTTTGTATGATTTACCTACGATCTTGTAAAGATCACAAGAAATCGAACAGGCAATCCTGGACGAAGCTTTTTGCGTTTCCCATCACACCAATGCCCTTTGAAAAGACATGGATTTAATTAATTTTAATTCGTTTTTAAAGAAAAAATCAGCGTTCATTTTGTTGATACCTACACGATCTATCTGTGTAAATAGTAAGGTAGACTGTTATTTAGCTTTGGTACGGCAACCAGTCTAGGAGAAGGAAAACTCTTAATTCAAACCTACTAAACTCCGCTTAAAAATTGACCTTGTGCCACATCATGCCCGTGGTGGAAATGTTTGGCTAAATACATGCATAAGGTCATTGCGTCCAGTTTTGAGTGCTTAGTTATTTAATTAACATGTCCAATAATAATTGGGACTTTAATGTATTCAATACAATACATACATGTATTATATTGTATTGAATTTATACAAAAGATTAATGGCAGTCCTTATGGGACAGCGGTGGAATTTGTTTTACTTGTGGAGTTTTCACACCCGTAGTATTTATGACTTGCACTGGGGATAAAGTGACAGCAAGTTTCGTCGTCATTCCAGCACTCGCCGAACCATTCCAGCTGACTTCAGTAATTCTGTCGTCTGGATAGTTTTAATTCCTCATTCCTTCAAAATCTTTTTATTATTTGTACTACTCCATTGAGTTTTCTTCAGACTACTAGTAACTGGCAGTTTTTACTAGAGATTCAATTCAATGACAGTTCAATAGTCTTTTGGTATTCTATCTAGTCTTAGTTATTTTTAACCATGTTATCATTTGGACATTTTTCGATTCTTCCACGAATTTACCATTATTGTTTTTATAACTATTGTGTCGTTTAAAACAACCCTTAAATTGTTACTTTTAACTTATCTAATCATCCCCCCTCCTTTTTTTTTTGGGGGGGGGCATTATTAATTTCAATTCTTCCTTGGATTTGCCATCATTTTTTAAATTACTTATACATAAATGAGTTTTCATACCACTGGTGGGTAAAAGCCATTAGTGATAGTGATAGTAATCTCTGATATATTTAGATATTTACCTACAAAATTATTTGAGTTTAAACACTAACTCAAATAATGTAGTAATTCAAATCAAATTGGTATTTATCTAACCCATTCACCAGGGGTAGGTGTGGGACAAGGCCTCAAGTATTGGGCACCCAATGAGGATCGAACTCACTATTCAGTAATAACGAATCTGTGAGACTAGCTTGCTAACCATTACACTACAATCAAATAACCTTGTAGGCATTTATCCAACTCGTTCACCACAAGTAGGGTTTAATGCAAGGCCACAAGTATGGGGTACTCAGCAAGGATTGAACTCACTATTCAGTAGTAATGGATCTATGAGACTAGCTTGCTAAATATTACACCACGATGGGATGCCTTTAGTTTAATTCAAGTCTATTAAGTTTTGTATAACCCTATCACTTAACATTATAGACCCATTGTATATAAATTTTTATCTGTATTTACAGATAAAAATAAAATAATTGATGTATTATAATAAAATTTATTCTTTGATAAATCAACACTGAAAATTTCATTAAAATCAGATTATTTCCTTGAAAATTATTACAGGTAAATCTAATGGATTCATATTATTTGGATTATTTGGACTATTGTCCTCATCTTTATTCTTATCCACACAGTGTTTTGACTGATGTGCCCTCCAAACTTCTTCAGGGGTTTCTTGTCGAACTTCGGAACCTTTTCAGACTAGTAGTAAATTTAATGGATCTCTCTAAAAGTATCTTGTTTTGAACACTCTTTTTTTTTTTTTTTTTTTTTTTTTTTTCCACTTTTTAAAAATTTTTATTTTATTTTTTTTTTTTATAACTGTTTATGAAAGTTTTTTTTAATTGTAATTGTATGGATTATTTCTTTGCATTGGATTGGATAAAATCTTTTTTACTGGTTGAAACTGATAGAAAAATTTCAAGATTTCTTATATCAACTTTTAGATGTGGACAAGTCCGAAAAGTTCATCAAAACAAGGAATAGAAGAAGAAAAAGCATTTTGAATTGCATACATTTTACAATATAATCATTTTTCTCACTTTTAGTAAAACTTAAAACACATGTAGATTTTTACTAAGCTTACTTTAGTCTAACACAAGAATATTTGGTTTTAGGACAACCTCTGAGGATTAAACTCTTTCAAAAAAAAAATATCATATGCACACATATTGGGCACACACATAAACATCCATGTAATTGAATATATATACAAAAACTAATGTATATTTATATATTTTATATACATAGTTTGCTATATTCATAAGAAAAGAATTCCCAATATTATTGATAGAGCATACATACAGTGATGCTGATAGCTCTTTAATTTAGTGCATCCTGGGACACATGTATTTGATTTGAATGAGTCCTCAGGAAAATTGATGGGTCCCAACTAAAGTTTCTTAATAAATTGCAGAGATTTTATCTATGAACAACTAAAGCTGTATAATCCCTACCTTGTACCCCTACCCCATACAGTGTAATTCATTTTCAAGATAATATTGAAATGTATTTTCAGTTAGCTGGAAATTATGGGGGAAGAAAAACACAAACACTGGGACGCATGGATATGTTTTTACTGCTCAGTCGGTAGAGCTATCGGCTAGGAATCACAAGGTTCCTGGTTCGATACCGGCCCTCGCCAACTCAGCGTATGAGTAGCACAGAGATCTGTGCGGTAAAGTGGGGAGCTGATGGTAGGTGTGGCGCTCCACCTTAGATGCTAAAATAATCTCCTTGGTCTAGCGCTAGTGAAACAGGGATAGACTCTCTAGCTGTCTGGCTGATACCGACATTAGGCCACCCCAACGACTTTACTTTTTTACTTTAGATTTTTATGCATCAGTGATGTAGAACACACGTACCCATCAGTATACACCTTTTTTGACACACCATATATATATATATATGAAGCACGTGGTGTAATGGTTAAAGTTATGGGAAATGGACTCGTCGCCCGAGTTCAAATCCTGGTTGTGGTAATTGCATTTCACTTAGCGCTAATACCCTTGGGAAAGGTATGAATCCTACTCTTCCTCCAGCTATGGGTAAATAGTAGGGCAGACTGGGTTCTTTAACCTTGGTTAGGCAACCGGTCTATGAGAAGGAAAACTCTGAATTCAAACCTGTTAAACTCTGCTTAAGAAATTGACCTTGTGTCACATCCTGCTTGCGCGGAGGGTTTGGTAAAATATATGTGTGTGTATATATATATATATATATATACACACACACACACACACACACACACACACTCAAATATAAAATAAAATTGAACTTAGAATCAGATTTTTAAAAATACCTTTCCTAAATAACAAAATCGCAATAATATAACTTTATTAAAAAAAAGAAAAGAAAAAAAGGACCACAATTTCTCACTTAACAAGTTCTACTCTCACGACATTCAGGTGACTACGTAGGTGTGTGTCAAACTTTCAGCACGTGATTATGATATAGGTATTCTCGACACAATGCGACACGTTCATTATTATAGTGTTTATATTCATTTATTTAATATTTGGACATTGGCCTGTGAACTTTTCAATTGTTTGCGTAAATATTTTCTAAGTAGACTATATCATTTGAAAAAAAATGAAATAAATAAATACTTGTCAAATCTGGGTTTTCTTTTTTGTTTTCTTGTTTTTTGGGGTTTTTAATTATTATTATTATTATTATTATTGATTATTAAAAAAATCGTGGATAGAATGCACCACAATTTTGCTAGTTATACTAAAGAAATTGTGGTGCATTCTTTCGGGTTAGCTCAGTTGGTAGAGCGTTTGACTAGAAACCACAAGGTTCCTAGTTCGATACCAGCCCTCACCAACTCAGCGTATGAATAGCACAGGGATCTGTGCGGTAAAGTAAGCAGCTGATGGTATGTGTGGCGCTCCACCTCAGATGCAAAAACAATGCCAGGTAATTAAACCCTGATTCTAGGCTGAAATGTAAGGGGGAAAGTCTGACAAACAGATACTACACTCTCATCCTGACACAAGTTATTAGTTAAACAAAGAAAGGACGTGTCCCAGTTCTTGATATTATACCACTAACTTAAAAGCCGCCCTATTATGGAGGCGCGTGGCATAATGGTTAGATTTGTTGGAAATGGACTTGTTGACCTGAGTTCAAATCCTGGACAAGGCTGTTTGCATTTCACATAATGAAATCCAATCGGTAATTTATGAGGAAGTGCGTCCCGGTCTCCTGCCTCAAGAGTTGCTGATCAGTGACTATTAAAATAACGACCCAGCTCAGTCTATTCAAAACTATCCATCCATCTATCTAAATTTGTTCATATTTATCTATATTACTTTAAATACTAAGATTTTTTTTTATTCATGTTTGTTTAATGTCTTGTTTTTAGTTTAAATAAACAAGAATTACGACAAAAAAGAAGCGACCCCCCCCCCAATACATTTACTTGTCGAAAATATCTATCTCCATTTGTTCGTATATATCTATATTATGTTGTTTGTTTATCTATCTCAGTCTATTCCAAACTATATATCCATCTTCATATCTAAACAAGAATTACAACAAATTACGATAAATAAACAAGAATTACGACGAGCTGTGGTTGTTATTTTGATAGTCACCGGGTAGCGGTTTTTGAGACGGAGACCGGGACGCACTTCCTCATAAATTACTATCCAATCTTTCAGCATCGTATTTTATATCCAAGCCTCTAAGAAATATCTTATTTTGGCTACTGTATTTTATCTGACCGAATGAACTCTTGGGGAATAAAATTTTTTAAATAAAAAGGAAAAAATTTTTCATTTTGGTAAATTAGTTGTACAATCCTTTTGGCAATATGTCTAACAGATTTAAGCTTAGAAATGATGACATAGACCTTAGACATCCTGTTATGGTGTAATGGTTAGCAAGCTAATCCCACAGATCCATTACTATTGAATCGCGAATTCAATCATCGATGGTTGTCCCCACACTTGTGACCTTGTGTCAAATCCTACTCGTGTTGAACAGGTTGGGTAAATTGTTTTGGTGTTTTTAACTTCAGATGAATTTTGTATTATTTAGATGTTTCAGACTGTTTGCCTTATCTCTATTGCTATATACCCAACATTTCAGCCATTGTACCCTCTGGCCTTCTTTAGGTATTTCTTGTTGAACTCTGGTCCCTTCATGTGGTAATCGGGAACCTTCACGAAACTTCAAACTGAACCCTTTATTGGGGTAGATTGCTCTCTTTCTGTTAACTATGAAGGCCAGAGAGCACATCAGCTGAAATATTTTGTATATAACAATAAAGATGAGGACAACAGTCTGACAAATCCAAATAATACAAATTATCAAGCCTTATCTCAAAACTTAGACATTTTTCTCAGTGATTTTAAAAAGCAGATTTTTCAGTATCAAAAAGAAAGAAAATTAACATTTACTAGCAAATATATGCACCCTCCAGGTGCAAGTATTTCAGTTTTAATGTAATAAAATATTAAAT
Organism: Doryteuthis pealeii; assembly: GCA_023376005.1. Classification (NCBI taxonomy): domain Eukaryota; kingdom Metazoa; phylum Mollusca; class Cephalopoda; order Myopsida; family Loliginidae; genus Doryteuthis; species Doryteuthis pealeii. The sequence continues at coordinate 14,181,162 of CM042168.1, read as the reverse complement.
TAGAAAGGCTAATGAAACTAAATAAGAATACAGATAAAAAAGATTTGAAACAGAGGGGGGTGTATAATAAAATAAAAAATAGAACAACTGAAACTTACTCTTCCATCACTCCCGTCTTTCATTGTGAAATTTTCTTAATTCAACTATTTAGTTAAAATAGGAAGTAAAGAATAAAATTACAGTTATTTCTTCTTGTTAATGGATTTCTTTTAAGATTTATCCTCGAGATTTTTGCTCATATTCATTAAAATAAAACCAAACAATTAGAAATCAATAATACCAAATATTAAAATCAAATTTTTAATATCAATATGCAAATTAGTCTTCCCATTTACACTCTAAACTGCTATTTTGTTGAATATAGAAATACAATTGCATATTATTAGTATATAGATAAGGCCAGTAGTATTGATATTATGAAATAATTTTATTAATAATTGGGGTTTAAAAAGAAAAAATTATGGAGAATGTGACTTAAATAACTAAGGGAATCATGACTTGGGTAATGATATAGTTTTGGTTATAGACAGACAAGCACACAATCTCCATTATAATAATTAGAATATGAGGTAGCCTAGTGGATAAAACACCAGTAGATATCATAGCTAACTAAATATATTTAATCCCAGTTGTTCATACTCATTATTATGTCATCCTGTAGAAGAAAAAGATTTGAGCCTGAACTTTCCCACTGTCAATCATCTTGATATGGTCTTTGTACTAACATACCATTCCTGTATATGTGGGATGGGAGAACACAGAACACCCCTCTATTCCCCCCCCCAAAAAAAAAAGAATGAAACAATGCAAGTCTTTCTCAGCAGAATTAAATGCTGCACACACAAGCATTTATCCCAAGAGAAGGTTGACGGTGGACCGCCGCAACTAGTAACTAGCCTGCGTCTTCGTCAATGTGCATCAGCAAATAAAGAGGGAAAGAGAAAAAAAAAGAAAAGAATTTTGATGATTAACGTAGTACGACAATGAATTCCAAGAGTTTTTTCAGACGATTGGACTCGTTCTTTGTGTTGCTTCTAATTTTACCACAGCTTTTTGGCTGAACCATTCTACAGCCTTCTTCAGGTGTAGAATCTATAAGAAAAGAGAAGAATTTTTTTCCTTTGTTTTTTTTTTTTTTTTTTTTTTTTTTTCTTTCTCGAATGCTTGATTTTGAACTATTGTGTGGGTAGTGGTTGGTCTGAATTGTGGTGTGAAGAACCAAGATATTAGAAGCTGTGAAATTTTGTAGGTATGACACTTATGGAATGTAATATTCTTGCAAATGTTAGAATTGTAATCATGTAAAATTTAAGTAAAAAGTTTAATTTTTCCGTAATTCCAACATGACTTACCATTGTGGATGGACTAAGTAAATATCTCAGTTGATTCTCTTTGCCATCTGAAAGATACTTTGACAAGATCTACAATAAAAAAAAAAAAAGAAATAAAATTACATCGTCATATTTAGAAATCACAGAAATTTTGGACCATATGACCTTTAGGCACCCCTTTTTGATCTCGATTCAGAAGGACAGTTTTTCATTTACACTGTCAATATCCAGTTGTTTTTAATAGACAAACAAAAGAAAATCCCTCTTTCCTTATGATGGTTCGTTGGTTGGATTTTATGGCATGTCAACCCTTGTTGGATTATTTTATGCCAAAGTTATTGTTTTCATTCTTGTTAGGTATTTTTTTTTTTTTTTTAAAACTTTTTTTTAACACATTTTTTTAAACTCATTTTTTTAAAAACTATTTAACCCATAAATGGGACCCTAATAAGTACTGTTGGGGTGGGCCTGGGAGTAATGGCGATAAAGGGGTACTCCACATTCCCCAGAACTCCAAAATTAGTATGATGATCAATTCCAAGAATTTGTCAGACTATTGGGCTCATGTGGATATACCACACTATGATAATTTAATTATTACATTTGATATGTTGACTTAAGAGCTACTGCAAATAGTTCAATATGTAAAAAGTATAATAATCTTGATTTAACTCTCTCTCCTTTTTCTTTCTTTCTTTCTTTCCTTCATGTTGTAATAAGCCCAATAACTATTAACAGAACAACTAAGCCAATTGAAATTCATCACAAAATGACAGTGTGGGGCTAGTCGTGCATGGATCTCAAAAACGTCCACAAATGTAGTGATATTGCAATGATGACAAGGCTCAATAACATGGCAGTGAGCTTGTATGACATGGGCATACAAAACTGCCACACTGCCCACAAAAATCCATCGACTGAAATACTCATTATATAAATAAATAAAAATATATACATTGTTTAAACTTTAGTATGATATAAACATCATTGACAATAAACGATTCTGTGATATCCCATGATGCTGATAGCTTTTTGATTTAGTGCATCCTGGGACACAGTTGCTTTGAATGAGTCCCCGGGAAAAGTTTCTTAATAGATTGTAGGGTTTTTATTTATTATCTGGAGAAATAACTAAAGCTGCCTAACTCCTACCTTGTAACCTATCCTGTGTAATTCATTTCTAAGAAACGATTGAGATGTATTTACAGTTAGCTTGAAATGGTGGGAGAAGAAAAAAACCTACACTGGGACGCATGGATATGATTTTAGTGTGTCCTTTTAGGTTTTTGTGCGTCAGCATCTCTGTATTAGACTTTGATGAGTTGTGGTGCAATTGAGCACTGTATGCAATAAATTGTTGTATACCCTTCTTTACTTACTTCTATTCTTCTTCTGGCGTCTTTGATATCTTAAGTTCTTCTAGGTCAGTCTCTTCTAACATCTCTTCTAGCGTCTGGACTTCGTCTTGGTGGTCGGTCGCACTTAACTCATTTCTTCTTCTAGACAGTCTTGTTACCAAGACCTTCATTAATCACAAAACCGTGTTATTTTCTTAAGCTTTTATTTACTTAACTAAACATTTCATGTAACTAAACATCTGACTAACATAGCGTGCATATGCAGTGAGTTTCAGTTAAGGCAGGACATCTTCTCTGCCCGATGTCTAAACTGAAACTGAGGACCCAACCAGGTCCCACGTGACTTCACGTATTTTGCGGGCTTTCTGTAATATTCCATGGAAAGTCCCGCCCGTGATATGAAAAGGGGCCATCCCTTTAGAAATACAGGGGATTGACAATCTTATGCAACCACATAGATTATGTAACAAAATTTCATTATTATATTATTATAAACATCATTGAAAATAAACGTTTCTGTGATATCTAAATATTTTGGAGACCTTACTTTTTTTGAAAGTACCTTGAGTTGGCCTTGTTCTGTATTAAGCAAAGCCCAATAACCATTAACAGAACTTTTGTTAAATGCACCCATTGGCTAAGTTTTGAATGTATATTCTTTGCAGTTGCTAAACCAGAATTCTTTCTAGTTATCATCTTACAGGGTGGAAGGGACAAATTCTGGTTAAATTACCAGAAACCTTCTCTTGGGACGTAACATAATGCTTCAACTTTTAGTAGACAACTTATAATAATCTGTATTATAACAACTTCTGTCGTCAGACATGCCTACAGGCGACAAGGGCCAGTGCTAAATATCAACCAATTGGAAGAAGTAAAAAAAAAAAAAATAGGAAATGTGTCGGATTTTTTAAAAGCAAAATCAGCCCTAGTGTGAGTCAAATACAAACACCCTCCCCACAACAGCAGAGTCCTCCTTGGAAAAAAATGTCCTCGTTCCATATGTTCAGCAAAAAAAGAAAGAAAGACTTGTTGAATGCTGACAAAGAAATTGAGAATGAAAAAAAAAAAAGAAACGTATGGAAAGACGATTGAAATCTGCAATTCAACAGCACTTTTAATGCTATGCATACAATAAAAACTTTTAAAATTATCTATACAGAGATGCTGTTAGGTACGCGTCCCTGTCACACAAAAATCTAAAAGGACACACAGTAAAATCATATCCATGCATCCCAGTGTTTTTTTGTTTTTCTTTTCTTTCTTTTCTTCTCTCACAATTTCAAACTAACTGTAAATACATTTCAATAGTTTCTTAGAAATTGATTACACGGGATAGGTTACAATGTAGGAGTTAGATGGCTTTAGTTGGGACCCATAAATTTTTCCTGGAGACTCATTCAAAGCAAATATGTGCATCCCAGGACGCACTAAATCAAAAAGTTATCAGCATCACTGTCTATATATTAATACTCATGTTCCTTAAAAGTACAACCGTTATCTTGTTCTACTTGCTGGGTATGTATTTTCCATCACTGGAGAATTTCAGCAGAGAAGTTTTACATTATTTTAAAGCCAAATTGTTTTTTTTTTTTTCCATATATTAATATTTGTGTTCCCTAATTGTATGATTGTTATCATCTTGCAACACCCTCTGGTTAAAAATGAGACCATCCAAATCTTCAAAGATAAAATGCAAAAATGTAAATCATAATTATCTGGTATTGCTTATCCGCTAAATTCTTATGAGTATCATCATCTCAGCTAAATAATGGACCATTCTGTTTTTATTAAAAAGAAAGTGTAGGGGAAAGATAGAGGGGGTTAGCGCATGGAAGTGATAATACTAATCTGTTTCAATTAAACATAATGAAAAGAAGGGAAGAAAGAAAAAGTGAGAGAGAGTTAAATCAAGATTATACTTTTACATATTGAACTATTGGCAATAACTCTTATATAAATACATCAAATGTTGTAATAGTTATATTATCATACTGTGGTATATCAACAGGTCCTGCTAGTTACTATGATTAATTTAGATATGTTCAAAAGGTTCGTTAGTCTCGGACTATTGTCCTCATCTTGGTTGTAATCTCCAGTTTCACCTGCTTTATTCTCCGACCTTCTTCAGGTCTCTTAATTTGTACTCTATGCCTTGGAATATGAACCTGGAAGTTCTATCGGCCCTGTCAGCTGCGGCTTTAGAACACACAAACTGCACCTCTGCAGAGGGGTAAGACCCCCCCCCTCCCCATGGGGTTGGCTGTGGGTGGCAACCCATGATGCTCAAGGATGTGGAACCCTGGTGGCTGAGTAGTCTTTAGGGCTAGTTTCAGCTGCTGTATCCTCCAACCTTCTTATGGTCTTTTTTAATCGGTTAAAATGCTGTATGTTAAGGAATAAAGCAAATTCCAGTCCAATTTGCAACTAAATGATCATTTTGTGGTGTGGTCTTTATTTATTCTGAGCGTTATCTTTTAATCAATCAAATGCTTGATATAATAGAGATAACTAGGAAGCACATGTGGTGTAATGGTTATCATCTTAGGAAATGGACGTGGTGAACTGAGTTCAAATCCTGGACAAAGCAGTTTGTATTTCACATAGTGCCAATACTCTTGTGAAAGGCATGAATCTAACTATTCTCTTTCTAGCTGTGGGTAAATAGTAGGGCAGACTGGTGTCTTCAACCTTGGGATGGTAACCAGTCTAGGAGAAGGAGAACTCTTCAAAAATAGAAATGGCTTGCCTGCCTTGAAAATTACCATTTGAAGTCCTTACTTTTACCTGGGATGGATTCTGTTCTGGAGCTTCGGGGGAGTAAAGAGTCACCTCTTTGTTGCTATTACTCCCAGGTCCACTATGACCAGAGTTGTAGTACTTGTTAGGATACCAAGTAAATCTGTTTTGAGATATGTTTATTTATTTAAAATGATTGTGAAAATACATTTTTGTACTGTATATAATTGTAGACCATAATTGTTAAACTGACTTTGGCATAAAATAGCCCAACAGGAGTTGACATGCCATAAAACTAAGCAACCAACCCACAATGGGGCCATGGATGGCGACCCATGAGGCTTAAGGATGGAATCCTGTTGGCTGAGCAGTCCATGACATACAACACTCCACTTTTGCTCTTACTTAATTAAGGTAGATGGGCAATCGGAGAGCTCACCTACGATCAGTCGGCTGGTCACGTCAAGCCCTACCACCTAGATGATTGTCCTAACCCTATTGCCCTTATGCCAACCCCCCAATATATTTTATTATATATGTGCTAGAAGGCGGTGGCTGAGGGTCTTCATTTCCTGGTTATGATAAACTCTATCTGATGAAGTTCCAATTCTGGTGCCCTGGGGAATGTGAAGTACCTTTTCATCACCATTGCACCCAGGTCCACTCTGAACTGGAATGGTTGTACCTATGTTAGGGTCCCGTCTATGGGTTAAATAGAAGAGAATGTGTTTTTTTTGGTTTTTTTAAAGTGGAGTTTGAAAAAATAGATGTTAAGTGCCCATCAAGAATGAATAAAACAAAACATCTTCGGTATAAAATAACCCAACAAGGGTTGACATGTCATAAAATCCAACCAACCAGCCTTAATGGACTTGGAGGGAAGGATTTCACGACGGTGATTTAAAATTGGGGAAATCCCTGGATGAAATTCTATCTGCCTTTGTATATGTACTTCATGTTAGCAGCACAGATACTGTCCGCACAGGTTCAAAGTGTTGATATATCACCTCTTGAAACATTGATACTTCAACTGTTGATGTTGGTAAGAAATAGATAATTTTCTCACCTACCATGTAGGCCTATATCAAACATTAAATATGTATTTACCAACCCCCTCCACACGAGCAGGATGTAACACAAGGTCAATTTCTTAAGCAGAGTTTAACAGTTTTAAATTCATTTTTCCTTCTCTTAGACTGGTTACTCAGAGCCCAGTCTGCCCTACCTTTTACCCATAGCTGGAGAGAGAGTAATTGGATGCATACCCTTCCCAGGGGTAGTAGCACTAATCAAAATGCAAACATTATTTATGTATTTACCAACCCCTCTACATGAGCAGGATGTGACACAAGGTCAATTTTTCACCAGTTTAACAGGTTTGAATTCAGTTTTCCTTCTTTTAGACCTGTGCCATACCAAGGTTAAAGAGCCCAGTTTGCCCTACTATTTTACCCATAGCTGGAGGTAGAATAATTGGGCTCATACCTTTCCCAAGGGTATTATTGCTATATAAAATTTAACTGGCCTTTCCAAGATTTGAATTTGTGCCACTGTGTCCATTTCCTACAACAGTAACCATTACACAATGTGCCTCAATATTATTATATAAACATATGTATTTACCAACCCCGTAGGATGTGACGGTAAATTTTTTCAATGGAGCTTTGAATTCAGTTTTCCAACCAAGGTTAAAGAGCCCAGCCTGCCCTACTATTTTACCTATAGTTAAAGGGAGAATAGTTGTGTTCAATGTGAAATGAAATGTTGCAAATATGGGCTCTCTAGCGAGGATCAAACTCTCTATTCAGTAGTAATGGGTCTGCGAGATTAGCATGCTAACCATTACACAACGATGGGATGGACTTTTTTTTTTTTTTTTATACCTATTCAGTTTTCCTTCTAGACCAGTTGCAATACCAAGGTTAAAGAGCCCAGTCTGCCCTACTATTTTACCCATAGCTAGAGGGAGAATAGTTTGATTCATACCTCTCCTAAGGGTATTAGTGCTATATAAAATTCAACTGGCCTTGTCCAGGATTTGAACTCGTGTCACCTTGTCCATTTCTTATGGCGATAACCATTGCACCACGCGCTTCCACACATAGGCATAACGACACATGCCTAACAAAAATAAATATAACCTTACAGAGATGCTGATAGGTATTCGTCCTGCGTAAAATCCTATCCATGCATCCCAGTGTTTTTCTTTTTTTCTTCCCTCAGCATTTCAAGATCACTGTAAATACATTTCAATAGTTTCTTAGAAATGAATTAGATGGGATGTTACAAGGTAGGAGTTAAGTGGCTTTAGTTGGGATCCCATAAATTTTCCCGGGGGACTCATTCAAAGCAAATATGTGCATCCCAGGATGCACTAAATCAAAAAACTACCAGCATCACTGCCTTGCAATAGCAAAAATAAATATTGTAGATTACACGATGGGCGCCTCCTATCAAAAATTTATATAAGCTTTTAAGTCATTTCCTATAAGTCCAACATAAACAAAGGGGAACCACTCTTGACTGATAATTTATTTATTTTTTTCCCATTAAATTAACCCTAAACCCAACCCTGTCTTCTTTTTTCCTAGTAGCTCAATAAATAAATAATTTATCAGTCAAGAGTGGTTCCCCTTTGTTTATGTTGAACTTATAGGAAATAACCAACTTTTATTTGAAATAAGTTGACCTGTATTCATTTTTTTATTTTTAAAAGACTTGTATCTAATTCAACAGAAAACAATACTGAATAATCAAAACTCTTCAAAAAAATAAATGCTCGTTTTTATCTTTCTTGAAAGGTAATTTGGAGATATTCACAATGTATGTAACATGAGTTTTATCACAATCAAAGTAACTGAGCTTCAATCTGAGGTTAACATAAAAAAAATAATGATAATAATAAAACTATCTTCAACAGGAAATAAGAAATTTTCAACCAAAGTCTAATATATTAAATAACTATTACCGAATCCTTTGAAGTTGATAGCAGAAGTTGTTATCATCAATGGTCTTTCTTCTTTCTCTCCTCTCTTTTCTCTCTTCTCTTCTCTCTTTTCTCTCCTCTCCTCTCTCTCCTCTCTTTTCTCTCCTCTCCTCTCTCTCCTCTCTTTTCTCTCTTCTCTTCTCTCTTTTCTCTTCTCTTCTCTCTTTTCTCTCCTCTCTTCTCTCTCTCTCTCCTCTCTTTTCTCTCTCTTTTCTCTCCTCTCTTTTTCTCTCCTCTCTCTCCTCTCTCTCTCTCTCTCCTCTCTCCTCTCTTTTCTTCTTCTCTTCTCTCCTCTCTCTCTCTTTCTCTCTCTTTTCTCTCTTCTCTCCTCTCTTTTCTCTTCTCTCCTCTCCTCTCTCTCTTCTCTCTCTTCTCTCTCTTCCTCTCCTCTCTCTTCTCTCTCTTCCTCTCCTCTCTTCCCTCTCTCTATTCTTCTCTCTTCTCCTTTTTAATAGATGTAGGTCTTCTGTCTCATCTTTCTGTGTGAACTAGACGTTTCAAGTGGCTTCTGGGGTTTGTTGTATTTCTGTAATATGTAATCCTGAAAGATAAAATTTGATACCGTTACTGCATCATCTGATGCTGTTGATAATGAATGAACCAAGTGGGGCAGGGGAACCAGGGGGGGAGGGGGATACGTTCTGTGAGTCGCTCTACTTCCTTTTTCTTATTTATTGATTATATCAGATGCTGAACTGCCATTTGAATAATCTTATTCTAATCTTTTGTCTATGGTATCCAAACCCCCCCAAAAAATAGAATGAATAACAAATCAGTCAGTTTTACTACTTGATTGTAAAATGAATCTCGACTAATAATTAATGGTTTGTTCGTTCTCTGTTGTCAAATGGTTAGTTATATTGTTATTTACTAAGCTTAACCACCCCTTCATGCTCCCAGGTCCACTCTGACCTGGAATGGTAGTACCTGTTAAGGTCCTATCTATATGAATCTCTACTAATGATTAAGAATAGTTTGTCTGTTCTCTGTAGTCAAATGGTTAGTTATATTGTTATTTACTAAGCTTAACCACCCCTTCATGCTCCCAGGTCCACTGACCTGGAGTGGTAGTACCTGTTAAGGTCCTATCTATAGGTTAAATAGAAAAATGTGTTTATAATAAAAAAAAAATTGAGTATCTATTAAGAATGAATTTATTTCAAAATCTACTATATGAATCTCTACTAATAATTAATAGTTTGTTCGTTCTCTGTAGTCAAACGGTTAGTTATATTGTTATTTACTAAGCTTAGCCACCCCTTTATCACCATTTCTTCCAGGCACCTATAGGATTGCCCCCAACCCTATTGCCCTTATGGCAAGCCCCAACCATTTTTATCATATATGTGCTAGAAGGTGTGGTGTAATGGTTAAAGTCATGGGAAATGTACTTGTCGCCCCGCGTTCAAATCCTGGATGTGGTAATTGCATTTCACTTAGTGCTAATACCCTTGGGAAAGGTATGAATCATTCTCTCCCTCCAGCTATAGATAAATAGTAGGGCAGACTGGGCTCTTTTAACTTGGTTAGGCAACCGGTCTATGAGAAGGAAAACTCTGAATTCAAACCTGTTGAACTCCGCCTAAGAAATTGACCTTGTGTCACATCCTGCTCATGCGGAGGGATCGGTAAATATATATATGTGCTACAAGGCTGTGGCTGAGGGTCATCATGTCCTGGAAATGACATTAAACTCTATCTGATAATGAGGTTCCAGTTCTGGATGTCTGTGGAGACAAATGGGGAGCACCCCTTCATCACCATTGCTCCCAGGTCCACTCTGGCCCGGAGTGGTAGTACCTGTTAGGGTCCTATCCATGGATTAAATAGAAACATGTTTATTAAAAAAAAATTGAGTATCCATTAAAAATTAATTTATTTAAAAACTTTGTTGGCATTAAATGACCCACTGAGGTTGATATGTCATAAAACAAAACAAATAAGCTTAGCTTAGATGTGGCACAAGGCCAAAAGTATGGGGAGATCAATGAGAATCGAACTCATTATCAATAGACTGCAAATCTAGCTTGCTAACCATTACACCATGTGAAGTCCCCTTTTGGCAACCCCTAACCTTTTTTTAATTTTTTTTTTATTTGAGGAAGATTTATTCTCTCACGAATGACGCAGTAATTTGAAAAAAAAAAAATACAAACCTCATCTCCATTCTAATGATCAACCCACAAAAAATTCACCCTACTCCTCAACGTGTTTCACAAGGGGAAAAACTTTTTTTAAAAGCTAAGCAGAAATGCCATTGATCAGAAATTGGTGGTCCTTCCCAAATATTTGAAATGCCCTTACATGGTTCATGAAAGGTTTAAACCCTTCCTCCATAAAGGTATCATTTTTCACCTAGTGACTTTTAGTGTAGACCTTACATTCAGTTTACAGTAGCTAGCACTCCTCCCCGCTCCCTTATATATACACACGTACAGATTTGGGTGTCTTTCTAGTTAGCGGCTTGCTACTTTCAATCAATGGCTCCTTTTTCTTCTTCTCCTTCTTCTCCTCCCTTGTATTCTGACTTTGTCCTCCTTTTTGCCTGTTTGTCCTGTAAATGGAAAAGGCTTCATAGAAACTCTTCTTTTTTTTTTATAAACTGCTTTTTGTGGATCTCTGCATTGTCTGTCACTGTCCTCTTCCTCATCCTGACTAAACTTCACATATTTTTTGTATGTCATCACTTTCTCAAATCTCTTTTTTTCCTCTTACATATTTAACTGGGTTGTAATAGTATAGAAAGATAAACTGACTAAGATGGATAGATACAGACAGATAGAATGAATCAGATATGGATGTATATAATATATATATATTCATGATATATATATATATATATATATATGATATGGATATAGTATCATGTTCATGATATGGATGTATGAACAGTTAACATGATTATATGGATGTTCATGATATGGATGTATGAACAGTATAACATAGATTATATGGATGTTCATGATTATGCATATATGGATGTATGAACAGTATAACATAGATTATATGGATGTACAGGATAATAGATATATGGTACATGGATAGATATATGGATACAGGATATAGATATATGGACTGATGTACAGGATAGACAATTATTTTATCATAATGTATTTGTTTTTTTAAATATATTAAATCATTATTTGTATTAGATAGGAATACTTGATACCATATAACTGCGTGGAAATTATTTGTATTAAGAATAGTTACTTGAAACTATAATAGTTTAGTAAGGGT
>CM042168.1:14119511-14164511 GCA_023376005.1 Doryteuthis pealeii | reverse complement strand
ATGTCATAAAGATATCTCCATGTTTAATGTCATTTGTTACAACACTAGAATTAATTCTTTCTGATAACCCAAAAGAATAAACTCTAGTAGAACAATTGTTGCCTAATCTATGTAGTAGCATAGATTATTGACAACACCGTGTAGCGAGAATACAAAGAGCCCAAATAGAAAATAACAGATGGATTAACCAGTAAAGCAAGGGAGTCTATCCCCTTTTCACTCTGCCCTGTCGGCTGGGGCGTTAGAATGTTCCGACTGCACCTCTGCAGAGGGGTAAGACTCCTCCAATGGGGCCACCTGTTGGCCATGGGTGGCGACCCGTGATGCTTAAGGATAGAACTCAGGGCTAAAGTGGAGTATTGCAAGTCATGGACTGCTCAGCCACCTATCTTGGACTAGACAGTCAGTCAGAGAGGCCCCCTCCGATCAATCGGCTGGCCATGTCAAGCCTTAGCACCTATATGATTGCCCCAACCCTATTGCCCTTATGGCAACCCCCAATCCTTCTTATCATATGGGTACTAGAAGGTGGTAGCTGCGGGTCTACATGTCCTGGGAATGACGTTAAACTCTATTTGATGGTGAGGTTCCAGTTTTGGAGGTTTGGGGAATGTGGAGCACCCCTTCATCACCATTGCTCCCTGGTCTACTCTGATCCGGAGTGGTAGTACCTGTTAGGGTCCCATCTATGGGTTAAATAGAAAAACATGAGTTTATAAACAAAATTGTATTATGCATTAAGAATGAATTTATTTCACAACTTTGTCGGCATTAAATGACCCACCGAAGTTGATATGCCGTAAAACAAAACAAACCAAACCCCTTTTCACTAGCGCTAGACCAAGGAGATTATTTTAGCATCTGAGGTGTAGCACCACACCTACCATCAGCTCCTCGCTTTACCGCACAGATCCCTGTGCTACTCATTCGCTGAGTTGGCGAGGGCCGGTATTGAACCAAGAACCTTGTTATTCCTAGCCGAACACTCTACTGACTGAGCTAAACCGGCCCTATCCGAGTCAATTTAATCTTAATGGTTGTTTCTCCATTTGTCTGTCTCTTCTGCTGGATTTTGCACTACTTGACCCCAGGATTAAACTTAGATACACCAAGTAATACAATACACTTTAACCAACTTTAAAAAAAAAAAAAATTTTTTATTCACTCAGTTGTGGTCCCCTGAGGACAATCTGGTAAGACTAAAAGTGTACACTGCAGAAATGTATCAATTCAACCCCGTGGATTGAATAAATGGCTCACTTTGAAATTCCTAGAAGGTTACTATAATTAGACTCCATGAAGACCTTCACTACTACTCGTACAAGCGTCACAGAGGTCAACTGCTCCTAGAAAAGGCCCGTGAAAATCATCTGACAAAGGCGAACAAACTTCTGAGCAAAGTGAAACTTCCTGCTGAACCCCAAACAATCTGGTTCTTTTCCAATGAGAAAAACTTTTGCCAAGATCAAAAGCACAACACATAGAGGGCTTGCATACAGTCCAAAGGACACTCCTTGTGTCATGCAGACTAAATTTCCCCAAACTGTGATGGTTTTCGGATGTGTGTCCTGTGAGGGTGATGTTATGCCTCCGCATTTTTTAGAGAGGCTATCAAGTGGAATTCAGATGCCTACATGGAGTTGCTAAACACTGTAGTCAAGCCAATGGTAGGCCATGTGTATGGCAGCAGGATTCGGCACCCCTGCCACACCTCTGGGAAAAGTCAAAAATGGTTATTGGCAAATTTTTACGATTACACCAGTCCCAATGTTTGGCCTCCGAACTCCCCAGATCTTAATCCCATGGATTATTATATATGGGGCACTGATGAGAAAGACACCACTCACCGTGCCAGTACTACAAAAGCCCAGATATTTGACAGAATTAAGGAAGTTTTTGGGACCTTTCCCAGGGAAACTATAACATCAGCTCGCTCCAGGTTCCGGAGTAGGATTGAGGCTGTGATCGACACTAATGACGGTTATTTTGAGTGAAACTTGTTGACAGTAGTGTAATTTTCAGTGCCTGTTGAATTTCTTTACAATCCATTAAATTTTGTAGTTACCAAGCACTTTTTCTTTTTCCTTATGAAACTGTCAAATTTCTCCTGAACACCCTGTGTGTGTATGTATATATTTGTCTTTTGCCTGAAATTTAAAAAAAAATTTTTTGCCTTCAGTTGTTGACTTGAGGAGCATTCTTCCTCTTCTACCACCAGTATTTTCTTTTCCATTAATGGCTTTTTTCTTAATTGAAAGAATGTTGGAATTACGCCTCTTTATTTTCTGTCAAGGTGCCAACTGTGAACAAAGTCACTTTGATAATGGGTAAAAGTGGTGGTGGTGGTGGTGGTAGTACTTGGCCAGGTGGGATGGGGGGGGGATATAAATTATGTCTGTTTGAATAAATCTAATAGTATTATTAGTTATATTTTTTTTTTTTTTTTTTTTTAAGAATCTAGCAATGGTAGATGGTATGATAGCTATGAAGATTCTATGAGAATCACCTATTGGACAGCTGATTCCTGGCCGGGGAATCATAAATTTGAATAAGAATTGAATATTTTAGTAACTGCCACCAAGATTATATATATATATATATATATATATATATACACACACACACACACACACACCAACCCCTCCGCACGAGCAGGCTGTAACACAAGGTCAATTTCTTAAGCAGAGTTTAACAGGTTTGAATTCAGAGTATCCTTCTCCTATACTGCTTACCTAGCATGATTAAAGAGCCCAGTCTGCCCTCCTATTTATCCATAGCTGGAGGAAGAATTATACTTATATCTTTCATAAGGGTATATATATATATATATATGTCAGATCTTAGCCCTGAAGAGCATTAAGCGAAACTTTTAGTAGGTTCGTCTGACTCATTAGATTTATCTTTATATATATATATATATATATATATATATATATATATAGTAAATAAATGAAGGAAAAAAATTTTCTTCAACATAATAATTTATTTCAACTGCACCCATGCATCCTCATCAGACATGAGCAAAAACATGGTTATTATTGAAGGAATTCCCGAGAATAAATTTCTAAATTTGTGAGGAGGCTGTCTCAGTTTGGGAGTATAGGAAGAGCAGGGCCACTTACTGTCACTAGGCACATCGAGCTCTCACATCGGTTTACCTGGTTAAACTACACCTGGAATGATCCTCATTACCAAATATATAAGTTGGGATAGTGTGGACATGAAATCAACAGTGCTTGATTATTGGTAGTTTCTCACCTATGCAATTTTCAAACCAAGTGCACTTGGTTTGAAAATCGAATCCTGTCATATTTTTTGGGTACTATCACAGCCCACTAATATATATGCCCTCACATGTTACATAAGTAGCCAGAATTTTAACAGGCCGATTTGTTTTATAGTCAATTTATGTCTGTTTTGAAAAATGTTAAAACTTTACAAAAATACACAAACTGTTGTCTTTCTTCTCTTCAGAAATGTAATAATAAAAGATTGTAAACAAACTAAGAAAATAAATAGTTACTAAAAATTATCTTTTGACTGTAGCATTTAAAAAAAACAAAAACATTTTATCATATGTTTTTGAACTTCATTCGGTGCAAAATTTTAAGTCCTCCTTGAGAAATACTGCTCCTCGGTAATATCATCACTATCATTGCCTACCCAGGGAATGATATTTCACATTGAAAAGGTTTAATTAATTTTTTGTGATATAACCTGAAATCATAGAAAAATTGTTGGTAAGTTTTTTTGTATTGTTTTTTTTTTTTTTTTTTTTTTTTTTTTTTTTTTTACTAGTGTTTGTTTTGTATAACTGCATATTTTTTTTATAACTATTTTTTGTTAGTTTGTTTAGAATCTTTTATCATTTACATTCTGAAGAAAAAAAAAAAAAAAAGAAAAGACAATAGTTTGTGTATTTTTGTAGTTTTAAAATTTTTTGAAACAGACATGAATTAACTATAAAATGAATCCGCCTGTTAGAATTCTGCCTGCTTAAGTTACATGTGGGGTGGTATATATTAGTGGGGCGTGGTACTATGAAAGTCCAACAATAATTCATATATTTGCAATGTTGCACTTGAAACATCACATGACCTAATGTAATTAGAGATATTATCTTGATAGTTCAGGTGTTTTTGTTTTATCTTTTTATTTATTCTTTTGTCTTTGTCTTGATGTTCTCTAATAATTATTTGTAAACAGTACTTACCTGTATTACATACGGGTTGCAAGATGGTCATTATCAAAATTACAAAATTTAAAATTGCTTTTCTTAGTCGGTAGAGCACTTGCCTAGCAATCGCAAGGTTCCTGGTTCGATACCGGCCAACTCAGCGTATGAGTAGCACAGGGATCCGTGTGGTAAAGTTAAGGAGCTGATGGTAGGTGTGGCACACTACCTCAGATGCAAGAAAAATCTCTTTGGTCTAGCGGTAGTGAAAAGGGGATAGACTCCCTCGCTGTCTGGCTGATACCAACCTTAGGCCACACCGTCGATTTTACAGTGATAGGGACAGTTTAGCCGAGTTGATGGTTCATCTGCCTAGGAACCACATGGTTTCAGGTTCAATACTCGCCCTTGCCAACTCGGTGCAGTAAAGTGGGAAATTGATGGTAGGTGTGGCGCCCCACCTCAGATGCAAAAAACTGTCTCCTCGGTCAAGCATTAGGGAAAAGAGGATAGGCTCTCGCTGTTCAGCTGATAACAGCAATAGGCTACTGTGCCAACTTTATTTTTTTACACTGATCCTAGATAGATAAGCTGAAAAACATGGGTATGCAGATTTTTTTTTTTAAATTTCCTGTCATTTTTTATGGGTAGTATGCAAGTCCAACAATTGTTATGTGTGATATGTTGCACTTGAGACATCACATGATTGATGTTATCATGACAGTTAAGGTGCTTTTGTTTTTGGCTATGAAATTCTGTATTTATCTTGATGTCCTCTATTATATATATATATATATATATATATATAATATATATATATATATATATATATATATAGTGTGTGTGTGTGTGTGTTTACAGACTTTAGTTTTCTGGTGATTGTAAAAACATATTCTGTAAATATGTATCAATTAATTGTTCACCCTGGACTGACGGCCGCAGGGGTAAGGAACTTGGCAGACAAAAATTCTGTCGAGTTTCGCTCCCGGCTAGTAGTAGCTGTTAAAAAAGTCGAGCCACACTGATGAGACGTAAACGTTGAAACACGTGTCTGTGGATGACTGATATATAAAGAAAGGGATCTGAGGAAACCTAGAGAGTCTCAGATATCCATGGGTGGAAATGGACCATAATCGCTGAATACCCAGTCTTTAAGCCTTTTTTTTTTTTACAAATTACTTTGCTCTGTTTATAAAAAGTAAACTTTGAGCTCTTAAATCGGACCTAAACTTTGCAACACCGTACAATTGGAGGAAAGGACCAGCTTAGAATCATCCTAATAATACCAAGGGACTTGGTACCCCACCAAAGATATATATATATATATATATATATATATATATATATATATATGTCAACAGTGAAGGTGTCATTGACAGTTCAGGTGTTTTTGTATTTTGTCATGAAATTCTGCGTTTATCTTGATGTCCACTATATATATATATATATATATATATATATATATATATATATATATAATTGGGTTAGGGTAGCGAAGACATGGTCAACAGCACTTGGTAACTGTTAGTTTATGGTCTATGCGATTTTCAAACCAAGTGAATTACATTTTTGGCATTCATTGGTTTAAGGAAAAATAAATTACTAATGAAAACAAAAGTCTGCGAGCCTCCGTTTTTAGTATGTGGCTACTTTTGTTGATATTCAAATATGTGGAAAGAAAAGACATACTTCAAAACACTGATTAACGTCTGCGTCTTAATTTAGAACTGACATAATTTTTCCCGAAAATTCTTGGTAACTAATTTTAATGAATGGAAAATATATTTTACTTGGCGTCCCCATTTATACTACATGATGTGTGTGTGTATATATATATGTAATGTTCAATGTCCTCTTTCAAAACCATTTTATCCCAGTGTTCATAAATTTCAAACAATTCTAAGAGCGCTAATTTTCCATTCAAAACAAACTGATCAACAAAAACTATCACAGTCTGCTTATTATTCTGTGATAAATTTTACTTTTCCTTATATCAACAAAAGCCCTGAAGAAGATCTACTAAACAGATTGAAACACTGCAGCATTGGCTGAATAAATATCACTCATTTTAATTGAACCTGTGTTTTTTCAAATTTTTCACTATATTACATACCGTCGGATTCACTTCCATTTCTCTCTTCACACATTATATATATTTTTGGAGGATATGTGCTTAATTGAAGTCGTACCTAATTTTGAAAAATTAATTAGTTAATAATTAATGAATTTTGGCAGGCATATATGTTCAAATTTAAGGCTAAACAAATTGAGAAAATGTCAATCCCAGAATGTACATTTCGACCTATTAGGTCTCATCAGCAAGGTCGAAATGTACATTCAGGGATTGACATTTTCTTGATTTGTTTAGCCTTACATTTGAACATATATGCCTGCCTAAATTCATTAATTATTAACTAATTAATTTTCAAAATTAGGTATGACTTCAATTAAGCACATATCCTCCAAAAATTGTCGGCTTAAAGCCATATAAAAATAAACACATTTGTTTGTTTACCTAACCTCATATATATATATATATATATATGAAATTGTACTAATACCTTTTAGCTTACTCCATTTGCCAACACTTAAAGGTGTGATCGAGCAGTTAGGGATGGGAGGGTTTATCACTTACTCTCAGACAAATAAGGTGGATGTCTTGAACTTTTCTGAGATTTTCTTGTGATGAGATGGAAATTCAGAATGTCAATAATTCCACTGCATCTTGTCACGTAAATGGGAGGAGGAGGAGGAGGGAGAAAAGCACCAGAAAGGAAGACTCTTCATTTTGAAAAAAAAAAAAAAGACAAAATTACAATCCAGTGATGTTATTGTGACACAGCCCACCAAGATGATAGGTGCGACTACAGTAAGTGTGGTTACCATGGCCACGGGAATAAAAAGGCGTAGTTTTACTATTTCTCTGAATTTTTGAGCTGAGGCTTGATTACGACAAGAAGGCTCCTGAGTTTGAAAAGGCTCCAGAGTTCAATACGAAATACCTGAAGAAGATTGGAAGGCACATCGGCCGAAACGTTGTACAGATAACAATAAAGATGAGGACAATAGTCTGAATAATCCAAATAATAGTAGTAGTTTTATTTGACACTAATGTATCTTATTATAATAGAGATTGTGTGTCTATCTCTAACCAAAATTACATATTTATATGTATATATTAACCAACCCCTCTGCTTGTCCACCCCGGGTTTAAACCAAGAGCGTCGATCCCAGGGGGCTTTCCTCCCAGGTAGTACCTGTCCCCTTGGGGGCAGGGCTGGGTTTATTGCCCAGCGCCTGAGGCGCCCCCCTTGAGGGGGAATGCCAAGGGGATTGACACAATTTTTGTTCTTTCCCACCCATGAGCTTCGGTTTATGGGTGGGCCCACATTAAAACAAGGCCTTGTGCCTAGTGCATACAAGTGGGGTATGAGACAAATATTCCCTCTGCACGAGTGGAATTTGACACAAGGTCAACTTCTTAAGCAGAGTTTTAACAGGGTTGAATTCGGTTTTCCTTCACCTAAACTGGTTACCTTGACATGGTTAAAGAGACCAGTCTTCCCAACTATTTACTGGAGAGAGAATAGTTGGATTCATACCTTTCCCAAGAGTATTAGTGCTATGTGAAATGCAAACAGGCTCGTCCAGGATTTGAACTCTGGTTGCTGTGTCCATTTCCTACGATGATAACCATTACACAGCAGACTACTGTATCATTATATACAATGTATTAAAAATGAATATAAACTAAATTTGGTGGACTTTGATCACAAAAGCGATAAATAAAACTGACATTTTCTTTCCTCTCAAAAACATGACTGACAATTAAAATGATGTATCAGTTTCTCCACTGTTATGTGTTCTTCTACAAGGATGGCTTTGGCATTAAATAACCCACAGAGATTGATATGCCATTAAACAGAAGCCAAAAAATCCAAATTAAAATATCCTTGTTAAAAAAAGAAAAAAGAATTAAAAATGTTTTTTTATAAAAAGTAACATTTTTAGATTAGCCAATATTTCATGTTTCTGGTGTACAAGGTGTCAAAAAAGTATCATGGTTGAAGCTGTATTTACCAAGATAGGAATGAACAATAAACCTTGTAATTTTTTTTTTAGTTTACAAGCTGTGTCAAAAAGTACAGATTTTAAAGCTGTATTTACCAAGATAGAAATAAAGAATGAACGGAATGTTAATTTTTTCCCAGAATATTAGGTGTCAAAAAGTACAGATTTTAAAGCTGTATTTACCAAATAGAAATGAAGAATGAATGAAACTTTAATTTTTTCAATAATGTATGTCAAAAAGTACCGAAAATCTCAATAGTTTTTCGACACACCTTGTATACCATTTTGTAGTATAGAAAACCATCAAGAAAAATTACTTTTTAATCCATGTAGAAAATATATGATGTTATCATGGAGTCTCTGGCAAGAGATTTATTTTTAGCTAATGGAACCTCTTTTTTTTTTTTTTTTTTTTTTTTTTGTACAAACATTTTCTAAGAATTTCTGAGGTACTGACTATAAAAGAACATTATGTATTTTTTTTTTTTTTATCCTCAATGTTTCTTTGAAAAATGTTTCTCACATCTGAGCCAAACCCACTTTGTCTTGTCAGTTTTTCTGCTCTTCTCTCTAAGTGCGTTTAACTAAAAAAGGCTACGGACAAATTGACCAACAACATCAACAAAGCAATAAATAAATTTCCAACATCTGGATAGAATATGTACTGGCAGCCATTTTGAAAATTTGCCAGCTATTTTACAATATCAATGCTACGGGCCAAGTTCAAAGCACCCCATCTTTTTAATGCGTTGCCATAGGTCTTGAGGTTTTTCATTAGTACCAAAAGAAACTTATAAGATTCATGGTACATTGTAATAGGCACAGTAGGTTGATAGCAGGATGTGAGGGTGGCAGAACGGTTGCTGTCATGGAGGATGGATATCAGCAAGTAAAGTACAGAGTTCCATTAAGACTGTGTTCACTTTGAATCAATGCTCTTGGAAAAGGAATAAATCATTCTCTTCTCCCAATTCAGATATATATATATATTTACCAACCTCTCCGCCCGAGCAAGATGTGACACAGGGTCAATTTCTTAAGCGGAGTTTAACAGGTTTGAATTCAGAGTTTTCCTTCTCCTAGACTGGTTACCTAGCCATGGTTAAAGAGTCCAGTCTGCCCTGCTATTTACCCATAGCTGGAGGGAGAATTGGATTCATACCTTTCCCAAGGGTATTAGCGCCATGTGAAATTCCAACAGCTTCATCCAGGAATTGAACTCGTGTTGACGAGTCCATTTCCTACGACTCTAACCATTAGACCACGCGCCTCCCAATTCAGATATAAACAAGAATATGTGCCCTCAAGACATAAGCATTTAAGTTTTAATGTAATGATATATATTAAATTATAAAGACTAACAAAATTAAATAAAAACGTGTATAAAAAGATGACACTTATTTTAATCATATTTTAATTGGTTTCTATATAAAATCATTCATAGGATTGATTGAATAAAATGATAATATTAAAGATCAATCTATATCTATTCTATACATATATAAAGGGCAGTTGTGTATATATGTATGTCCGGAGGAAACTTTAAAAATAAAACTATTAACGACAAAGTAAATATATATACCCATTAAATATCACCAGGGCTTGGTTTTTGAGCAAAAATAAGAGATTTGATTTATATTTGGGAAGATAATTAGAAAATAAAATTTAAATGATAACAGCATGGATTTTTTTTTTTTTTTTTTTTTTTTTCATTTAATATTTTAGATAGTAGACATTAACATTTCTTTTTAGAGTAGCTGGATCAATGCAATGTCTATTTTTTTACATAAGGATTTAAATGGGGCATCCCACAAGGATTCAACTTACGATTCAGTAATAATGGATCTGCGGGACTAACTTTTAAAAAATCCCCCTCTGCTCGTAACATATAAATCCGCAGACCCTACTGGATCAGATCTTCTGATCTAAATTAGGGCTTTTAAAAGTTGGTTTACCTTATTTATTTAACGGCATATCAACTCTTTATGTATTATCTAATGCCGAAATTTGATTCATCTGTAAATGTTTGATTGAAATCATTTTTAACATTTCACTGAATTTTCTTTTAAATTGCATTTTTCATTTGCACACAGTTATGATATCCAGTATGCCTATTTAATGCAAACAATTTGCAGTTTCAAGGTTTCAATTATAATAAAATGATAATATTAAAGATCAATAGCACCAAGTAATTGTTTATTAAACCTGATTTTGTTAAAACCAGTATGCAAATTAACCCCACTATATATTATGTAAACCTAATGATATATAAGACACATTGCAGGATTTTGAACACACGGGCTGTTTTAAGGCAAATATAACTTGGATTTTCATAGGGATATTGTTAATAGTTAAGATTTAATCTATTAGTATTAAAGATTTTCACTATAAATTAAATACTCATTGTTAAACTTAGGCAAATCCAGGAGGTATTGTGATACAAGCAGTGATGTAGTTTCGGTTATAGACAGACACCGAATCTCGATTATAATATGATAGGGCAGACTTGCCTCTTTGTAGGGGCAACCAGCCTAGGAGAAGAGCGACTCTGGATTTAAAAGAATTTCAATCAACCAATGCACCTGCACTGTCAACTGTTTTTAAAAAAAAAAATTTAATTTGAATAGAATGAAGATATAGTTTTCAACAATAATGTTTGTGCCTTTGAGGGAAGTTTGTTTTCTACCCATTTTTTTTATTTATTTTATTTCTTATTTATTTTTCAAACTTTTGTAGAAAATAATATTATAGTAAATATTTGTAATGATCACAATTAAGAATAATTCTTTTTTTTTTTTTTTTTTTTTTTAATATTTTAAAAAAAAAAATTTTTTTCCTATTTTTTCTTATTCAAATTGCTTACTAAATATATTCTTTTTTCTTTCTCTTTTTAGGTGAGTCTGATTTCATTCTTCATGTTTTTTACAAAATTTGATTTCTTACCAAAATTTCTTCATGTTAAAGTAAGTGAAACACACATTTCCATAAATTGTCTCTGCAATTCCAGATTTTAAATAAAAATAAAGATCTTTGTTTTTTAAATAATAACCCAATTTAAAAAAATCTTTTGAAAATTCTTTATCCTTGTTTTTGATGTGTCTTGTCCCTCATTGTCACAGAAATGACAGAGTGAATATAAAAACAACTAGAATCAAGAAGATAAGGGATAATACAAATCAACCAAATCAATTAAGATATAATTAAAATAAGTGTAATCTTTTTATGTGTTCTTATTTAATTTCCTTAGTCTTTCTAACCTAATATATTTCATTACATTAAAACTTAAATACTTCCGTCCAGAGGGCACATATTCTTCCTAGTATATATATATATATATAACCACACGCACATTTATGAAGATGTATAGTAAAGAGTATTGTACTTATGGATATTTGTATCCATTTATCTTTACTTGTATGTATGTGTGTATGTATATATATGTATGTGTATATATATGTATGTATATGTATGTGTATATGTATGTATATGTATGTGTATATGTATGTATATGTATATATATGTATATGTATGTGTATATGTATGTGTATGTGTGTGTATGTGTATGTGTGTGTATATATGTGTATATATATGTATATATGTGTATATATGTATGTGTATATATGTGTATATATGTATGTGTATATATATGTATATATGTATGTGTATATATATATGTGTATATGTATGTGTATATATATGTGTATATGTATGTGTATATATATGTGTATGTGTATATGTATGTGTATATATATGTATATGTGTATATGTATGTGTATGTATATATGTATATATATATATATATATAAATACTTTATCTGGTATAAATCAAATGACATATTTCCTGTGTCACTTCTGATGCTTATCTTTTTGTGATGTTATGTTTATGATAAACACTGGCATAATGCCCATAAAAAATCAACAGGATTATTTGCACGTCTGAGACCAGACTGTAGTATCAATACCAACGAATACACTCTGATCTTAATCTTTTTGCTGCTGCATTTTCTAGAAACAAAAAAAACAAAATGTTATATGACTGAATTTTTGAGACAAGGCTTGATATGTATTATTTTGATCTTTTTTTTTTTTTTTTTTTTTTTTACTGTTATCCTCATCTTTATTGTGAAATATATATATGCACAATGTTTTAGTTGTTGTACCCTAGCAAATGATCAAACTTGCAAATTGTCAGTGATGGATCTGCAAGACTAGCTTGCTAACCATTACACCACAATGGTACACCCAGAAGTATGGTCGGAGTGGTAGTACCTGTTAGGGTCCCATCTATGGGCTAAATTGAAAAACATGATTTTATAAACAAAATTTGATTATCCATTAAGAATGACCTTATTTCAAAACTTTGTCGGCATTAAATTACCCACCGAGATTGATATGCCATAAATCAAACCAAACCAGAAGTACTGAGTTGTGATGCTTTGGTTCAAATGTCAGTTGTAATGGATCTGTGAGACTAGCTTGCTAACCATTACACCACAATGGGCCATTCAGAAGTACTGAGTAGTGATGCTTTGGTTTGGATGTGGCACAAGGTCACAATTATGAGGCATCCAACGAGGATCAAACTTCTCTTGACAATAGTAATTGATCTTAGAGTCTAACTTGTTAACAATTAAACCCCAATGGGGATGCCCAAAAGTGTTGAGTAGTGATGCTGTTGTTCTAGGCAGGACGCACAGATACTACACTTTGATCCTTGCAGAAATTACTGTGATGTATGAACAAAGAAACAAATCCCAAAAACTGCCTAGCAACATGGTATAATAGTTAGAGCTCTACTAACAGACTATTGATAGTGAATTTTATTCTCACTGGGTGCCCCATACTCCTAGTTGGTTGGGCTTTAAAGGATGTCAACCCTTGTTGGATTATTTTATTCTCACTGGGTGCCCCATACTCCTAGTTGGTTGGGCTTTAAAGGATGTCAACCCTTGTTGGATTATTTTATTCTCACTGGGTGCCCCATACTCCTAGTTGGTTGGGCTTTAAAGGATGTCAACCCTTGTTGGATTATTTTATTCTGAAGACATGTTGTTTTATTCATTCTTGAGGGATATTCAATTTTTTTTTTTTTTTTTAAATCGTTTTTTTATCATAGATGGTACCCTAACAGGTACTACCCTTGGTCAGAGTGGACCTGGGAGTAATGGCGAAAAATCCAAAATTGGAACTTAACAATTAGATGCAGTTTAATGTCATACTCGGACAACCATACTCCTGGCCTTATGCTAAAACTAAACTAAGCTTTAAAAATGACAACAGCGCAGATACTATACTCTGATCCTTGCAGAAATTACTGTGATATCTGAACAAAGAAACAAAAATGCCTAGTGCGGTATAATGGATAGAAAGCTTGGCTAGTAAAGTTTAATCCTCACTGGGTACCCCATACTCCTAGCTTTGTGCTAAAACTAAACTAAGCTTAATAAATGAGCACAGCACAGATACTACACTTTGATCTTGCAGAAATTACTGTGATAGTTATTTACTAAGCTTAGCTTAGATGTGGCTCAATGCTGAAAGTATGGGATGTGCAGTGATTACTGTAATATATGAACAAAGAAACAAGTCACACAAAATGCCTAGTGCAGTATAATGGCTGGAGAGCTCGGCTAGTAGAGTTTGGTTCTCACTGACTACCCAATATTATTGGCCTTATGCTAAATCTAAGCTGAATAAAAAGACAGCAACAAAAAAAGTCTCATGGTTCTTTTTGTAGATTTGCTGCAGCTACTTATGATTTATTTGTTTTAGCAAAAAAATAAAAAAATATTTAAAAAGGTAATAAAATCCAGTTGTGTGCACTGGCATCAAAGATTGACTATATTATAATTATGAAGATTTCCTACATTCTTTTAACAGTTCAGCAGCTAACATTATTTTTGATAACTCAGATATGCCTTTTTTTTTTTTTTTTTTTTCTCTCAAAGAAAATCTTTCATTCCACTTTTCACATGTCTGATAACAAGATGGCTGTCCTCTCTCATCTGCTTCAACTTCTCCTCTAACTCAGTACAACAGCATTTATTTCAGTTACTGGGACAGGATACTGCTGAATTGGTGTGGCTCATTAGCAGAAATAAATTATCTAGAAGAATAAGAATTATTCTTAATTCAAACAATCTTTAAAGGTTTCTTTTGTAGTTAGAACATCCGCCTAGGAACCACAAAGTTCCGGGTTCAATACTGACCCTTGCCAACTCAGCGCTTGAGTTGCAAAGCTTTTTTACTATAAATTCACCAAATATATCTTTGTCGTTGATTGAGCATCTGCCTAGGAACCACAATGTTCCAGGTTCGATACTGACCCTTGCCAACTCAGCGCATGAGTTGCAAAGCTTTTTTACTATAAATTCACCAAATATATCTTTGTCGTTGATTGAGCATCTGCCTAGGAACCACAATGTTCCAGATTCGATACTGACCCTTGCCAACACGGCGCATGAGTGACACAGCTTTTTATTATATCACCAAATATATCTTTTGTAGTCAGAACATTTGCTAAAACTAAACTAAGCTTTAAGAATGACAGCAGCGCAGATACTATACTCTGATCCTTGCAGAAATTACTGTGATATATGAACAAAGAAACAAGTCACAAAAAATGCCTAGTGCGGTATAATGGATAGAAAGCTTGGCTAGTAAAGTTTAATCCTCACTGGGTACCCCATACTCCTGTCTTTGTGCTAAAACTCCGACTACTTTTTTATATTGAAATAATATTAGAATAAAGTTAAAAAAATAAGTAATCTTTTTTGCTAATTACAAATAATTAAAAAAATTGATAAAAGTTGTAGAAAAGAAAATTTTATTTAATTTTGGTTGTGCCAAGAACTTTTCTATGTGTTTATATTTATCAGTCTACTCTATACATGTTATTTCTTAATCTACACCTTTGCAAATCTTGTCCACCTTTTTCCACTGATATAAAATGTCTGCTTGATTGATAATATTCATTCTGGAAAAACTATGACACTCAATTTATCTGATAATGTCAAGCTCACATTCCAAGAATCAAATTTGATTAGATTTTACACAGGTCATAACCTTTGACACTTCTGACACCTGAAAAATTTACAAAGGATGCTGGGAAGTTTTTGACCAGGCACACTTTTTGGAATCTAAGTGTTATTTTCTTCAGGTCTAAGTTATCATGGGTCTCATGAACTTTCAAACAACCCGTCATACACACACACACACACACACATTCAATATATATATATATATATATATATATATATATATATATATATGAGACTGAATTTTGGGGAGCTGTATGAAATCAACTTAGATTTATATAGGCCCCAATTTTGGTCAAAATAAATTTATTATGGAATTACGGTGTTGAGTTTTTCCTTCCTTTCTATGATAAATATTGCTCTGTATATAATCTAAAAAGTTTATTATACATTGAGCTCTCTTTAGTGATTTAAATATTCACTGTATTTATACATACTGGATCATACAATAATAATACAGTGTATCTTAGAAATCACATATAGAATCATCCCTTACTACCAAGTTTTGGATAAATAATGTAATATGTATATATATGTGTGTGTAAGCTGTTAATAACATCAGCAAAGCAGTACATTTCATTAAAGTAGGAAACATTTAAAAATTTTCACGTAAAAATAGGCACATTTCATCACTGTTTGATGGTTCCACGGACTGGCACATTGCATGTGACTTGGAACATCAACTCGTTTTTCCAACTGAAATAACATTAACAGCCCAGCGTCCTGATATTGCCATTTGGTCTGTTAATCAAAAGAAAGTTTTTATCGTTGAATTAACAGTTCCATTTGAGGAAAATCTTGACTGGGCACATCAATGTAAGTTGGAAAATATGAAGATTTACGAGAACAATGTGTCAGAAACGGATCGATAACGGAGGTATTTCCTATTGAAGTCGGATGCCAGGGTTTATTACCAACTCAACCTTGGCATTTTTGTCTAAACTTGGACTTTCTCCATGAGACAAGAGGAAATACACCAAAAAGATCCAGGATAAAGCTCTAACCGCATCAACGTGGATATGGTGATCCTACAATGTGACATCAAACTGACAGTCTGGTGGTATCGTGAGATACTGCTGGGGCACTCTGGGTTAGTGGTAATGATGCTTCGGCCCCGAAACCATGCCTGAACCCAGAGTCATCATCTGATGAAGGCTTTGTTGGTTGTAATGCTACTGTGTAAATAGCAGTCATTGTATGAAGATTATTACACACATATGCAAATATTTTCTTACTATTACACACATGCATATGCATATCCATTTATGTTACATTTTGAACACATTTTGAACGCCCCTTATATGTACAACAATTATAACCTGGGAGGATCCGAGTGTAGTATGTGATGGATCCCTTGTACTTCTGAGTGGGATTCAATTATACTTTGAGAAATGGAATGGAAAGAATTGGTAGTGGGGGGATTGAGAGACGGAGAAAACATTGGCATGAAGGAGAATAGGTAGAGGGTAATAAAAGATTGAGAAAAATGAAAAAAAAAAACAGTTGAATATATATATATATATATATACATACACACACACACACATTTTATATATATATATATATATATATATATATAAAATAAGAGATAGAGACTATGAAGGATGAATAGGTAGAGGGTAATAAAAGATTGAGAAAAATGAAAAAGAAAAACAGTTGATATATATATATATATATATATATATATATATATATATATATATATATATATATATATATATATATATATATATATATACACACACACACATTTTATATATATATATATATATATAAAAGAAGAGATAGAGACTATGAAGGGATGGAGATGAGGAGGAAATGCCATAGAGAGATGGGCTTGCTTGCTGGCTGGATATCAACAGACAATGAGGAAAAAGAAAATTGAAAAGGAGGGGTGGGGTGGAAAGGAGTAAAAATTGGGATGCATTAAAATTTTTTGTTGAAAGATAGAGCAGAAGAAAGATGAGAGAGAGGATGCAACAGAAAATATTTGTTCATTCCTTATTTGCTTATGAAATTAATCCATTTCAATAAAACAAAAAAAAACAAAATAAAATCCTTGATGGGCAATGAACATTGGAAGGGATAAGGGAGAGAATGAGAAGATACAGGTGAAGGGCAGTGGCAAGAGATGATGGATGATCCTGGTTGACATTACCCATGAAATTTCCGTGGAATCCAGTTAGTAATAAAAAAAATTCCTCGTCTCAAAATTACACCCCCCATAAAATAGATAGGGAATGAAGTCATGGCACCCACAAATATAAGTTGGGTAGTTTTTCTTAGCCACAATTACTTATCTCATCTCACTTTGGAATTGGTTAAGTGGTTAGAGCAACAAACCAGCAGTGATAAAAATCAGAGGTTCTATCTTACCAATCAGATTGCATTGTTACAGAATTGCTTCTTAAAAAAAAGAATGACTGATTTTAATCAGTGGTGACACTCATTCTATTGAATGTATTGTTGTAATATCTAATAATGTATAATCAAGCATTCCTTATAAGTTGCCTGTTATCTTACTAGATTGGTTGTTTTGTGTTTATGGTATATCAACTATTTTCTGGTTATTTAATATTGAATCAAGTTATTTTGGTAAACAAAGAACTCAGATTGCTTACAGTACCTGCTGTTGCTTAAGTGGTCACCCAATTAAGTATTGAACAGGCTCATTATTGCTTAACTTTGGTGATATAGAAGACGGGGATATATAAATATAGTAGGGGCGGGTTAGCTCAGTCGGTATAGTGTTCGGCTAGAAACCACAAGGTTCCTAGTTCGATACCCGCCCTCGCCAACTCAGCGTATGAGTAGCACAGGGATCTGTGCGGTAAAGTAAGGAGCTGATGGTAGGTGTGGCGCTCCACCTCAGATGCCAAAACAATCTCCTTGGTCTAGCGCTAGTGAAAGGGGGATAGACTCCCTCGGTGATTGGCTAATACCAACTTTAGGCCGCCCCGACGACTTTACTTTTACTTTGTTTACCAAAATAAAGAACTCAAATTGCTTAAAGTACCTGCTGTTGCTTAAGTGGTCACCCAATTAAGTATTGAACAGGCTCATTATTGCTTAACTTTGGTGATATAGAAGACAGGGATATATATATATATATATATATATATATATATATATATATATAATTTTTCCCCATACAAAAAACAAACACAAAAAAACACACACATATACTCATAACCCATCCTTACAAATCCAGTACATATAAGCCTAACACCCGCGGTACCATTACCAGAACCCCCTTTTGATACACTCCCTATCTAGAGAAAAGGAAAATCCACTACCAACCCCCAACCACCCCTCCCCTTACTCATGACCTCCTGTTTCACCATTCTGAAAATGTTCACTCTTGAAGCAAGAACTATATCCAAGTCTTGAAGAAGGTCTAACAGACTGAAACGTTACAACATCGACATCACTACCTACAATAAACATCCATTTTCTACAACATCCCGTGTTTGTCTACCTTTCTCCACACACACACACACACACACATATATATATATATATATATATATATATATATATATATATAAGCAATTGATATACTTCCTTGTTTGAAGTGAATTTTAGTTGAATGATGCAATATAGAAAAGCCGAAGAAACAAAGGAAGATATATATTTATAAAACAAAAATATATTCAATTTCAATTAATATATGGAAAGTATGTTTAAAGAGAATACACATAAGTTTACAATAGTTGTAATTTATTTGGAGTTCATTAATATAATTTAAATGATGGGTTATTTAAAAAAACAAACATAAAAGTAAGAAAAACATTTAGGTAATAAAAAGATATTTAATTATAATTAATGGTGACAGCCTGCTGAAAAAGAATTCAGTCATGTTAAAGATATGGAAGAAATATTTAGTTAACAAATATGTCGGTGATATGAGAAAACATATTAGGCTCAAAATTTTGATTCCCTGAAAAAAAAAAAAAAAATTATTCTGTTTGTGGTGTAATGGATACGGCTAACAGAGTTCAAAACCTGGACGAGGCAGTTTGTATTTCACTTATCACTAATACCCTTGGGAAAGGTATGTATCCAATTCTCCCTCTGGCTATGGGTAAATAGTAGGCTAGACTGGTTTCTTTAACCCTGCTATGGCAACAAGTCTATAAGAAGGAAAACTCTGAATTCAACCTGTTAAACACCGCTTAAGAAATCTACTTTCTGTCACATTCTGCTTGTGCAAAGGTGTTGGAGTGTGTATGTATGTATGTATATATATATATACACACACACACACGCACCCTAACCACACACACATGCTTTTATTACGTCAGCAGGTGAATCAGGTTATGAAATTAATTCTTAGCGCACCTTCTCTCCCTTTTGACGACTTTGCCACAGCACCTGTCCCAACTATCTGTTCTCTATCAAACTTTTGCTTAAATATTACAGCAGAATTCACATTGCAACAATTACTTTATTTTCTTATATTTCCATAAACTTTTTATAACCAGTGTGTGTGTGTGTGTATATATATATATATATATATATATATATATATATATATATACACACACACACACACACAGAGGTCCGGTTTAGCTCAGTCAGTAGAGCACCCACTTAGGAATGACAAGGTTCTGGGTTCGATATCTGTCTCTGTTAACTCAGCACATGAGTAGCACAGATTGCGTAATCTGATCGATAAAGTGGGGACCTGATGGTAGGTATGGCGCTCCACCTCAGAAAAAAACAATCTCCCTGTGAAAAGAGGATAGGCTCCCTCACTGTTTGGCTAATACCAACAATAGGCCACTCCACCAACTTTACTTTCACCAATATTGAGCACTCATTACTGCCTTTATTTATTTATATATATATATATATCAATTAAACTGTAGAATTTACAAAGGTGTTCAGCTAGTATAATAAAAACAGAAATAACAATACCAAACATTTTTTTTTAATTAAGCCAAATTAACTCTTTTGCAAACCAAAAATCTCTCTTAGTTTTCAGTTCTCTTATTTAAAAATAAAGAAACAGTTCATAGGATTAAATTGTGTTTATGATTCAAATTTACACCCTTATGGCAAGCCCCAAGCCCTTTTTATCATATGGGTGCTAGAAGGCGGTGGCTGCGAGTCTACATGTCCTGGGAATGACATTAAACTCTATCTGATGGTGAAGTTCCAGTTTTGGAGGTTTGGGGAATGTGGAGCACCCCATTCATCATCACCATTGCTCCCTGGTCCACTCTGACCCGGAGTGGTAGTACCTGTTAGGGTCCCATCTATGGGTTAATAGAAAAATGTGTTTATAAAAAAATTGTATTATCCATTAAGAATTGATTTATTTCAAAACTTTATCGGCATTAAATGACCCACTGAGGTTGATATGCCATAAAACAAAAACAAACAATCAATCAAATTTACACTAGAAATAAGGAAAAACGTAGAATTCATCTTACCCGTGCTCCTTGTCACGTAGTATGAAAAAATGATGAAAACATCTCAAAGAAAGTTGCCTTGAGTATACGAAGCCAAAAAATCTAGTTACCTTACAGCATTGCATAGCTTTCTTGATACACAAAACCGTAATACACCCACATGTTCTAGATAGATGATAGCCAGGAAGTTCTTATATTGTTGAGGAAGCCAACAGGTGTTTAATGTCATTCAAGGGCCAATTGACCCTTCTACGGAACAAATGGAAAGTTCAACCTTCCCAGTTCACTCCCCGGCCCAGTGTAAACAATAGGGTTGGGCCAGTGCTATATTTTTTTTTTTTTTTTTTTAAATACGAGGTGTGGCAGTATAGAATATCTTACCAAGATTTACCCAGACTCCCCTGCCTTCATCTATAAACCATCCGAGAAGGAAGTAATGTAGCATGCATCATTTACCCACCCACCCACCCAACACCTTACCAAACTCTCAACCAGTTGTAAATACAACTGTATTTTTCTGCCGTGAACCCACCTACGACCAACTTTACCTAGTAGGGGGAAAACGACACTAAGGTGTCTGCAGACTCTCAGAAGGTATTCTTCAACTGGTGCCACTTCTTGCTTGCAGTAAGCTCTACGAGTTCTTTGAGTGAGCAGCAAAGGCTAATCCGCTCTCATTTTTTCACACATATATATATATGTATACGTACATACATACATATATATAGTTCTGTTACCTGCTGGCAAGAAGATTCAGTTAGGATTTTCCTTCAATCTTCCTTTCTTTTCGTAGTGTGTTTTGCTTGGGTTACCAACTACATATGCCACAGAATATGGCTAAGAAACCAGTACCAACTCCTGTGAAAGGTACCATATTATTTGTGATCCTTAAAAGTTGCTTATATCATATCTTGATTTCTTTTACATTTTTTTTTTTTTTTTTTTTTTTTTTTTTTTTTCCTTAATTCACATGTTCTCATTTACAAGCACAATTCATTTTATAGCACCCAACCTATGCACTTTTCAAAAAAAAAAAAAAAGGAATTATTTTGTTTCATCTTATTGTCTCTAAGTTTTATTTTTATTTATTTTTTTGAATCTTTGAACCAAATCAAACCTTTCTCTGCAAAGATAAGTTCTTAAAAAAATCTTCTTGGCTTTTTACAATGAAATCAGCATATTTTGAATGAAAAAAAAATGAAAAAAAAAAAATGTGAAAAAAAAAAGGGAAAAAAAGGCTGACTATTTAAGAATCAACTCTTTTTATATATATATATATATATACATATAAAATAAAAAAACTTATTTATTCAAATGAGCTTATTTTTTTTATAAGCTATTACTTTTGTTTTTGTTCTTTTTTTATGAGAAAATTAGAAGAAAAAAAATCAACAAAAAACGTTGAAATAAAGGAAGGAAGGCTGTGAAAAAAAATGCTGGGCTAAGCAATATGAATGAAAAATTCTTATAAAATCTTTAACAGCAATCACTTTTCTTGTGATATTTAGTTTTTTTTTTTTTTATTCTATTTTTTTTTATAAATGATAAATATAGAAAAAGAAAAAATACACATTGAATATTTCCTTTACATCAGTAGTAACATACTTGAACACTCCCCACACAACACATGCTTTGCTATATATATATATATATAAATCATCACGTTCCTTGCTCAGCTGTTACTAGTAATTTCATGCTTTTTTTTTTTTTTTTCTTTAAAAAAAGAAAAGCACAATCATCAGACAGGAGTTTTTGGAAAGCAATAATATTTAAAGAAAAAAAATTTTTCCCAAAACCGCTGTCTAATGATTGTGTTTTTTTTTTTGTTTTTTTTTCTTAAATGCATGAAACGACTAGTAACAGCTGAGTAAATGAAAGTGAGGTAGTCATTATTTTAGTTTTTATACTGCTCTGCTTGCTGGCATCTGAGCACTTTATTTTATCCAACATTTTTAAGTTAGTTTGTTTTTTTGTTTTTTTTTCTTTTTCACAGAGTTCAAATCCTGGATAAGACTGGTTGGATCTCACAATCCAGCTTCATCCAGGATTTGAAACTCTGTTCACCGTGTCCATTTCCTATTACAATACTCTTGGGAAAGACACACATCCAACCATTCTCCCTCCAGCTATGGATAATAGTAGGGTTGGCTGGGCTCTTAACATTAGGCAACCAGTGTAGGAGAAGGACAACTCTAAATGAAAATCTGTTAAATTCCACAAAAAAAGAAATTAACCTTGTGTTGCATCCTGCTCGTATGGAGGGGTTGGGTAGATACATCATGTTATGGAAGTCTATTTCTGTATATTTATACAAATTGCTAGACAAAACTTCAGGGAATTTAGACATGTTTTCTGTTGCCTTTTATGATCTCTCCATGGGGACTACTACTTTGAAGGAGACCAGTGTCGGTATTCTAATTTAGACTTTTACATATTTATATACTAGCAGCGGCTTCCCGGCATCGCCTGGGTACAGGGGGGGGGTAAGTTAGTCCCGTAGATCCATTATTACTAAATTGTGTGTTGAATCCTCGTGGGATGCCTCATTTAAATCCCTATGTAAAAAAAAAAAAAAGACCTTACATTGATCCAGTTACTCTGAAAAGAAATGTTAATGTCTACTATCTAAAATATAAATGAAAAAAATAATCCATGCTGTAATCATTTAAATTTTATTTTTTAATTATTTTCACAAATATAAATCAAATCTCTATTATTTTTGCTCAAAAACCAAGCCCTGGTGATATTTAATGTGTATATATATTTACTTTGTCGTTTAATTGTTTTATTTTCGAAGTTTCTTCCGGACATACATATACACACAACAAGCCCTTTATATATGTACTAGAAGTGGCTACCTGGCGTTGCCTGGGTAGTGGAGGAGGTAAAGAAGTTAATCTCGCAGATTCATTCTTACTGAATCACAAGTTGGATCCTCGCAGGATGCCCCATTAAAATCCATATGTAAAAAAGAACCTTGCGTTGATCCAGCTGCTCTAAAAAGAAAAATTCATGTCTACTATCTAAAATATCAAATCCAAAAGAATTCTATGCTGTTATCATTTAAATATCATTTTTTTTAATTATCTTCACTAATATAAATCAAACCTTCATTATTTTTTGCTCAAAAACCAAGAACTGGTGATATTTAATGTGTATATATATTTACTTTGTCATTAATTGTATTATTTTCGAAGTTTTCTCCGGACATACATATACACAGAACTTCCCTTTATATATATATATATATATATATA
Organism: Doryteuthis pealeii; assembly: GCA_023376005.1. NCBI lineage: Eukaryota > Metazoa > Mollusca > Cephalopoda > Myopsida > Loliginidae > Doryteuthis > Doryteuthis pealeii. The sequence goes on along the minus strand of CM042168.1, from coordinate 14,140,555 downwards.
TATATATATATATATATATATGGGAGTAAATATGGAAAATAAATCTGATAATATAAAGAAAATTTGAAAAAACAAGTGTTCCGAAAATAGGATGAATTTAATTATCGATGTTTAAACATTTCGGTTTCATTAAACCTTCATCAGGATGTGTCTTGGGGTGAAGAAAATGATGGATGTTTTTATATATGACAGGAGATGTATATATGTATGTATATATATATAATATATATATATATATATAGACTAGCTTAATTGCCGCTTGATAAGGGCAGCTTTTAAGCTATTCAGACATAAACAGAAAACAACCAAGTTTATATAAACTTATTTGTTTTATCATTTGCTGTTCTTTATCAAGCACTAGAAGTGGCTACCCACCATCACTTGGGTGGGGCTTGTGGCAAAAAAAACAACCTTTTATTGATTTATTTACTTTTGAGATTTAAAAATACTGGACATTTTTGGCTATTTCTATGTATATTTTGATTTTTTTAAATATCTTTGAATATAAATCAAATCTTCATAATTTTTGCATAAAAAGCAAGAACGGGTGATATATTTATTTAGTTAATTTTGTTTTATTTTTGAAGTTTCATCCGAATATACATACATACATACTAACTGCCCTTTATATATGTACTAGAATCTGCTACCCGGCATTGCCTGGGTAGAGGCGGTATAATAAAAAGTTAGTTCTGCAGATCCATTATTACTGAATCGGGAGTTGAATTCTCGTGGGATGCCCTATTTAAATCCCTATATAAAAAAAAAAAAAAAGACCTTGCATTGATCCAGCTTCTCTGAAAAGAAATGTTAATGTCTACTATTTAAAATATTAAATGAAAAAAAAATCCATGCTGTTATCATTTAAATTTTATTTTTTAATTATCTTCACGAATATAAATCAAATCTCTATTATTTTTGCTCAAAAACCAAGCCCTGGTGATATTTAATGTGTATATATATTTACTTTGTCGTTAATTGTTATATTTTCAAAGTTTCCACCGGACATACATATACACACAACTGTCCTTTATATATGTATAGATAGCTAAATAACTGACTTATTAAACGTCTTAGTCTGGCACACAGTGACAGTCAAACTCACTACACAACTAAATTGCTAGTCATGTAGATGTCTAATAAACTTAGATTGGAATGTGACCTCAGTGAGGATCACACTCACTGAACCTGTGATCCATGATTTGAGATTAGACACCTTTCATGTTTAATTTTAGATACACATATATCCTTGTGTTCAGTAACGTTCTTAGGTCATCAGGGTACTGTGTTGAGTAATTCCTCTCCATGGCAGTGCCCACCTTCTCTCTTAGTAACATGGGACAGGTTATATTAATTTACATGGTACCAGTAGCAAATAATTATCTGTGACCTCATACACATACACGTGATATGATAAGATATATATATATATATATATCTTATCATAAGGGAGGTTGTGTGTCTGTCTGTAACCGAAACTGTCACCGTTAATGTCACAATTACCTTGTTTATTTACATTATATTCTCACTGGTTATTAAATAATCATTATTTAATCTTCATTAGCATCTTATTTATTAACAATGTCTCTATTAAGGTCTAGCTGAGATAGATTTACCTCAGTAACCGCCCACATTATTAATGTGTGTAAAATCCTATAATGTGTGTTATATATCATTAAGAAATAAATGTTTACATAGTATATGGTGTGAATAATCTGCATACCAGTTTTAATAAAATCCTGTTTAATAAATAATTACTTAGTGCCATTAATTTCTAATATTGTTTTATTCTCAATTGTAATCTTTTTTTGTGTTCATATTTTATTAGTCATTCTAATTCAATATAACATTTGATATTAAAGCTTAAATACTTCTTTTTACTTGTGTGTGTATGTATGTATATATATATATATATATATATATATATAATTTTGGTGTGGTACCAAGTTTCTTGGTATTAGGGTGAATCTAAGCTGGTCCATTTCTCCAACAGTATGTTGCTGCAGAGTTCAGGTCACGTTTGAGAGCTCAATGTTTAATTTTAATAAACGGAGCAAAGTAATTTGTAAAGAAAAAAGCCTTAAATACCGGGGATATAGATCTATATCCCCGGTATTGAAGGCTTTTTTCTTTACATATACTAGTAAATATATGCACCCTCCGGGTGCAAGTATTTAAGTTTAAATGTAATAAAATATTATATTAAATCAGAAAGGCTAATGAAACTAATGAAGAATTCAAATAAAAAGATTCGAAACAGAGGGGGTATAATCGGAAAATAGAACAACTGAAACTTACTCTTTCATCACTTCCGTTTTTCAATGCTAAATTTTCCTAATTTAACTATTTAGTTAAAATAGGAAGTAAAGAATAAAATTACTGTTATTTCTTCTTGTTAATGAATTTCTTTTAGGATTTATTGAAGAGATTTTTACTCATATTCATTAAGATAAAACCAAACAATTAGAAATCAATAATACCAAGCACATTTTTATTAAAATCAGTTTTTTAAATATCAATATGCAAATTAGCTTTACGTTTACTCTGAAAACTGGTATTTTGTTGTATATATAAATACAATTGCATGTTATTAGTATTTAGGTAAGGCCAACAATATTAATAATGTCAAACAGTTTTATTATTAATTGAGGTTTAAATAGAAATAGAATCATGGAGAATGTGCCGTAAATAATTAAGGAAATTGTGACTTGAGTAGTAATATAGTTTCGGTTACAGACAGAAAAACACACAATCTCCATTATAATAAGATATGGGTTTACAAATTTCACTGACATTGGCTAGTGTGTTAATATATATTTATTACTTTATAATTTTTTAAAGGCTGTTTCAGGAGTGACGCTTAAAAATGATTAGCCTCAATGCATTTGGTTGTAAAATCATTTATTGGCAAACGATAAAATGTTCACTAATAATGTGTTGTTTTTGATAATGACTACATACAAACATAATGAAAATTTTAGTAATACATAGATTATTAGTAACAATTATTATAAAATTTTGTTATATCTCTTATTATAATGGAGATTGTGTGTTTTTCTGTCTGTAACCGAAACTATATTACTATTCAAGTCACAATTCCCTTTGTTATTTACACACATTCTCCATGATTTTATTTTTTATTTAAACCTCAATTATTAGTAAAATTGTTTTACATCATTAAGACTGTTAACAATATCTACATACTAATAACATGCAATTATATTTATATATTCAACGAAATAGCGGTTTACAGTGTGAATGGGAAGGCTAATTTGCATATTGATCTTAAAAAATTTGATTTTAATAAATATATGCTTAGTATTATTGATTTCTAATTGTTTAGTTTTATCTTAATAAATATGAGCAAAAATCTCGGGGATGAATCTTAACAGAAATCTATTAACATAAAGAAATAACTGTAATATTATTCTTTACTTCCTATTTTAACTAAATAGTTAAATTAGGGAAATTTACCACTGAAAGACGGGAGTAAGGGAAAATGGTGGAACAGTTAGTTTCAAAGTTATTCTATTTTCCGATTATACCCCCTCTGTTCCAAATATTTTTATCTGAATTCTTATTCAGTTTCATTAGCCTTTCTAATTTAACATGATATTTTATTATATTAAAACTTAAATACTTGCACCCGGAGGGTGCATATATTTGCTAGTTATTATAATTATCGAATCAGGAACCTTGCGATTCCTAGGCAAGTGCCGCCCTGTTGGCTGGGGCGTTAGAATGCAACGACTGCACCTCTGCAGCAGAGGGGTAAGACTCCCCCAATGGGGCCACCTGTTGGCCGTAGGTGGCGACCCGTGATGCTTAAGGATAGAGCCCAGGTGAATGAGCAGTTCATGACATGCAATACTCCACTTTGGCCCTATCTTGGGCTAGACGGGCGGTCGGAGAGGCCCCCTCCGATCAATCGGCTGGTCACATCAAGCCCTAGCACCTATATGATTTTCCCAACCCTATTGCCCTTATGGCAAGCCCCAACCCCTTTTTATCATATGGGTGCTAGAAGGCGGTGGCTGCGTGTCTACATGTCCTGGGAATGACGTTAAACTCAATCTGATGGTGAGCTTCCAGTTTTGGAGGTTTGGTGAATGTGGAGCACCCCTTCATCACCATTGCTCCCTGGTCCACTATGACCCGGAGTGGTAGTACCTGTCAGGGTCCCATCTATGGGTTAAATTGAAAAATGTATTAATAAAAAAATTGTATTATCCATTAAGAATTGATTTTTCAAAACTTTATCGGCATTAAATGACCCACTGAAGTTGATATGACGTAAAACAAACCAAACCAAACCTAGGCAAGTGATTTACCAACTGAGCTAAACTTCCAACTTAGCGTATGAGTAGCACAGGGATCTGTGCGGTAAAGTGTAGCGCTCCACCTCAGACACAAAAAAACAATCTTCTAGGTATAGCGCTAGTGAAAGGGGGATAGACTCCCTCACTGTCTGGCTGATACCAACATTAGGCCACCCCAATGACTTTACTTACTTTATTATAATTATATCATTGATTTTAGGTTTAATTTAAAAGGCTGGTTTAAAAACCACAAGGTTCTGGGTTCGATACCACGCCTCGCCAACTCAGCACATGAGTAGCACAGCTTAGATCTGTGCAGTAAAGTGGTGAGCTTGATAGTAAGTGTGGCCCTCCACTTCAGATGCAAAAAGAATCTCCCTGGTCGAGCACTATGAAAATGTGGTAGACTTCCTCGCTGTCCGGCTGATCCTGACTGACCGATATTATACGAGGTGTGGCAGTATAGAATATCTGACCAAGATTTACCCAGACTCCCCTGCCTTCATCTATAAACCATCAGAGAAGGAAGTAATGTATATATATATATATATATATATATATATATATATATATATATATATATAAACTAGATTTTACCTGGGCTAAAAGTCAGGCGTAGGAATAGAAAGTCTGTTATGCCAATTTGATATGGCTGCCTTGAAAATCACCATTGAAAACTTTGGATTTTACCTGGATTTGAACACTCTAAAAATCATCTGTTAAAACAACCGGATATCAACAGTGTAAATGAAAAACATGTCCTTTCTTAATCTAGATCAAAAAGGGGTGCCTACAGGTCATATATCCGGAAAATGTATAAATGGCTAAAAAAAATGAAATTAAAATATACATAGAACGATCTTGTTATCTATTTATATATATATATAAAGGGCAGTTGAGTGTATATGTATGTCCAGAGGAAACTTTGAAAATAAAACAATTAACAACAAAGTAATTATATGTACACATTAAATATCACCAGGGCTTAATTTTTGAGCAAAAATAATTGAGATTTGGTTTATATTCGTGAAGATAATTAAAAAATAAAATTTAAATGATAACAGCATGGATTTTTTTTTTTTTTTTTTTCATTTAATATTTTAGATAGTAGACATTAACATTTCTTTTTAGAGTAGCTGAAGCAATGCAAAGTCTATTTTTTTACATAGGGATTTAAATGGGGCATCCCACGAGGATTCAACTCACGATTCAGTAATAATGGATCTGCGGGACTAGCTTTAAAAAATCCCCCCACCCCACCCAGGTGATGCCAGGTAGCCGCTGCTATTTGGTCTCTAAATATATCATTTTGCCAACTAATTATGGACATTTACGTAAGCAGACTCTTTATATATCTTCTGTTTTTTTTTTTTTTTTTTTTTTTGTTTTTTTTTAATTGCTCCTGGAAACTTCCATGCAAACGAGTTGCGTAGGAAGGACAGGAGTATTTTTCACTCACCTTGATTCAATCTCTTTATCAAATATCTTTTTCTTTCTCTTATTATTTGTTTTTTTTTCTTTCTTTTTGTTTTAATGGTCTAAACAAATTTCTTGAATAACTCTTATATTTCGGGCATTTGATTCCCCTACTCCTCCACAAGTCCTGCCTGGAAGCTTAAACTTGTGTGGAGAAAACATTTCTCTTTCTTGAAGATAGCTTCCTCTCTCTTTCTCTCATATACATATTGATAGATCTCTATCTATCTCTATCTCACACATGCACTGATAGCTATCTCTTTCTCTCACATATACATAGCTTCCTCTTTTCTCTAGTACACATATTGATAGCTTCCTCTCTTCCTCTCACATAGATAGCTCCCTCTCTTTCTCTTGAAATGAACACAGTAATCAGAGTTCAAATCCTGAATGAAGCTGTTTGCATTTCACATAGTACTAATACTTAGTTCAGGGTCCCTCTGCCTCTAATCCAGTATCACATGGTCCCAGCACCTGCCTCTTCACCTAAAAGGTGCCTTTCAAGGAGAATCCCAAAAGGACACTGCATTTTTTTCTCCGACCCTTGCATGTGATTTGGTTTGTGCATCACTTTGTTAATCTGGTCTGGTGGGAGGCCTAAAAAATATAATATACCTTTTAGAATTATGCATTCAATTGTTCTCCCTCTAGCTATGGGTAAATAATAGGGTAGACTGGACTCTTTCACCTTGGTTTTGAAACCAGTCTAGCTGAAGGTAAACTCAGAATTCAAATCTATTAAACCCCCACTTAAAAAATTGACCTTGTGTTGCATCCTGCTTGTGAAGAAGGGTTGGATAAATATAAATGCAGGTATTTGCCTCTCATCCCACTTTTGAGGGTGTGAGACAAAGGACATTTTTATGTGGGCCCACCCACAAGCCGAAGCTCATGGGTGGTAGGTGGAAAAGATTGCGTTGATCCCATCGGCATTCCCCTTCAAGGGGGGCACCTCAGGCGCTGGGCAATAAACCCAGCCCTGCCCCTTTTAAATCAAGGATAAATATAAATGCATATGATAATACAGTAGAAAAATGATTAATATTTAAATTGTGTCTATAGGAACTATACAAGAATGCTACATGCTGTTTAGAACAAATCTTGGATGCAGCACCCCCAAAAATGCAGCTGTATGGCTACTTACCTACTATCATACAAGCGGTCGGAGAGGCCCCCTCCAATCAATCAGCTGTTACATCAAGCCCTAGCACCTATATGATTTTCCCAACCCTATTGCCCTTATGGCAAGCCCCAACCCCTTTTTATCATATGGGTGCTAGAAGGCAGTGACTGAGAGTCTATATGTCCTGGGAATGACGTTAAACTCTATCTGATGGTGAGGTTCCAGTTTTGGAGGTTTGGGCAATGTGGAGCACCCTTCATCACCATTGCTCCCTGGTCCACTCTGAACCGGAGTGGTAGTACCTGTTAGGGTCCCATCTATGGGTTAAATAGAAAAACATGAGTTGATGAACAAAATTGTATTATGCATTAAGAATGAATTTATTTCAAAACTTTATCGGCATTAAATAACCCACTGAGGTTGATATGCCGTAAAACAAAAGAAACCAAACTACTATCATACAAACTATCCAAGACGAACAAGATATGCTGCATAAACAAGAACAAAATCATGTGACATCAATCAGCTTTTGTGTGGATTCTGGATGCTGTGCAGAGGACCTCCCAGGGGCAAGTAACCGATAGGGACGGTTGGCAAGAGAATGCCATCGGTATCTGTGCTGTCAACACAACTTAATGATGATGTAATAATTATTTTGACTAGCAAATATATGCACCCTCCGTAGGGTGCAAGTATTTAAGTTTAAATATAATAATATATCCTATTAAATTAGAATGAAACTAAATAGGAATGCAGATAAAAATAATCTGAAAATAAAACAACTGAAACTTACTTTCCATCACTCCCGTCTTTCATTGCTAAATTTTCCTCACTTAGCTATTTAGTTAAAATAGGAAGTAGAGAATAAAATTAGTTATTTCTTCTTATTAATGGATTTCTTTTAAGATTTATCCCTGAGATTTTTGCTCATATTCATTAAGATAAAATCAAACAATTAGAAATCAATAATACTAAGCATATATTTATTAAAATCAATTTTTAATATCAATATGCAAATTGCCCTTCCCGTTCACACTGTAAACCTCTATTTTTTTTGTATATATAAATACAATTGCATGTTATTAGTATGTAGATATGGTCAACTGTTTTAATAATGTAAAACAATTTTATTAGTAATTGAGGTTTAGGTAAAAATAAAATCATGGAGAATGTGAAGTAAATAACTATGGGAATTGTGACTTGAGTAGTGATATAATTTTGGTTAGACATACAAACACACAATCTCTATTATAATAAGATGTGTATGTGTTTTCTGCCATATTATTCTGTTGCCACATGATGCAGTTAAAAAGTTTTAAAAGTTCTGATGACGTAGTAAAAAATGTTGAATTTTTAAAGAAAAAGCAAAATTTAAAAGGTCATAAAAGCAAAAGATAATAAAAATCCATTTATAGTCAACGCAACACTATTCTCAAAAACTCATTGCAATGCAAATTTTAAAATTCTATTTATATAATGTTTAGTTTCTTTTCTAAAAGAGAAAATAAAATTTCTTATAGCATATTTAGATATATCTGTGGATTTTTCACAGGTCATACTTAACTCTTAACGTCCTATACTGCCTCATTCCACCCGGCCGGAAGTTACATTCATTTTTCTAATCTATCCTAAATGATAGCCTTTTATTTAAATGTAATATTAAACATATTTAGAAGTCTTTAATTTAAAGGAAATAACAGCTAACTTTAAATGAAAAGGCAATTTTTTTGATAAATCCTTATAGGAATGGGGCGGCTCTGGACTTGAAAATTCTCAACAGGATATTAAGAGTTAATCAGTGTTGTGGAGTTGGGACAGAAAACGTTTGACTCCAACTCCTCTATTTTTTGGCAACTCCAACTCACGTAATTATCCGATTTTAATGAAATTTTCGGTGTTGACAATAAAGATGAGATCAACAGTCCGAAATATCAAAATTATTCTGATCAAAATGATTCATATCAAGCCTCAGCTCATAAATACATATGACTATAATTTGAATTTGTTTGTTTGTTTTTTACATATGATAAAACATTCCGATTTTATTTGTATTGAATTTGGTATATTATTGTTTAAGCGTTATCTAAATCATAGCGTTATTTTTTTTGTATCATAGGGACCTCCAATCTGCCGTGTCAAATTCCCACCCCCTATATTTAACACTATGAAACTTGCATAAAAGTAAATATTGTAAAGTGTTGTGGAGTCGGGGACAGAAAACGTTTGACTCCAGCTCCGCTATTTTTGGCAACTCCAACTCCGACTCATGTAATTAAGTGATTATAGCTCATAAATCTCATAAAATATATGCATAATAAATATTAAACAATGATTTAATCTATTTATAAGGAGTGTGCACTGTATAACTTAACAGACTAAACCAGGGCCATAAAATAACCCAACAAGGACTGAAATACCGTAAAATCCAACCAACCAACCTCTCATATGCACCTGCTGTACCCCTTCATCACTTTTACTCCCAGGTCCACACTGACCCAGAGTGGTAGTACCTGTTAGGGTTCCATCTAAGGGTTGAATAGAAAAAAGAAAAGAGTTTAAAATAATGTTTTAGAAAAAATTGAATTTGAATGAATAAAACAATGTATTCAGCATAAAATAACCCAACAAGGGTTGACATGCCGTAAAATCTAACCAACCAACATGACAGATCAATTAAATCCACAGGTACCAAAATAACAGTTCTTAGACTTCCTTTTAATATACTGTATATCCTCCTTGGGCATTAACACAGGCCTACATTTACTAGAGGGCACAGAATCCCCAATATGCACTACATGCCAAGAGGGATTTAGAGTGAAGCATATATTGCTAAAGTGTATAGACTTTGATCGAATATGAACAAAATACTACCAAGCAAATAATTTGAAAAAACTTTTCACAAAAATAAGACCATCCAGGATTTTACATTTCCTAAAAGAAGTGGATTGTACTCAAAAATATGAACAATTGAACAATAGTAAAAATCTCCACATATATACATTTCTTTTCTACCAAACTACCAAGCTACAAATCCGAAACTTTGTCAGCATTAAATGATACACTAAAGTTGATATGCCGCAAACAAACCAAACCAAACACAGGCCTATATTCTTGCAGATATGTAGGAAACGCGTGGTATAATGGTTAAAGTCATGGGAAATGGACTCGTTCGCCTCGAGTTCAAATCCTGGACGTGGTAATTGCATTTCATTTAGCGCTAATATCCTTGGTAAAGGTATGAATCCTACTCTCTCCCTCCAGCTATGGGTAAATAGTAGGGCAGACTGGGCTCTTTAACCTTGGTTAGGCAACCGTTCTAGGAGAAGGAAAACTCTGAATTCAAACCTGCTGAACTCCGCTTAAGAAATTGACCTTGTGTCGCATCCTGCTCGTGCGGAGGGGTTGGTAAATATATATATTCTTGTAGATTTGAGTGCTACTAAGCCACAAGGAGGCACACCTGGCATAGTAATTATTATTATAGGAAATGGACTTGTGTGCCAAGTTCCATCCTTCACTTCATGCTAATACCCTTGGGAGAGGCATGAATCCATCTGTTCTTCCCACTTCCTCTCCCCAGCAATGAGTATGAGCAAAATTGTAAAGCAGACTGGACTTTGATAAGGCAACCAGTCTAGGGGAAAGATTTTAAAGCTCTTGGTAACATGTTATAAGCCAGGATAAGGTCCATTACTCCCCTAAAAAAGTTTGAATTGTCCAAACAATGTCTGCATGTTAACTCTTAACGTCCTGTACCACCTCATTCCACCCGACTAGAAGTCACATTCATTTTCCTAATCTACCCGATATTATAGCCTTTGTTTAAATATGATATTGAACATATTTAGAAGTCTTTAATTTAAGGGAAATAACATGTAACTTTTAATGAAACAGCAATTTTTACCCATTTTTAATAAATGGTTATAGGAATTGGGCTCTGGACTTAGAAAATTTTCAACAGGATGTTAAGAGTTAATGACTTTTCACAAAGTTATTGGCATAATTAGAATTGTTTAAAGTTATCCAAGAATATTTTGTTTATTCTATCATAAATATTGACTGCATACAATAAAACAGATTTAAGTACTGTAGAAAGAAGAATAAAAAAAAAATCATCTCATCCAATGATGAGTTTAAATTTTCTCAAACTTTATTTCTACCAAGTTAAATTAATTACTACTTTTGTAATTAACTCACTGCATTTAAAATGTCACTCAAATGAAGTCAAGCAACTTGGTATCTTGAACCTTAGTACAGCAACCGGTCTTGAAGAAGGTAAACCCTGAATTAAAAACCAGCTGTCTTCTACTTAAAAATCAACCTTGTGCCATATCCTGCCTATAACAGAGAGGTCTGATAGGTACATACATCCAGAGATGCTGACAAGTACGCGTCCTGCATCCCTGACATACAAAAATCAAAAAGACACAGTAAAATCATATCCAGTGTTTTTCTTTTTTCTTCCTTCACCATTTCAAAGTTAACTGGAAATACATTTCAATAGTTTCTTATAAACAAAGTATACAGGATAGGTTACAAGGTAGAAGTTAGATGGCTTTAGTTGGGACCCATAAATTTTCCCGGCGATTCATTCAAAGCAAATATGTGCGTCCCAGGACACACTAAACCAAAAGGCTATCAGCATCACTGTACATCACTAGGGCCAGTTTAGCTCAGTCAGTAGAGCATCCACCTAGGAACCACAAGGTTCCAGGTTCAATACCGGCTCTCAGTGAATGAGTAGCACAGCTTGAATCTGTGCAGTAAAGTAGGGAGCTGACAGCAGGTGTAGCACTCCACCTTACACAAAAATAATTTCCCTGATCTACAACTCCATCGCTATCTGGCTGGTACCAATAATAGGCCACTCCACCAACTTACTATTATATCTATATCTAACGTAATGCTGAAGGATGGAATCCTGGTGGCTGAGCAGTCCATGACATGCAACACTCCACTTTGGCCCTTACTTAGGCTAGATAGGCAGTCAGAGAGGCCCCCTCCAATCAATCAGCTGGTCACATCAAGCCCTAGGACCTATATGATTGTCCCAACCCTATAAACCTTATGGCAAACCCCCAACCCTTTTTATCATATGGCTAGAAGTCGATGGCTGAGGGTCTTAGTGTCCTGGGTATAACATTAAACTGCATCTCTTCCACTCTGAGATTCTTAGTGTCCTGGGTATGACATTAAACTGCATCTAATGGTGAAGCTCTGGGAGTGTGAAGTATCCCTTCCTCGCCATTACTCCCAGGTCCACTCAGCGCCAGAGTGGTAGTACCTGTTAGGGTCCCATTTATGGGTTAAATAGATTTTTTTAAATGAGTATTAAAAATATTTTTGAAAAAAAAAATTTGAATACCTACCAAGAATTAATAAAACAATGTTTTCAGCATAAAATAACCCAATAAGGGTTAACATGCCGTTAAATCTAACCAAACAACCTCTCGTATGTACCTGCTGTACTCAAATCAAAATTGGCTTCATTATTCAGAATTTCGGAATTAATTTTTTTTTTGTCTTAGATAACAAGGATTGTGCAATATTAGTGAGTGAATTTCTTTATGCTAATTAGTTTACATATTTTTTTTGATCAATAATATTGCACTTCTGTTGTGTAAAGGTAGGAGTATTAATTTTCACTTTCATTATTTTTTTAATTAATAATTCACTCATTAATTTTAATTTTATACGTCTCTCTTTTTTTCTTTTTTTTTAATTATTTTTAATTTTTCTTTTTTTAATTTTAATTTTAATTTTTTATTATTATTATTATTATTATTATTTTATTTTAACAAAATGCTCAAATTGCAATAAAAATAGAAAAACAAAAACCTTGTCAGAAATGAAGGATGAAAATTCCTCAAAGAAATTCAGACATTTTTCTCATTAACAGTTCATCATTTTGGCAATGTTCTTCATTCTGGCACCGAAACAGCTAATATATTTTTGCAGAATGATTGATCTAAATGTTTGATATAACAAATGGGTGAGAGATTGAAAGAGATAATTTTCTTTCTATTCTGTGTTTTATCATTAATAAAACATTATTGTACAGGATGGTCCGAAAGTCTTGTCACCTCTACATAATTTTCTTTCTTTTCTGTTTTACCATCAATAAAACAATAGCAGGACCTTTGGATATACCACAGTATAATTCAATTATTACAACATTTGGTATGTTTACTGAAGAGCTATTGCAAAATAGTTCAGTATGTAAAAAGTATAATAATCTTTATATATATACGTGTGTGTGTATGTATGTATATACATATATATATATATATATATATAGTTGGGGTGGCCTAAAGTCGGTATCAACCAGATAGCAAGGGAGTCTATCACCTTTTCACTAGCGCTAGACCAAGGAGATTTGTTTTGGCATCTGAGATTGGGCACTACACCTACTATCATTTCCTCACTTTACCGCACAAATCCCTGTGCTACTCATACACTCAGTTGGTGAGGGCCAGTATTGAACCCGGAACGTTGTGGTTCCTAGTCGGATGCTCTACCGACTGAGCTAAATGATAGCATTGGTAAGTAACTAACATTTACAAAGAGCCATTGACTGTCTGGATTATCCTAACTTCCATATCTATGTTTACCAACCCCTCCATATGAGCAGGATGCGACACAATTTTTTAAGCGGAGTTTAACAGGTTTGAATTTAGAGTTTTCCTTCTCCTAGACTGGTTACCTAGCCAAGGTTAAAGAGCCCAGCCTGACCTACTATTTACCCATAGCTGGATGACTACCTTTCCCGAGGATATCAGCGTTATGTGAAATGCAAACAGCCTCATCTAGGATTTGAACTCGGGTCGATGAGTCCATTTCCTATGACTCTAAGTATTACACCACATGCCTCCTAACTTACATATATATATGTTCTAATCTTATATATCTCCTATATCTATAAAAAAAATTTCATTGAACTTTGTAAAAGCATTGTCATGAATAATTTTCAATCTAATAAACTGTGTATAATTTTGTTCTTTTAGATTTTTATCACCACTGGCGAGACAAATATTATTTAGTTACACAGAAGACATTTATCAATGCTATAAATATAACTATATAAGGATGTAAGATAATTATAAATTTACAATTTTTTTTGTTTTAAATTTTTGTGTCTGTGTGTTTGTAAAATCCGTCTGATGAGGCTGGGCTCTTAAGAATTTTTTTTTTAATTTAAAAAAAATCTTTTAAGTTTCTGGTTGAAATAAATTATTATGGGATGATGGTTTAAGTTTTTCTTTCTTTGAAAGTTAAATATTGCTCTGTATATAATCTAATTTATTGATTATTATACATTGAGCTCTCTTTAGAGATTCATAAAAATCCTTGTATGAATATATGTTTATACCTACAAGAGCATACAGTATGGTTATACAGTAGGATTTTGAAGATCCCAAATAGAATCATCCCTTACAACCAGTCATTTGGATTACCTTACATTTTTATATATGTATATATATATATATATATATATATATATATATATATACACACACACACACACACACACACACACACATACATGAGGTTTGGCTGAATGGTTCATAGACTGACCAAGATACTTTTATGGAATGACCAAATGAGGTTTATCTTTCAGCATAGTCCCTCTTGTGGTCCACATACTTTTTCCATCAGTGTTGCAGTGCTTGGATCCCCATTAGTCAAAAAAAACATCAATGGCAGATATGAACTTTCAGCCCACCCTATAACATATATATATATATATATATATATAAAGGATTTTTATAATTTGCTTTGAAGCATTGTGTTTAAATTGGTTTGGCAGTAGGTGTTTTGAAGGCTATCACAATGCAAGTTTAATGGGATTTTTTTTTCATCCCAAAATATTAAGAGAATAAATCAAAGTTAAATCAACAACATAGTTACCTCATTTTTCTTTAAACTTGCATTGTGATACCCTTCAAATCCAACTGCCAAACCAGAAAATAAATATATATATATATATATATATATATATATATATATATATATATTTAAGTAAAGAAATAACAAAAGACTTAGAGATTTAGCATTATAGTCTATTTCAGGGAGCTTAGACAAATTGTCTAACTCTCCCGATTCATCAGATGCGAATGATGTTATTGTTATTTCTTTACTTATATATTTGCTCTGTGACTCTAACATTAAGAGCACACATTGAGCTCTCAAACTGCGATAGGTTTTTTTAAATAAAACTCTTGTGTCGTTGGGAAGATTTCTTCTCTGGACTTTTGGATTATATTTATGTATATGAGAGTACACAAACAGTTTGTTTGAGATGGCGATAGCCGACAATTTTTGGGAGAATATGTGCTTAATTGAAGTCAATTTGAAAATTAATTAGTTGATAATTAATGAATTAGGCGAATATATCTGTTCAAATGTAAGGCGTAAACAAATCGAGAAAAAGTCGATCTCTGTATGTACATTTCGGCCTAATATGCCTCATCAGCATATATATTTATAGTGATGCTGATAGCTTTTTGATTTAGTGCATCCTCAGATGCATATATTTGCTTTGAATGAGTCCCGGGAAAATCTATGGGTCCCAACTAAAAAAATTATAATAGATTGTAGGGTTTTTATTTATGATCTGGGGAAACACCTAAAACTGGCTAACTCCTACCTTGTAACCTACCCTGTGTAATTCGTTTCTAAGAAACTATTGAAATGTATTTACTGTTAGATTGAAATGGTGAGGGAAGAAAAAAAAAACACTGGGACGCATGGATACAATTTTACTGCGTCATTTTAGATTTTTGTGCATCAGAAACACAGGACGCATATCTATCAGCATCTCTATCTATCTATATATCTATATATATATATATACTTCAACAAGTACCAAACCATACATTTACTTCACTAATGTTGCTTCTTTTAAATGGTATTTGATTTAGATCCTGGTTAGTAATAAATAGTTTGCCAGAAATCGGTCGCCCCCACTGTGGATTTTATACTCTTGTGAAATCCCAATCCCTCCTCCCTGGAGAATGGAGTGAGTCTAGGAAAGCAATAGATTCACTAAGTCAAGTTGTTTTCTTAAAAAGAATCATGAAGTCGTGGGCAATTGGAATTCCGTTGAAATTAAGTCCAACTTCCTATATACGTCTCTGATTCTCTGCAGTTCGGGTAGGAAGTCTAGATTCAGACAAGGATGTGTGTCTATAAGAATGCAAGGAGGTGGTCTCAGGTGATATTCTTATACTTACCTTACCTTACCAACTATATACCTAGTAGTAGTTTTAGCTGTTCCATACTTAGGTGCCCCACTCCCTACTGCTTTTTTTACTCCACCAAACCCCACAACAGGCAGCTGTCTGACTCATGACTTACCAATTCCAATGTTTCTTTCTTTCTTCTTCTTTTTTCTTTCTTTCTTTTTTTTCCTTTTCTTTCTTTCTTTTCTTTTTCTTTTTTTTTTTTCCTGTTAATTTTTTTTTTGTTCCTACTGTTAATTTTTCTTTTTCTTTTCTTTTCTTAAATTCTTTGTGAATACCAATATCTCACATTATTAAGTTTTCTTTCTAACTGCCTACACGCAGATCTGGAGAAACTTGTGTTGTTTCTTTAGGCCAATGATAAACAACTATTAATAACTTATGAAAGATAAAATACAAGATTTAGTGGAAGAAGATTTATTTGTAATCTTGTATATATTTTGTATGTAAAAAAACAAAAAAAAAAACATGTAATATTATTCACATATAAAGATGCAATGTGTATCTTATCTCTATTATCTATCTGTCTACACCTATCTCTCTTGTTATATATATATATATATATATATATATATATATATATATATATATATAACAACTAATAACTTGTAAAAGTTGTACATAAAAAACATTAATCCAAATAAAACGTGTCTTTCTATAACTGTATTGTATTTCTCTCATATATATATATATATATATATATATATATATATATAATATATATATATATATAAATAAGTGTGTGTGTGTATATATATATATATTAGTTATAATATAATATAACTACTAATAATAACCTGTAGAAGGAAATTGTGATTTTGTATTAATTGTACATGAAAAAATAATATTAATCCAAATATATAAAACATATCTATTTCTATAACTATATTGTATTTCTCTATTTATATATATATATATATATATATATATGAGAGGGAAAATACAATATAAAACTATTTATTACTAACCAGGATCTAAAAGAAGCACCTTATAAAACAACTAATTATAACTTGTGGATTTGTATACAAAAAAAACAAACATGTAATTGCAATCCACATATATAAAATAATGTCTATTTCTATAACTATATTTCTATATATATATATATATATATATATATATATATATATATATATATGCACACACATATATATTGTATACATGTTTAGGGTAACATATATCTTAGGAAGTGGAATCGTTGATCCAAGTTCAAAACCTTGATAAGGTTGTTTTTCCTATCACATTAAGGCATTGGGAAAGGCATGAATTTATCTCTTCTCTCCCCAGCTCTGGGTAAATAGTAGGGCAGACTGGGCTGTTTAATTTTATTTTGGCAATTAGTCTAAGAGGAGGAAAACTCTGAATTCAAAACAGCTTTATTCTGCTTTTGGAAAAAGAAAGAAAAAAAATGATCTTGTGTCACTTCCTGCTCGTGGTGGAGGGGTTGAATAAATGTGCTTACACATACAAAGATGACGCATTTGTAATAATAATAATTTTTTTTTTTTTTTTAAATCAATTTAGATGTCCTTATAGTCAAAGTCATCAGATTGCTCTCAAATTGTCTATTAAACTGCATCTAATGGTGAAATTCCAATTTTGGAGCTCTAGGGAGTGTGGAGTACCTATTATCGCCATTACTCTCTTACTGCACATTCTGCCTGTCATTTTCCCCCTCTCTATGTAAATCTTGATTACCTCCTCATTATATGTTACTTTCTCAGTGAGTGTAAAGAGAGATTGGAGAGTGTGAAATGTATTTGTATGTTAAGTTTCATATGCAGCCAGCCCATAGCTTTTCAGCCTCTTTAGATTAGATCAAATGTTCCCTTTCTTAGAAATCTTGCAAAATGATTTCAATGCAAAAACAATCTCCCTGATCTAGTGCTAGCTAAAAAGG
Organism: Doryteuthis pealeii; assembly: GCA_023376005.1. NCBI lineage: Eukaryota > Metazoa > Mollusca > Cephalopoda > Myopsida > Loliginidae > Doryteuthis > Doryteuthis pealeii. The sequence goes on along the minus strand of CM042168.1, from coordinate 14,122,495 downwards.
GGATAGACTCCCTCACTGTCTGGCTGATACCAACAACTGGCCACTCTGTCCTTAACAACAACAACTATTTCTAGACGTTGCTTATATCTGTCCTGAAGAATTTGTGTCCATCATTAGTCAAAAAAAAGAAAAAGAAAAACTTTTTTTTTTTTTTTCATTTGATAATTCTTCCAGAACATAGCTGTGTCAGTGCTACTGTATAGCTGCACCACTAGCACAACATGGTTATGATTATTGGTTGAGCAATCATTGAACATTTTCTCCTTATCAATTTATTACTCTGGTTATTCGGTGTAAAACACTTGAGAGAACCTTATGCCAAAAGACTCTCAAGAAGAAATTACCATTCTTGAATTCCAGTAAGATGAGACAGGAAGTCACACGATGAAGCATTTCATTAAAGAGTTCTTGCAAGTTCCTGCAACTGAAAAATGTCACCAAAATAAACAACCATGTTCTTCCCGTATCTCAGTTGCATTTACAACAACACAAATATTTATTAAAGAAGAAAATGTCAAGCCCTAGCACATATATGATTGTCCCAACACTATTGCCCTTATGGCAACCCCCAACCCTTTTTACCATATGGGTGCTAGAAGGCGGTGGCTGAGGATCTTCATGTCCTGAGAATGACATTAAACTCTATCTGATGGTGAGGTTCCAGTTCTGGAGGTCTGGGGAATGTGGAGCACCCCTTCATCACCATTGTTCCCTGGTCCACTCTGACCCGGAGTGGTAGTACCTGTTAGGATTCCATCTATGGGTTGAATAGTAAAATGTGTTAATAAAAAAAGAATTGAGTATCCATCAAGAATAAATTTATTTCAAAACTTTGTCGGCATTAAATGACCCACTGAGGTTGATATGCCGTAAAACAAAACGAAAACCAAACCAACACACAAAACAAAAAATATAATGTTGATTGTTGTGTTAATGTGTGGAGGATGATCACTAATTAGTACTGAGCCTATTCTAGTAGTGACCACCACAGTTTTTTTTTTTGTTTTTGTTTTTTTACATAAATCATGGAGTTTTATTTAAAAATTTATATGTGCACCAGCATTCGCCTCCAGCCTCTCAAGCCACTCAGGAATCGCATCAACTGATCTTCCCAGGGACTCTTGTGGAATGGCAGATATAAATTCTCGTATTCATCATTCAAGTTCTTTCAAGTCATTGGTTTCATAGAGTAGACGTTCTCCTTCAACCAACCCCTCCAAAAAAAGTCGCAGAGTGTTAAATTAGGGCTTCTGCCTGGCCACTCATTCAGACCATGACTACCCATCCATCTTCCAAGAAAATGGTGATTCAGGAACAGTCTATAAGCATATGCTAAGGTTCTTGTGTGTGTAAGCATCACAGGTCACCACTTACAGCCAACAGGTAGCCCCCATGAGGGGGGGGGGGGTCTTGCCCCTCTGCAGAGGTGCAATCAGTCCTTACACGATATAAACAATGTCACAAAAAACATAATGTTGGTTGTTGTATTAATGTGTGGAGGGTGATCACTCATTAGGACTGAGCATATTCTAGTAGTGACCACCTCAGTTGATTTTGTCATAGTTTGAAAGTTGATTATAGTGATAGCGTGTTATAAGTTTATGAAAATAACATGGCTCCCAGTCGTACCACAAATACTGAATATTTCATTTTTCTTGAGCAGGGGAAAACGAGTTCATTGATAAATCTATTTGCTTTGTGTAACCTGAGGCAAACGATACGTTTTGTCTGCGTTAGTCATTGTTTCTGTGCTGAGTTGTGTTTTGCTCCTTTGTCGTTGATCGTAAAATTAAAAAGACTGATTTACCTGTTGTTTCCTGCACGCCTTGTCAAATCGGTAGGTTTTTAAGGAATATATATGAACTACTGAAACCGAACACCTTCACTTTTTTTTTATTTTTAAACTGTACAGTTCAGGTTTTGTTATGGTAGTATCACTTAACAAAAACCAGGTAAGTAGGTCTTCTGCTTGCCTGAAAATAGGGAGCAATGAATTTGAAAATTACATCCTGTGACCTACAAATATATATATATATATATATATATATGTGTGTGTGTGGTATCAAGTGCTTCTGTAATACAATTCAACCAAAATTGAAAACGCATATGTACATATAAAAATTTGCATATATACACATAGATATTAGTGTATATATGTATTTTTACATACACATGCTATATTATAGATAAAATAGATTATGAAATCAGACTTGAAGAGGCAAAGGTAGCCAAAATAAATTTATTTCTGATAAATTAAGGTTTTTATATTATATATATAATTTCACTCTGATTAGAGTTCTTGCCTACCCAAAGTTAAATAGACTAGTCTGTCCTATTTACCTTTAGCTGGAGGAGAATAGTAGGATTCATACCTTTCCTAAGGGTATTAGTAGTATAAGAAATACAACCTGGCTCATATGGGATTTGAACTCGGGCAGCCAAGTCCACTTCCTATGCCACCTTCTCAGTATTACAGGTTTCTGAATATCTCTTGTTAAATTGGGTTTTAGCTAATGCCCATCTACTTAAATTTCAAGAATATATCATTTTGAAATACTGAAATTTTGATATCTATGTCAAGAATGCTCCGAAGCCAATTAAGCTATTTTTTTATGTATTTCGATTGGCGATTCTTCCTTCTGCATCAATTACGACTGTTAAATTAGGACCACACAGCTGAAATCTATTAATATAAGGATATTATTTACTTACTTTAATAACGTTTTTTTAACATCTCAGAAAATGATTTTAGTGCGTTTCCTTGTCAGACATTTTTCTGAAGGCTGAAAAATCTGAATCCTAATTATAAACTAATTAAGGATTTAGATTTTTTCAGCCTTCATGTCTCACATGGAAACACACTAAAATCATCCTCTGAGAAGATCAGTAAAACGATAAGGCCTTTTAGAATAAGAGAAAGAAACTCCACTTAAGAAATTGACCTTGTGTCACATCCTGCTCATGCTGAGTAGTTGGTAAATATA
>CM042168.1:14032011-14114511 GCA_023376005.1 Doryteuthis pealeii | reverse complement strand
AATAAAACCAAACAGTTAGAAATCAATAACACTGAGCACATATTTATTAAATTCGATTTTTTAAACATCAATATGCAAATTAACCTTCCCGTTCACACTGTAAACCGCTATTTTGTTGTATATATAAATATAATTGCATGTTGTTAGTATGTAGGTATGGTTATATTTATTAATAATTGAGTTTAAAATAAAAATACAATCATTGAGAATGTGATGTCAATAACTAAGGGTGACTTTAGTAGTAATATAGTTTCGGTTACAGACAGAAAAACGCTCAATCTCCATTATAATTAGATTTGTTCCTTAAAGTATCTAATCTCATTTTGTAATTTATTGTATTTGACAGCATATAGGACGCACTTTTTTCCCCAAAATTTTGGCTCAAAAAATTGCCCTGCATCTTATACATCGTAGGTGAAGTTTGAGACCTCCCGTAGGCCTCGGCTAATCTTCTCTATGATGCTCACTACCCCAGCTTACGCTCAGTATTATACCTACCCTAAACTCCATGCATCCTTATTTTATTGCTGGTATTGTTATAATCAAGGTTAACAGGAGCGTATATTGGTGAAGAAAAACAATATATGCTGAAATGGGGGTGCGTCTTATATGGCGTCAAATACGGTAATACACTTGCAAGAATATGCACCCTCTGATGGGAACTACACAAGGATGCTGTGTGCTGTCTTGAACAAATCCTGGAAGTAGCATCCTACCAAAAAGCAACTGTACAGCCACTTGCCTCATATCACACAAACAATACAACCAAGCCATGATAATATACATTCTATAAATACAAACTGACTTGACACTGAACATAATGGCTGCCCTTGGTGTCTTTTAAGAAGTAAATAATGAATACAATAATCAGCCGGAACTGAAATTCAATGAGTGTTGACAACTAAGATATTGTCATTAATAATAGAATAGGTCTATTATATATATATATATATCTCTCAAATATACATAAAATAAATAAATTAAGTAAGAAAGGAAAGAGGAGATCACGAGATCACTGAGACACACTGGTGACAGGCACATCTCTGGTGTCATTTTTAAGTAATGCTATTATTTCAGATCCTGTTTATAACGTGTCACAATCCTGTATATATACAAACTGAATAATAGTATAATATATATAAATATATAATATAATAAAGGATGGCAAATAAGAAAAGTGTTTGCATATAAAAGTGCTCAATGCTGAATTAGTAGAGCAGGTTTAAAACCTAGAATACAAGTTTATGGGACTATATTACCGTTACTCGAGTTTCATGCATATTATGCAATCCTCGGATGGTTGAATAGTAAAAAGTGGTTGGTCAAGGGTTTTATTGAGGTCTGTTAGTCTACTGTTGGTTTTAATAACAGCAGCTAAGTCCAACTCAAGCAGTGTCCAAGACAGCTGGTATAAATAGGAATCAAGAATGATCCATTCATGAATCTGGGTGATTTGGGTGATTCCATTCCTTGAGTTCTGATTAGCTGCTTGACTGCTTGATTTGAATGACATTGTGGAGTCTTATATATACTTTGTCATTTTGCAGTGGACCTTGTAGCATTCGGGTTTGTATTTCAGTTACAACCGTTTGTTGCCTTGTCTTCCCAGTTTGATGGTAATTGGAACTTTAATTATTCTTCAGGTTTGTATATTGTGATGTGTTCACCTGATTGAGTCTTTTTACGCAAGACTCGTATTCAAAAACATGACATGTTTAGGTATTAATGCAGGCAACATTCAGATATGGGGGGGGGGAGTATGAAAATATGGGATTAATTAGGGTCAGGTGGTAGATGACACAAGAGAAATTTGTTGATATATCTACATTTAGAAACTAGTTAACTTCTTTTATTTAGCAAATTTTTGTCAAAATCCATCTTTTCAAATTATAATTTCACATTTTGTTGGATTTTTTTCCAAAACTTTCTTTATATATATATATATATATATATATATATATATATATATATATATATATATACTACATAACTTTTCTTTATGATCTTTTAGTGTGGGTTTTTTTTGGGGGGGTGGGGGTATTCTCTAGTTTTCTTGTGAGTTTCTTTGTGTTTGGATCCAATTGATAGAGTAGATGACCTAAGTTCTTCTCCCAAGCACTTTCGATCATATCCATTGTCTATAAACACAATTTCATGCAATTGAAATTGTGTTTTATCCACTTTTATTTCTATATATATTTTTATACTTCTATTATCAGAAGTTTTTTAAAAATTCTGATGAAGCTTCGTTAGTGCACCAAGGTGAAATATCAATTGAATGAAATTATTTGTTTTATCCACTTTTATTTCTCAACTTTTAATCACATTTTGTTGGATTTTACTCCATCTGGTTCCTTATATATATCCAAAAGTCCAGAGAAGAAATCTTCCTTACGACACAATAGTTTTATTTAAAAAACTGTCGCAGTTTGAGAGCTCAATGTGTGCTCTTAATGTTAGTCACAGAGCAAATATATAAGTAAAGAAATAATAAAAGACTTAGAGATTGAGCATTATAGTCTATAATGCTCAATCTCTAAGTCTTTTGTTATTTCTTTACTTATATATATATATATATATATATATATATATATATATATATATTATTTTTTTTTTTTTTTTTTTCTTAAAGAAAGAAAGAAAAAATATAATTTTCAAAGAAAGAAAAAACTTAAACTATATATATAAATTAACAAACTATATATATGTGGATTACTTATTTATTTTATATATATATATATATATATATATATATATATATATATATATAATGCTGTTCAGATTAATTCTTTAAAAAATCTATCCTGCATATTCTTTTTAATAAAAAAAAAATAGTTATATTTTTGTTATACTTGCAAAATTTGCTTAAGTGGTAGAGGAAGAGACTGAAGGTAGCGAGAACTAATTTTTTATTTTTTTATTTTTTATTTTTTTTTTTAGTCTTAGATACCACTCTATTTCTTCCACTCCATCACTTTATGATAATGTAAACTTTTCACACTGTACTAATGTACGTCCCCCCTGTGCTGCTAAGAACTGTCTCCCAAAGCATTCAGTTCTCTCCGCGCTTTTATATATATATATATGACTTAATACATATATAAGTTTTGAGCCCCCATCTTCTTGACAACACTTAGACATATGTGGTAACTCGTTGCTCTAAAGCTCTTTACCACAAATACCTATATAGCATACCTCCTCCTCGTCATCATCATGGCCTATCTTGGATTCTTTATCAACTTATATCTTCAAAGTTTTCTAGCTGTTGTTGTCAATGTAAAATTTGTTAATATCATTATCTTATCTACGTCTTTAAAAAAAAATGATGGTAATGGTTAAGTTTCTGATATTTCAAAAGTAGAATACAATTGCAAAAATTATCCATTTATATACGAGCTAAAAATATCTAAAGCAGGCAATTTGGTGAAAGTTACCGAGAAAAGCATCATGCTAAATATTAATGTGTGGGTAAGTAAGTTAGGGTAGTGAAAATAGTTGACTGCACTTGGTAACTGTCAGTTTCTCATCTGTGATTTTTCAATCCAATGCTCTATCAATGATATTTAGCAATCTTTACTTATATATATATATATGTATGTTATCTCTCTTTCTCTCTCTCTCTCTCTGACCTTTCTTCCAACAACAGAATGTTAGAGTTGTTCAGGTCCAAGTTGAGAGCTCTATGTTCAATATTATTGGTAAAGAAAAGGGGCTTAAAAATTGGTCATTTTGCTGTTATAGACCTATTTTTACCCACAGGTATATATATATATATATATATATATATATATATAATCAATGGTAATATTATGGTTTTACACTCATAACTCGGAGTTTCATGGTAATCCAATCATCAGATGAGATCAATGGTTGAGATGTTAAAATCAGTTGTGAAATGGTTGAGATGTTAAAAAACCATATATATATATATATATATATATATATATATATATATATATATATATATATATATAGTCTATGGTTATAGATGGGCCGGGTTAGCTCAGTCGGTAGAGCGTTCGGCTAGAAACCACAAGGTTCCTAGTTCAATACCGGTCCTCGCCAACTCAGCGTATGAGTAGAACAGGGATCTGTGCGGTAAAGTAAGGAGCTGATGGTAGGTGTGGCGCTCCACCTCAGACGGCAAAACAATCTCCTTGGTCTAGCGCTATTGAAAAGGGGGATAAGCTCCCTCGCTGACTGGCTGATACCGACTTTAGGCCGCCCGACGATGAAGTCTGTTAGGCGATTCCCATGATAATCACCCACAATGGCGCCCCTCCCCCTGATTGTTCCAAACATAATGAAGGATCTCTTAAAAGTAGACAGCTGGATCTCAATAAAAGGATCACCATGTTTATACCCACAGAGGGAGGGACGGGGGGTCAGAAAATTAAGATAACTGGTACTTAATAGATCAAGATTCTCCTGTGAAGACAAGTGACATTTTATTTATATAGTAAGCCTAATGAGTCAGAGACTATCTACCTAGGTTTCTCTTTTATGGATCATCAGGGTAATTCTGAATTATCATGATGATCTGTTAGGAGAAACCTAGGTAGATAGTCTCTGACTCATTAGGCTTACTATTATTCATTGGGTTATTTCCTATAACTTTTCTTTATGTATTTTTTTTTTCCTCCAGGCAGAAATTTGTATTTTAATTAAAAATTATAGTGCCAGGAGTCACATCCTGCTTATGCGAAGGAGTGGTGTGTGTGTCTTGGGAATGACGTTAAACTCAATCTGATAGTGAGGTTCTAGTTTTCACCATTGCTCCCTGGTCCACTCTGACCCGGAGTGGTGGTATCTGTTAGGGTCCCATCTATGGGTTAAATAGAAAAATGTATTTATAAAAAAAAATTGAGTATCCATTAAGAATGACTTTATTTCAAAACTTTATTGGCATTAAATTACCCACTGAGGTTGATATGCCGTAAAACAAACCAAACCTTTATTTAATCAACAGGAGTAGACTGTTCTCATCCTGTTAACCATGACGGGGTACAAGTGTTAAGCCATGTTAATTATTCTATATTACTATCGCCCTTTGCCAGGATTGAACTTGCAGCCCAGACATGACTGTCACTTAGAACAATTGGACACATGGCGCAAGGGATATAGGTGTTGAATTAATACAGTTCTAATGGATAATACAAATTATCAAACCTCTTCTCAAAAATTTAGAGAAATATTACCTGTGTATAGTTTTATATTTCTTATCATTTACCATCGTGTATTTCATCAAGAAGCAGATAAACATTATACAGATGTATTTTATACCATTATTTGGAGTGGAGATCTGTAACCGAAACTATATTCCTACTCAAGTTTCTCTTATCAATTGTCTTACATTATTAATACTGTTAACTATGTCTCCGTACTGACAACATGCAATTATATTTATATTTACAACAGCGGTTTACAGTGTTAAAAAATTTAATAAATATGTGCTTAGTATTATTGATTTCTAACCAAAAATCTCTTCAATGAATCTTAAATGGAGTCATTTTATTCTTTACTTCCTCTTATAACTAAATACTTAAATTCTAATCAGTTGTTCCATTTTTTATATATCAAATCTTTATTATACTCCCTCTGTTTCAAATCTTTTTATCTGTATTCTTATATCATTAGCCTTTCTAATTTCATACAATATTTTATTACATTAAAACTTAAATACTTGCACCCGGAGGGTGCATATATTTGCTAGTATATATATATATATAAAGCTAATGGCCAGTCATGCTGTTGGCTTGCAGTAGTGTCAGAAGATCAGAATGTCTTATTCCTTGAAAGAATGAAAGAAAAGGAAAAAAAGAAATGTCTATTTTCAGTGCTTGACGATGTATCCAAAAAATGTTTTCTGGTTCTTCCTCCTATGCCAATGCTATTTCTACTGCCATCCATTCTCAGTCTACACCCTTCCTCATCCCATATACCCATTCAACCTCCCTCTACCTCCCTCTCTCTCTCCCCTCTCTTTCTTTCCCTCGCCCACCCGCATATACACATAACCTTAACCATGTAAAAATGCACGTTTATGCTTCTGTTTCTTTTGCCTACTAAACTGTCGGTTTTAAACAACTACTATCTACTTTACCTACAAACTTACCTACTAATTCTATTGCTGCTACCTACGTACCTAACTCGGCTTCCTCATCAATAAACCATGAAGTTAATGGGAAGAAGGGAGAAAAAAAAAAATAACAAAATGGATCCGTCTGGAATGAATACCTTCTCACATCATTACATCTTCGTTTTTTTATTGTCTTCTCAGAAAGAAAAAAAGAAAAATGGCATTTGTCTATTCTTTTTCATAATTAGTCTGAAAGATTTTTTTTTTTTTTTTCCAATTTTCAATAACCAAAGATTTTCATTTCTCTGAATTTTTGAGATGAGGCTTGATAATTTGTATATTTTGGATTATCATCCTCATCTTTATTATCTACAATAATAAAGTGTGGCCATACCTCTGGCCAAAATGGGCCACAGCAAATTTCAGGTGGGCCAAGGAAATATTATAATTCTATAGGATTTCAGAGCATATTTTTTTATATAAAAAAATCCAATCATATATGTGGGAAATTTATATCTTCTAAAAAGTAAGATGTCAACTAATTCACGGTTGGGGAGAGGGGAGAGATTTACACCCCTATATTATGTTTTATATATATATATATATATATATATATTGACTTTCTATTATACTAATTTCGTGGGCCACAAAAAAATTCTGGTTTCAAAGTGGGCCATGAGCTGTGAGCTGATCTACACAATGTACAGTTCAGAGGTCTGGGAAGGCTCCTGATTACAACCTGACGTCTCATAAGTTTGAAAGATGGTTACAGAGTTTGAGAAGAAATACCTGCCCAGGAATCACAAGGTTCCAGGTTCAATACTGATCTTTGAATTTTAACTCAAATATGAAATAGGCAAAACTTAGCACTACGTAACTGTTGGTGTTCCTTTTGAAACTGTTGCAATTTGTTCAAAATTATTTTGGGGTAATTCCGTGTCAAATCATCGAGGCCATGTCACCCACCCCCTTCAATTTTTCTGAAATTGAAACGGGTGGGTGACAATTTTACTTTTTTTCTGGATGATTTGACATAGAATTATCCTTTGGATTTGGATATATATGATTGCCCTGTTTAAATGACCATGAAACCAAATGGTAGCAGATAAGCATCCATGCAATTAGATATATATCAAAACTAATATATATTCATTATTATTGCTCTATCACAGATATTGAGCACTCTCCTGATAATACTGTACTACTGTCTCATCAAGTGAGATAGTATTAACTGGGGGGATATATATATATGTGTAAGTAAGTAAAGTCATCGGGGTGGCCTAAAGTCGATATCAGCCAATCAGCGAGGAGTCTATCTCCTTTTCACTTGGACTCGTCAACTCGAGTTCAATTCTTGGACGAAGCTGTTTGCATTTCACATTGCACTAATACCCTTGGGAAAGGTATGAATCCAATTCTCCCTCCAGCTATGGGTAAATAGTAGGGCAGACTGGGCTCTTTAACCATGGCTAGGTAACCAGTCTAGGAGAAGGAAAACTCTGAATTAAAACCTGTTAAACTCCGCTTAAGAAATTCACCTTGTGCTACATCCAGCTCTTGCAGAGGCGTTGCTAAATATTATAAATATATATATATAAATATATATATACTAGTTAAGTAAGTTGTGATATCACAGGTAGGATTTAGTCAGCATCAAAACTCTTGTTGATCCTAATTTACATGTGTAGTAACACGGTATATTCTCTCTAGGTGAGGAATGGTACAACCACAGTTGCATTTTACTACTGTGACTGTATTTAAACTAGTTGGTAGAGAAAGGAAATTTTTTTTTTTTTTCTCCACTGACTGTACTACAGTTCCACCACTCCCAACCATTACACCACTCCCAACCATTCCACTTGAGTCTTTTTATTTCTTTACTTATTCATTTATTTTTTCTTCAACTAACAAATTATACATCAACTGGATTTTACCTGCTCAAACCAAAACTGTTCCTCTCCTCCTTGAGATGAATACACACACATAAATGCTATAGTATGCTAATCCTATTAGAAAAGGAGTGGTAGTACCTGTTAGGGTCCCATCTATAGGTTAAATAAAAAAAATGTGTTCATTAAAAAAATTGAGTATCCATTAAGAATTACTTTATTTCAAAACTTTATTGGCATTAAATGACCCACTGTGGTTGATATGCCGTAAAACCAAACCTATTAGTAAACCCTTGTGGTAAGGAAAAACACAGGTAAATAATTTGCAAGTAAAAAAATATACTACAAATAACTATAACTGCCTGGGAGAAAAAAAAAACAAAAACAAGAGTCACACTAACCAAACATAATCAATTAACACAATACCATTATATATATATATATATATATATATATATATATATATATATATATATATGGTGTGTGAAAAATGAATAAAGAAAAGAAGTATGGAATGGATAATAAAAGACGAATTTAATCAATGTCACTTACACGTGTTTCGGTCAGTTTAACATCAGAGTGAAATTTTATTTTGAAATAAATTAATAAATTTCATCAGAGTGAAATTTTATTTTCAAAATAAAATTTCACTCTGATGAAGGTCGAATCTTCTCTGTGTGCGAAATATTTTCACATAGATAAACTGACTGAAACACATGTGTAAGTGACATTGATTAAATTCATCTTTTATTATCTATTCCATCTTTTCTTTATTCATTCTTCCTCATATTGTTGGATTCATTTCCAATTTCCATTTTTACATATATATTATATCATATTATCTCATATTATCAATCAAAGCCTGAAGATACCAGAAGATCTGAAACACGTGTTGCATATGTAAAACAAAAAGAATTAAAAAAAATTTCTGAGAACAAAATACATTTTGAGGACCTTCTTTTTTTTATAATATATATATATAATCATGACAAGCAAATACCGCTTGAGATATGCAGAACACTGAACAGCTGTTTCGAACTATATTAGGTCTCATCAGCAGTGTATCCTGTGATCTCCCCTGACAGAGATTGAACCGAGAACCCCAGAAGGCACAGCAGAGACTTTACCTCTAGGCCACCTGCCCACACCACACACAAAACTCGCCAAATTAACTTGTCAGTGATAAATGTGCCACTGCATTAACCTAGTGTGTCGTGTAGTTGCATCCACAACTGAACAGAGGACACGGTTACCTACCAGAGTGATGACTTCCAAGCATGACGGTAACGCATCCATGTACACATATCCACACTGAACACAGAAATGTAGGAAGATACATAGGGAGGAATTGATATGATTGAATAATCGCTAGCAAACTCGGCAAATACTATATTCGGTAAATAATAAGCTTCTTCAAACCAGTGTGAGGGAAGGTGTAAACGTGTAACACATGTAGGTAGGTACTAGCATACCAATATATCGATTAGGCTTTAATTGATGAATAAAACCTGATCAACACCCAACCACATCCTCTGAACCATTGAAGTGACCCCCAAGTAATCGCCATGTTAGATCTTGATCTCTTCTAACCTGGATTGAAGGAGGTTTTAAATTGTGACACACGTAGGTAGGTACTAGCATACCAATATATCAATTAGACTTTAATAAATGAATAAAAAAAAAAAAATGATGAACACCCAACCACATTCTCTGAACCATTGAAGTGACCCCCAAGTAATCGCCATGTTAGATCTTGATCTTTTCTAACCTGAATCGGCTTATAAAAATAGAAATAGTCGAGGGTTTGCCTCTTCACCTCAAAGTGTCAATGTAGTAGATCTGATACTCGTGACATGTTTTGAGCTCTGAACGTTGTTCAGCAAAGAGATATATAAAAGAAAAAAGAAGAAAAAGAAATATTACTCATGTCTTATCAAACATCCTTGTTGCACACTTGGCTATTTATTCGCACTCAAGATCTGCATGCATATTATTGGGGGATGAGCTGAGAACACTGTTGCTTTTGATAAAGAGACCAATATGGCTGCCATTGTTATCAGCATGTAAAAAGGAATTTCTATTTTCTCTTCCTCCTCCCTCTCCTCCTCCTACTCATCTAGCGGTTATTGAATATCTTCAGAAGTGAACTCAGCTCCAACATATCAACATCAAACATTAGTTTTCTCACATTTGTCAAGAAACTATATTCTCGTATGTCTCGCTTATTATATACACTAGCGGAAAAATAAAATGAATTATGTTTTTACAAGATTAAACATACAGGTGTAATATAGCTGGATTACAATTATGGATCACATAACAGATCAATACATACACAGGTGAAAAAAAAAAAAATAAGAGTGTATCAATAATACTCAGGCCCTATATCAATACACTATATCCTCTAGTCTAGGAGAAGGAAAACTCTGAATTCAAACCTGTTAAACTTCGCTTAAGAAATTGACCTTGTGTCACATCCTGCTTGTGCAGAGGGGTTGTTAAATATATATATTTGTTAGTGTTAAGGTTCTAACAAGCCTTTCTAATCAACAAAATCATTGACCAATTTTTGAAAGGCAATCTCTGGTGCAGTGACTGCAGGCAAACAGTAATGCTTGCTGGAGTTGTTGTCTCTCCTTCCTTTTTGTCTCTCTTTTCTGTGGCAGCTACTTTCCTCTCTTTTTCACTCCTTCTCTCCTTGTACAAATGTAGTATACTTAAATCTGTACACTTCTAAAATCCCAAATACTGTTTGTTCGCTAATACCTTCAGGCTGTGCTTTTATAGCATATCTGACATTCCCCACATTGGCTTCCTCATAAACATTTCTGTCTTGGTCCCCTCCTCACTTTCTCACACCTCACCCTCAAGCAGAGAAAATCTCCTATATTTGAATACCTCTTGTTATAAACAAATTTTTTTTTTTTTTTTTTTTTTTTTTTTTGTCACTTAGCAACAACAAATGATGCAGTTTTCTGCTTACCAAACATGCTTACTGTTTTATAGACTTGAATAAAAAAAAAAATTCAAAAAAAATATATATATATATATATATATATATATATATATATATATTGCTTGAAAAACAATGATTCATTTAGAGTTGCTGCCTTGACAAGGATGACTAAAAATATACATTTACAATGCCCACTAAATATTTAGATAACCATTTACTAAGCTTAGAATTTTGGAACAATACCACAAGTAAAAGTCACCCAGTAAGTATCATACTCATTGCTCAATCGTTCATGACATGCCATACTCCACTTTGGCCCTATCTTGAGCTAGACGGGCGGTCGGAGAGGCCCCCTCCGATCAATCGGCTGGTCACGTCAAGCCCTAGCACCTATATGATTTTCCCAACCCTATTGCCCTTATGGCAAGCCCCAACCCCTTTTTATCATATGGGTGCTAGAAGGCGGTGGCTGCGGGTCTACATGTCCTGGGAATGACGTTAAACTCTATCTGATGGTGAGGTTCCAGTTCTGGGGTTTGGGGAATGTGGAGCACCCCTTCATCACCATTGCTCCCTGGTCCACTCTGACCCGGAGTGGTAGTACCTGTTAGGGTCCCATCTATGGGTTAAATAGAAAAATTGTATTATCCATTAAGAATTGATTTATTTGAAAACTTTATCGGCATTAAATGACCCACTGAGGTTGATATGCCGTAAACCAAACCAAATCATTGCTCAATCATAATAATTTTGAGACCATCTTGCTAACTACTATGCCCCAACAAGGCACCCAGGCTTCTATTAATATAATTATTTACTAAGTATAGTTAACTATTATTCTCTACACATTGCAGACTACTATACTCATCCTGGTTACTATATTCACAACATTTCATCCGCTGTACTCCTTGGCTTCTTCAGTACCTTTTTTTTTTTTTTTTTTTTTTTTTTTTTTTTTTTTTTTAATTCTCAGAAACTTTCCAAGAATTCTGAACTTAACCCATTATTTGGATCAATTTGTGAGTATAACAGCCAAGATGTGTATAGCAGTCTGAAATTTGTAGAGAATAATTTCAGCACACAGTCATAAATATGTATCACCTCATGAGGATCAAACACACCACGATTTGGTTTGATATATATCCAGGTTTCACAGAGAAGGATCTTCAGGACAAACCTGACTGGGGAAAAAAAAAATCTTTCTCTGTGAAACCTGAACAGATAGCTTCTTGTGTGTGTGTGTGTGTGTGTATGTATATATATATATATATATTATATATATATATATATATATATATATAAATATATATATATAATATATATATATATATGGTAATTCCATGTCAAATCATCTAGGCCATGTCACCCACCCCTCCAATTTTTCTGAAATTTTGTTCAGGTATGGACTATCTTAAAGTTAGACAATCCCCAAAATTTGAGCTTCCAATTCCAAGAATTGGCAGAGTTATGTCGATTTTTAGCTCTCCAAATTTGAGGGAGGTCGCGAACAATGGTGACTTTTTGTAATCTATAAATATGGCAAATGAGAAAAGAGGTCAAACACAGGGTTAAATCCTGTCAATCAAATTCCCTGTATTTTTCCACAAAACCGTTAGTTTGATTTAACTACACTACCATACACAATTGATAGGTAACTTATTAATTATATAACATGAAATTCTGAGTAGTTTGCCTTGTTGGTGGGGCCTAGAATATGCTGACTGCATCCCCTACAGGGAGGGCGGGGGGTAAGATCCCTCTTCTTTAGAAGAAAAGGATGTTTTGGATACTAAGCCGCATCCAATGATGAGGCTCTAGTTTTTCCACACATACTAGTAGGACTAATCATCTAAATCTTGGTTTTTCTTTTACTTTTAATTAGAGAGAGGGGGGAGGGGAGATGTGTGTAGGCACATTGAAAAAAAGAGCACTTATCTTCTACAGCAAATCTTCTTTTTTTTTTTTTTTTTTTCCTTTTTGCCTCTTTACCCTTTTCCCCAAGTGATGTCTTAAACACTCATCCGACTCTGTTTTATCTTTATGCAAACATCACTTTTGCCTGGCTTAACATTCATTAGGTTTTTGCCACCTTCTATAAAACTCTCTCTCTCCCACATTCACTCACATACACACACACACATTATCTCTCTCTCTCTCTCTCTCTCTCATTATATATATATCTCTCTCTCACTTTCATTATCTCTCTATGTTTCTCTCTCTCTCTCACTCACTCTCTCTCTCTTACTCACTCTCTCTCTCTTACTCACTCTCTCTCTCTTACTCACTCTCTCTCTCACTCTCACTCTCTCTCTCTCTCTCACTCTCTTTCTCTCTCACTCTCTCTCACTCTCCAGAATTCTCATTATTTATCCCTGGGGTTTTGTCAAGTTACTAAAATGCCTGATTTGGAAAACTGTCTCCTTTCAATACCACACAGTATTCTCTCTCTCTCTCTCTCTTTCTGATGTGGGTGATCATGGTTCTCCACAGCTTCCTTTTTAACAATAACCTATGCATTCTGACTATTCTTCCTAGGGAAGAATACTGTTGTTTTCCCATTGCTTTTTTTGTTTTTTTTATATCAAGACAACATCTCAAATTAACCAGCACTTGATTCTTGGAATTCATCTGCCCTTTTGATAGCTCTTATTTATTTATTTATTTATTTATATTTTTTTTATTTATTTATTTTATTTATTTATTTTTTTTTTTTTTTTTTGCTAACTACCCTCCTTATCCACCCTGGAGTGGGATCGGGAAGCTCTAAAACTCTGGGGTTGTTGTTTTTTTGGTGTGGTGGGGGGGGCAGAGAAACCTTTACTTAGTCACACTTTTTTTCTTTTTTCTTTAAGGGATTTCTTTGTTTTGTTTATTCCCCCCCCCCCATTTTGGAGGTACATGTGGCATAATCATTAGACTGTGCCTTGGTATGGCAATTGGTCTCTAAGGAAAACTCTGAATTCAAACCCATTGTAAAAATTGTCCCTATATATATATATGTATGTATGTATGTATATATTAGTTAGGCAGCATTTCTTCCTTCAGACATATTTTGTTGAAATGTGTAGTCATTTTCTGTCTGCAAATCTTGTTCATGGTCCTTTTGAGTTGCCGTATAGATGTAACAATATCAGGCTGAAATTGGCTGATATATCTGCCATAGCTTATTAGTTCCTGAGTACTTTCTGTCCAGTCACAGGCCATCTTCAGTTTAACTATATATAGTATCAAGCGTTTCCGTGATAGGATTCAACCAAAATTGTGAACTCAAATGTACATATAAAAATTTGCGTGTGTGTGTAATATATATATAAATAAATTTCTTTACATATACAGAGTATCATAGATAAATGAATATATGAGTACCTTAATTCATCAGATATAATCTAAATTTATTTCGACACTTTTGCCTCTTCAGATCTTTTTTTTTTTTTTTTTTTTTTTTTTTTTTTTCAAATTGGACTTGAAGAGGCAAAAAGTACTGAAATGAATTTATATTTATATCTGATGAACTAAGATATATATTCTGTGTGTATATAATAGTATATTCAGCCAGTAAGTGTGCTTTATTTGGGAGACACTTAGTTATTAGTATAAATGATGTGGGATAGCTGATTTTTGGGTGCGGTTACTTTCTGAATAACCCAGAAGAGCGGGCAGGGGGATGAGGAAGAAGAAGAGAACCTCCTATAAAAGTTGGAAAGGGGTGACTGCAACTTTGCTTTACATCTTGATGAACGATGCAAGCAAATAACTTGTCTTTGTAGTCTCTTCCAATAGTCGTTTGAGGTACTTACTCATCCATCCAAGACAACATCTATCCCTACCCTCAGCTTTCACTGGTTGTTTATTACCTGCTGTCACTATCTAACAGAAATTTTATCAATCTGCATTTTATGCTGTGTATATATGTGTGTGTGTGTGTGTATATGTGTATATATATGTGTGTGTGTGTGTGTGTGTGTGTGATCATAAAATATATAAACAAATGTATGTATTTAAGTTAAAACACTGCTCCTTATTGGCAGCTGTCAATGCCCTAGATGGTAACAAATCGTGCTCATGAAAAGTTAGTTAGGTTTCACTCCTGGTCGGAGGTAGTTGCTGTGTCTAGCCACACTGATGAGACGTGAAACGTCGAAACCCGGTCTCTGTGGATGTTATAAAATAATGTGCAACTTTCACTCGGAGATAAATTGAGATTTACACTCTTCTAGATTCATACTCTTGAAAACAAGTAAATTTTTTTCATATAAATTGTATGTCTACAGAACAAAACAATTTCAGGGTTTCGCCCATAGCGAATAGGGCAGACTGGGCTCTTTAACCTTTGTTAGGCAACCCATCTAGGAAAAGAAAAATTGAATTCAAATCTGTTAAACTCTGCTAAAGAAATAGATCTTGTGTCATTTCCTACTCTTGTGGAGGAATTGGTAAATATGTATTATTTTTCCCAAAACTGGAATAAGAATTAGATTCATGCCTCTCCCCCAACCCCACGGACATTAGTGCAATGTGAACCTGATCCAAACTGGAACTTTACCACCAGGAAATGAGCTTTGCACATTTTTTTTTCTTAGGATTAGGCAAAACATTCTTTCTGTGTCCTGCTGGAAATTGAAATGATAAAAATATTCAGATCAAAACTTCTTGAAAACTAATTCTACCATCTGTTAAATTCTCTTACTGCAAGTTTGTTTATAACACTGGTTGGCTTTGACTGAATAGATACTGAAATTTAAAGACTTTAACATGAAATTTGGTTGAAACAAATGGCTGTCTTTTAATTTTTGACCTAATTTAACTGAGTCTTTTATATATATATGTGTATGTAGGTGTGTTTATATATGTCTGTTGAGAAGATAAATGGAAAAATATAAATATATTTGTATGGGTGAAATTTATTTATTTTTCCATTTATCTTAACATATGTCAGATTTATTTCCATCTTCTTTACTTGTGAGTGTGTTTATTTATTTATATATATATATATATATATATATATATATATATAGTGCATGTATGTATGTATATATGTATGTAATAATTCAGTCTTTTTTTTCCATCTGTTTGCCATCACATAAGTCAAGGACAAACTAAGGCTACTAATTTATTTATTTTGTTACCAATAGACCTTTTGTCAGTATCAGCCAGCTCTTCACTTCACAGCACAGATCCAAGTTGTGCTACTCATGTACTGCATTGGCAAGGGCCAGTATCAACTTGGAACCTTGTGCTTCCTAGGCAGATGCTCTACCAACTAACTCCTGGCATTCTCTTTAATCAAAACTGTGCTATATTTTCTAAGACCTGAAAATTTCTAACAAAATCATGGTAATATACAGACAAAAACCAGAACATTGTAATGTAGACTTGTTTTTCATTTGGTCACTTTTTTTTCTTTTCTATTAATGATTATCAGCCATGCAAGAAGTGATTAGGTCTCATATATATATATATATATATATGTATATATATATATATATATATATATAAAGAGAGTCAGATCTTTGCCCTGAAGAGCACTAAGCAAAACTGTTAATAGGTATATCTGACTCATTAGGTTTAACTTTATTATTTGCTCTACTTAGGTATTGAGCACTCTTTACTTTTTAGCTTTAGAGTATCCTGGCGGTTTATTTTATATATATATATATATATATATATATATATATATATATATATATTAGTTTGTTTTTTGGCCAAGTATTATAGTATCAACCGATTATTTTCTTGGTCTTTTCTTTTTTGCAATTTTTTCTTTTTTTTTCCCTGTTAATGTTTGGTAGTATATTTTTACAATCAAACCATTTGCTTGGTTTTTTCTTACCATAAGGGTTTACCAACAAGTCTGGTATATATATATATATATATATATATATATATATATATATATATATATATATATATATAGCATCTATCTTGCATAACGTTGCCTGCAAGTGCAGGTTCCAAGAATAGCATTTAATGTTGGAAGAGGACCAAGAAGTTGTTACATTTCATTCAGGAAATGATTATCTGAATAATTAATGGAACAAAGCCAGTTGAGGGGGAAGGGGGTTAATATGTTGAAGAAAATTTTTTTTTTTTTTCTTCCCTTTTTTTAAGGACCAAGACTTTATATTAACATTCACTGATAAAATTTAAAAAATGCAGTATTTTTTGGGGCTCATTTGTTTTTAAAACAAAATATCAAAACCACTTTATCCTTGTAAACACTCAAAATCCCCCAGTCCTTTGATGTTTTTTTGTTTTTTTTCAGTAGTTAAGAATCTGCAAAACTAGCTTGTTAACCATTACACCATGACTGGATGCACAAAGACAAATAGATAAAGAGATATACAGATATTGAGTGAAAGTGTGAGACATTACTGAAGAGACGTTACTTTGGCACTGACATAGTTTTGAGGTACCCAATAATAACTGTGTTATATATATATATATATAGTCCTTTCTTAGTATTGGAGAAATGAGAATAAAGTGCTTGATTACTTTTCTAAGAGCTGTATTCATTTATTATAGTGTACAATACATTTATGGTGCAATTGTTACCATTGGTTTCCAGGCAGCTGCCTGGAAACCAATGGTAAGATAATCCCAAAAAGGGTATGACACTAAACTGCATCTGATGGTGTGGCTCCAGTTCTGGAAATCTGGGTAATTGCCATCACTCATAGGTCTACTCTGTTGGTACCTGTTGGACCCCCAACGCCGGGGTCTAATGGCTTCGGCCCTGGATCTTTACAAGTTAATAGTGTTGATCCCGGTGGCCATCCCCCCAGGCAACACCTGCCCCCTTGATTTAAATGGGTTTATTGCCCAGTGCCTGAGGCGCCCCCCTTGAGGGGGAATGCCAAAGGGATTAACACAATTTTTTACCCACCACCCATGAGCTTCGGTTTGTGAGTGGTAAATACCTGTTGGGTTTCCATCATTGTTAAATTGGTCTGTTTAAAAAAATTTTTTGTTCAATAAGGCCATGTTCAAGAAAGAAACGTCTTTGGCATAAAATAACCCAAGGATAGACATGCCATAAAATCCAACCAACCAACCATATACCAACCTCTCTGACCTGGAATGGGAGTACATATTAGGGTCTCATGTATCCGTTAAATAGATGAAAGAATTAGTTTAAAAAAATGTGTTAAAAAATAAGTGAAAAAAAGAAATCCGACAAGAATGAATAAATAAAAAAAATGTTTTCGGCGTAGAATAACCCAAGGGTTGATATGGAGTAGATCCAACCAGCCAACCACTCTGACCTGGAATGGTAATACCTGTTACGGTTTCATCTATGGGTTAAATAGATAAAACATTACTCAAATGTGTTTAAACTTTTTTGTATATCCTACAAGAAGGACCTTTTAGAGTCCCATCTATGGGTTAAATACAAAAATGTATTTATAAGAAATTGTATTATCCATTAAGAATTGATTTATTTCAAAACTTTGATGGCATTAAATGACCCACTGAGGTTGATATGCCACCAAACCAAACCAAACCTACAAGAAGGAATAAAACAAAAATGGCTTCAACCCAACAGTTGAGATGCCATGAAAGCCAACCAACCAGCCAGAGTGTCCATTGCAGTGTTTGGAGGAATCTATTGATGTGCCTTCTTTCATTGCACAACCATAAAACCATTTTGTTGACTTATTTATAAAATAAATATTTGCTCTTTACTTTTTTTATAAATCCAAAATTTTAGATATAAATAAATGTGACCTATCAAAGTTGGTTTTGGCCAATGAATATTTGTTTTTGATTTGATTAATGCTCCTGGCAATTGATAATTTAAAACTGTGAGAAATAGGTAAAATATTTACCTACTAAGAAAGTCCCCTTATCTCTTAGTAGTTATTGTCCTATTTCGATCTGTTCAGAATGAATACCACATACATTCCTTTTTATTTAATACTTATCTTGTTTATTATGAACTTACTTAGTAAAGCTTATATTTTGACACATTTATTTTCCCTTTTTTGTTTTGTTTGTTTTGTTTTGTTTTACAGCATATCAACCTCAGTGGGTCATTTAATGCCGATAAAGTTTTGAAATAAATCAATTCTTAATGGATAATACAATTTTTTTATAAATACATTTTTCTATTTAACCCATAGATGGGACCCTAACAGGTACTACCACTCCGGGTCAGAGTGGACCAGGGAGCAATGGTGATGAAGGGGTGCTCCACATTCCCCAAACCTCCAAAACTAGAACCTCACCATCAGATAGAGTTTAACGTCATTCCCAGGACATGTAGACCCGCAGCCACTGCCTTCTAGCACCCATATGATAAAAAGGGGTTGGGGCTTGCCATAGGGGCAATAGGGTTGGGAAAATCATATAGGTGCTAGGGCTTGACGTGACCAGCCGATTGATCGGAGGGTATTTTCCCTTTCTTTCACTTGTTGGAGGCATGTGGTGTAATGGTTACCATCCTAGTAAATGGACTCGGTGAGAAGAGTTCAAATCCTGGACTCAGCTGTTTGCATTTTAGATAGCACTAATATCCAGAGGGGAAGAGAGAATAGTTGGATGCATACCTTTCCCAAGGATATTAGCGCTATGTAGACTGGTTGCCATACCAAGGTTAAAGAGCCCAGCCTGCCCTACTATTTACCCATAGTTCAAGGAGAATTGGATTCATACCTTTCCTAAGGGTATTAGCGCCATGTGAAATGCAAACAGCTTCGTCCAGGGATTGAACTTGGGTCGACGAATCCATTTCCAGCGACTCTAACCATCAGACCACGAGCCTCCATCTAGGGTTCATATACTGGTACTTGTATGCATGGCCGACTTTGGTTTGCACAGGTTCATATTATCGCTATCTTTACATTTAGTTCAAAGCTGACTGAAACTTCAGGGCTAAATGAGGGGTGAATAACTTACTTAGATATTTATAGCTTCCTCTATACTAAAAAAAAAAAAAAAAGTAATTTCTGTAATAAACATCTATATCATAATGATCCAGATTTTTTGGATGTTATTCTAAGACCTCCAAATTGGGATGTTGTTGTTGTTGTGATGAGGTTCCTTTTTTTTGCTAAGTGCAATTGCACTAAAAGTGCTCTAGAAAATGAAGCAATTTCCAATTTCATTTGCAATTTCCAATATTGGGTCTGAATTTCTGCTCATCTTGATTTATTATTCTATGAATAGCATGTGACTTAATGGTTGCTAAAGTTGGCCTTTATGCAAATAAGCATTTTTTTTTTTTTTTTTTTTTTTTTTTTAATATTATTTCGAACCAAGTCACCAACAGGCACCCCAGCCCAGATCAGTTTTGAAAGGAACTGAATTTTGTTTTTCACCGGTTGTCAGTAAACAAAATCAGCAGCCGATAAAAAACGAAAAAGATTTTGCTATCAAATTTTAATTCTAAAATATTCTAAAATTCTGAAATAGGGTTAGTGTTAGCAGTTATTATTATAACCTTATAATATACTTTTTTATAAATCCTTTTTATTAACTATCCATAGAGGCACATGGAAAATAAATAAACATGTCATTCATTTTAATTTTTTTTTTTTTTTTTAAATAACAATATTAGTTTATCTTTAGTGCAAAATTAATTTTTTCACATATGCTAATGACAACATGAAATAACTATTTTTTTTATTTAAATTAAAAACTATTTTAGAATAAAAACGTGCCTTTCGGGTTTTTGTTTTTTTGGCTGCTGATTTTGTTTATTGACAACCAGTGAAAAGCAAAATTCAGTTCCTTTCAAAACTGATCTGGGCTGGGGTGCCTGTTGGTGACTTTGTTCATTATTTTTAAGAAATAAGAATGTACACAATATAAACACAAAGAACCTGCATGATATAAACAATAAGAAGTTAATTGATATTTAAAGGAAAGCTTTCAAGTCTAATAATTCAAATAAATTCATAATAGCCATTAATAATAATAAATGTTTCAGTTTATATAAAACCTTCTTCAGGGCAATATGATAAAAAGAGAAAAGGATTTTTTGTTTTTCAAAAGTTGGTGGATGTTTTTGAATGAACTGAGTTGGAAATATGTAGAAAAGGTTTATCATTCATATTGTCCTGTAGAAGGTTTTACCGAAACGTTTGAATGTCGACATTACCACCAATAGTAAACTTACATCCAGTGTAACATCCCAGGTTTGTCTACATTTCTCCACATACTGTCGGATTAGTTTCCTGATTTTATTCCCATGTGTGTGTGTGTGTTAAAATTTACTTTGCTAAAAATATAAATTGTGTATACATACATACATTGAGAGAGAGAGAGAGAGAGAGAGAGAGATTAGTTTAAATAAGATTTGCCAGTGAATTGAATTGTGTGAATATGTATATTGATAAATTAGTTAAAATATGATTTGCCAATAAAATAGATTTGTGTGGGTGTGTGTATGTGTATGTGTGTGTGTGTGTATATATATATATATATATATATATATATATATATATATATATAATGAGTTTTCCACTTGAACTGAATGTTTTTTTCTCTCTTATAAACTTGTAATTGGTTCTGGGCAGAATATCTTCTACTTTCTCTTTCTTCTTATGACCTGAAATCTCTCTAAAAGATTCAAAATTTTAATTAAGTTCTGCTCAGATAAAAATAGCAAATTTTCTTCCTTTCTTTTCTTTTCTTTTCTTTTTTCTTTTTTCTTACTTTTGCATAAGCCTGAATTTGAGTTCACTTCACTAAACACGAAAATCATCATCATCATAATAATTAATCTGAATTCTAGAACTGACCCAAATCCATTTAAATTCTAAGTAACACTTTCTCGATCAGATATACTTGAATATTGATTGATTGTAGTTTAACAGACTTCAACTACATATATACTCCATTCCTGGAGGTGTTCGTGGTGTAATGGTTACCTTTGTACAAAATTGACATGGTGACATGAGTTCAAATCTTGGACGAGGCTGTTTGCATTTCACATAGCGCTAATATCCCTGTGAAAGGTATGCATCCAACTATTCTCCCTCCAGGTATTGGTAAGTAGTAGGGCAGACTAGACTCTTTAACCTGGGCTAGGTAACCAATCTAGAAGGAAAACTTTGAATTCAAACGTGTTAAACTCTGTTAAATAAATTGACCTCGTGTCACATCCTACTCGGTTGGTAGATACATATATATACTCCATCCACTTTTTGATATGACATTCAACACTCCTGGTTCGATACCGGCCCTCACCAACTCAGCGTATGAGTAGCACTGGGATCTGTGTGATGAAGTAAGATGATAGTAGGTGTGGCGCTCCACCTCAGACACTAAAATAATCTCCTTGGTTTAGCGCTAGTGAAAAAGGGATAGACTCCCTCGCTGTATGGCTCATACCGACATTAGGCCGCCTTGACGACTTTACTTTACTTACATGCATAATATCAGTTCATGTCTCCCTGAAAAATAAATTTAAATTTTTTTTTTTTTTTTTTTTTTTTTTTTTTTAATTTAAAGAAAAAGAAAAATTTCTTACTGCCCATAAATGCACCAGAAACTAAACTTTTGTTCCCTTAAATCTAAAGTAGCAATTTAAAAAAAAATCCAAATGATAAATTAGATGAATATAATTATGTAGTATTTATAATAAATCCTCTGAGTGGCCATAAATGTCGTCTGTGTTAGGGTTTATTTAGTTCTTCTATCACATCAGTTTCCAGTAAAATGTTTTTAAAAAAAGACCAATAAACAAAATGGTGGAATTGAAAGTAAAGAAATAAGTATTTATTTTCTCTACCCTTTTATTTTGTCAATTTTCATTTTTAATTACCTCGAAACGAGAAACTAATAACACTGAGGCAGTGTTTCCAAGACTATAAATTGGTATGGAATTGTTTACCCTACATAAGAAACATCTTGAACAACATAGGAATATATGTACTTTTGATAATTATAATTATTAATTTTTTTTTTTTTTTAAATTACTCTCTTCTTTGTTTTATTGTTTTTCTTTTCTTCTTTCTTTCTTTTCTTTCTTTCTTTTCTTTCCTTCCTTTCTTTCTTTCTTCTTTCTTTTCTTTCTTCTTCCTTCCTTTCTTTCTTTCTTCTTTTTTCCTTTTTTCTTTTTTTCTTTTCTTTTTTTCTTCTTCTTTCTTTTTTTTTCTTTTTCTTTTTCTTTCTTCTTTTTCTTTTCTTTCTTTTCTTTCTTTCTTTTCTTTCTTTTTCTTCTTTCTTTTTCTTTTTTCTTCTTTCTTTTTCTTTCTTTTCTTTTTCTTCTTTCTTTCTTTTCTTCTTTTCTTTCTTCTTTTCTTCTCTTTCTTCTTTTCTTTTTCTTTCTTTCTTTTCCTTTCTTTTCTTCTTTCTTTCTTTTCTTTCTTTTTCTTCTTTCTTTTCTTTCTTTTTTCTTTTTTTTCTTCTTTTTTCTTTTTCTTTTAATTCTTTCTTTTCTTTAAACTTCTCTTGTCTCTCCATTTTATTCTTTCTCTCGCTTCTCTCTTTTTCTTTTCCTTCTCTAACTTCTAACTTCATATTTTTTACTTTCCCTTTTTCTTTCCCATCCCATTTTTCAGGGAGAAATTCTTACCATTTTTCTCAGAATTCCTGAAACCATTCCCCCCCCTCCTTTCATGAAGTAGAGTTGAAGAATGTGAAACCCAGATTTTATTGTTGAAACAAAAACCAAAAACTAAGAATGAAAAGCCCTACACTTAATGTTCTTTCTGCCAGACACATTATAAATAAATCCTATATATATATATATATATATATATATATATATATATATATATATAAGTGCCTATGTTGAAAGATTTTTTTTTTTTGTTTGATTCTACTTTTTAACTTTTATTCTATATCACCACATTCTGTTATATTTCTTTTGATTAAATGCCTATATGCATATAAATTTTCTCTTTTAAAAAAAAAAAAAAAAAAAAAAAAAAAGTTTCATGTTTGAGTTTTTCTATAAATATATAAACAGCCTTTTTCTTTCCATAATAGTGTTTACCCATATATAAAATGCTGTGTGTGTTTTTGTGCATATATATATATATAATATGTACACACAGCAGCGGCTGCCCTTATATATATATTCATTTTCTTTTGTTTGGACCTATTTGTATGCTTCCTTATTCTTGCCTAGGATATGAGAACAGGGTCAAATTTAAGACCTAAATATTTTAACAAGTCTCTCTCTCTCTCTCTCTCTCTCTCTATGTAACATTGTGAAAGTTTTTAGGGTGGAGGTCATACCAGCAGGGATGTAATTACTCCCTGACAAACTTACCATATATATATATATTATTTATTTCTACCTATCCTACCTCCCTGCAGTCTTCACCATCTACTACACTTTGTCCTGTTCTCCTATATACGGTCTGTTATTTAAGACCTTGTTCTTCATTAGGCTGCACCTTAACTGCTTAGCCAAAGCAGATTATACACCCAAGTACTTCCGGCTTTTAAATATATATATATAAATAAATAACTCTTGGACTAAAATCAGGATTCGGAAAGTTCCAGACTAAAAACAAGATAAATGGATTTTGTTTTTCAGCCTGCAACTTTTTTTTTGTTATCTTACACTTCACGTGTCCGGTACGTCAGAAAACAACAGCACAATCTGCCAAATCTCAAAAATTGCATTTGCTGCAGTTTTGAAAAGTTCAGGAAACATTCCTCCTTCTTTAGCGCCGCAAAGAGAATGGCAGATTCAGTTTTCCCTAAATAGATCTTACGGAAGAGAACAGCTTCCTGAAAATAACTCTGATGATTATTCCACCAATTTATTCAGATATATCTGCAACTTTGTATTTTTTTTTTTTTTTTTTTTTTTTTTCTCTAGGTTTACTGAATATGGGGAGGGTAGGCGTGTTGGCCAAAACATTGTGATAAAAATAACAAGTACGAGGATACTAGTTCAAATAATTTGCCGAATACTGGTAATACTTCAGCCTAGAATCTCCATAAACTCTGCAAAGGTTAAGGAGTCCACCGGCCAAAATATAGTTGTTGGCGGTGTGGCCAAAATATAGTAGTTGGCGGTGTGGCCTATTGTCAGTATCAGCCACACAAATAAGATTACTCAAACTGTGCTACTTGTATGCTCAACCCTCCGATCAATCAGCTGGTCATGTCAAGCCCTAGCACCTATATGATTGCCCCAACCCTATTGCCCTTATGGCAAGCCCCAACCCCTTTTTATCATATGGATGCTAGAAAGTGATGACTGAGGGTCTTCATGTCCAGGGAATGACATTAAACTCTATCTGATGGTAAGGTTCCAGTTTTGGAAGTTTTGCAGAATGTGGAGCACCCCTTCATCACCATTGCTCCCTGGTCCACTCTGACCCGGAGTGGTAATACCTGTTATGGTCCCATCTATGGTTTAAATAGAAAAACATAAGTATATAAAAATCGAGTATCCATTATGAATGAATTTATTTCAAAACTTTATCGGCATTAAATGACCCACTGAGGTTGATATGCTATAAAACAAAGCAAACCAAACTTGTATGCTCAATTGGCAGGAACTGGTATCAAACCCAGAACCTTGCGATTCCTAGGTAGGTGTTCTACTGACTGAGCTAAACTGACCCTGTTATAGTTGAAAGAAAATACTAGTCAAAATTATTAATGTTGTTGTTGTTGTTGTTGTTGTTATTATTATTATTAATGATAATAATAATTGACACTTTTCCATCTGAAAAAAAATAGTAAAAGAATGCTATTAGTGTTCTTTAAAAATAATAAAGACAATAAAAATGGCATCCAAGAGATTGAGAAATATAGTATACTAAGTCCAATTACCATTGAATTGGCAAGACAAGACAGCAAGCAGTTGTAACTCAATAGGATTCTGACAGGCTGTAAAGACCACTGCAAAGTGGCAGGATTTATGGAGCCTCAGAGGTTCATACTAACCAAGCAGCCAATCAGGACTCGGGGAATGGAATCACCCAAATGCATGAGTGGACTGTTCTGAATTCCCATAAATCCCAGTTGTCTTGACCAGTCACATTGCTCAAACCAATTGTTGACTGACTTACTTCAATAAGAAAGATAAGGGGTGGGTTTATAGATTTGATTTTCAGCAAATATATCCTGGTGGACTGAAAAGTTAATAGGCTGGCGTTATAACTATTGTTGGTGTTTTTTTTTTTACCAATGGGATCCACACATTGCAACACCGATGGAAGAATTGTGTGGATTACAATGGAGACTGTTAAAATATAAACCACATTTGGTTACATTCCATGAGGGTATCTTAGTCAGTCTATTAACTTTTCAGCCGCCCCTTGTACAACAAAGGGATCTTCCAACACCCAACATGTTTTTGTCTTTTTTTCCTTGTGAATATGTAATTGTTTTGGAAATCGCTAAATTCCATTCAAATCTAGGAAAATAAAAACGTGTTTTCTTTAATCTTTTTTTTTAGAAACAAGAGGTGATCCGTCACTTAGTGGTAAGTTTTAAAAAATAAAAAAAAGAGAAAAAAAAAAGCCTAGTTAGTTATTTACTGCGGAATCAAACTAACCTTCACTGCTTCGGCTTAACCTTTTCTGTTATCTGCCTTGTCGATCGTTATGACATGTCAAGCAAATATTTACTAACATTAGTCGTCTAATTTTGATTTTTCAAATTGTCGTCCTCATCTTTATTGTGGTGTGTAAAATCACAATGTTTCAACCGCTGTATCCTCCGACCTTCCTCGGGTGTTTTCCATGTATCCAACCATAGCAATAACCCAACCTGGGGATATCATTTTGAAATGCTCGGATACATAGGAAACACTTTTTAAAAAAAGGCTGGAGAATACAGCGTCCGAAAGGTTGTGTTTTTACATACCACAGGTGTTTCCTGTGTATCCAACCGTAGCAATGACCCCAACCTGGGGAAATCATTTTCAAATGCTCGGATACACAGGAAACACTTAAGGAATGCTGGAGAATACAGCTTCCTAAAGGTTATGATTTTACATACCATAAAGATGAGGACAACAGTCCGAAAAATCAAAATTATACACATGAAGCCGCATCTCAAATATTTAGACAAATAACACTAGTAGTGTATGAAAATAACAATTAGCATGGCACTATAATGATGACAAAAAAAAGAAAAAAAACTGGCCTGAAGGTACTGTTGCTTATCTGATACACAAATGCAAAATATACCGTATCCCTAATCTTGTTTCTTTTACAGGAAGACCGATAGTAGTAGGATGGGGGTACTTACTACTCACATAAATCCCTAAATGGGTTTGAAGGGGCTCTTTAGCCTTGGTTGGCAACCCATCAACTCAAGGAGAAGTCCGACACAAAACCTCTGCTGCATTTCAAGGAAAGGCTAGGAGAGTAAACCCCGAAAATAAATCAGGAGCTGGAGTCCCTAAGGTGCTGAAATTCAGTGCTACCCATTAACTCCTGTGACACTACCGTTGCCAAACTGCATTGGTCCCTTACCTTTTCTTTAGATTACAGCGGCAGTGTGGAGATGGGGGATTCGCTGCATGGGCAACAGCTCATCCTCTATATGAACCCGCCCAGGCTAAGTAGTTCAAGTTAAAAAAAAACAAAAAATTAAAAAAACCTTGAGACTACTCCATTGTCTTTCATAGATAGAAGGCTGCCAACCAATTAAACCATAATGACAAAGTAAAGGATTGATTTATATGTGATTTTTTTTTTAGTCTTTAACAAGAGTGGCTTTTGCTGCTTAACTGATAAAGCAGCTGGTACAGATAATCAGACTTCTTTGATAAAAAAACACGACATGAGTTGAAGTCGCACCAAGATCTTCTCCTTTATAACTGTTTCCAGTACATACTGGTCTTTGATATAAAAATGACAACTGATATATATATATATATATATATATATATATATATATATATATATATATATATATATATTAATGGGCCGATTTAGCTCAGTCAGTAGAATACTTGACTAGGAATCGCAAGGTTCCTAGTTCGATACCGGCCCTCGCCAACTCGGCGTATGAGTAGCACACAGATCTGTGCGGTAAAGTGAGGAGCTGATGGTAGGTATGGTGCTCCACCTCAGACGCAAAAACATTCTCCTTGGTCTAGTACAAGTGAAAAGGGGATAGACTCAATTACCACATCCTGGATTTCAAATAGAAATGCAATTAGCACATCCAGGATTTGAACTCTGGGCGACTAGTCCATTTCCCATGACTTTAACCATTACACCACGCGCTTCCATTGTGTATATAACAATAAAGATGGGGATAATAATTCAGACAAAAGTGATAATGAATGCTACTTATTCTTATTTATTTTGTATTCATTTTATGAATCAATTTGCATGTGGTTCTTTAGCAACTTAGATTTTTTTTTATTTGTTTATCTGCCTTGTCATTCGTTTCATCTCTCGGTTAGGTTTAGAATTCATTCACTATATCCCCCTGCAGAGGAGTAAGAACTATACCCACCCTCCCCAAAAACGTGTGTCCTGGGTAATGTGAAGTACTTCTTTATTGCCATTACTCTCAGGTCCACCCTGACCTAGGTGAGGTTTAGAATATACTGACTATACCCCCCCCCCAGAGGAATAATCTTTTAACATAGGGTTGGAATTTAATGAATGCACTGTAATTTTCCCAAGTACTTTCAGCATTACAAACAATTACATCTAACTCTTTGAAGATTGCATTTTGTCATGCTGAAAGTACTTGGGAAAATTACAGTGCATTCATTTATAAATTTCATAATCAATTTATATTTTATACTACCTTATTTATATATATATATATATATATATATATATATATATATATATATAATCATTCAAACTCTATTAAACAGGATGGACATCTCCTGTCTGACTAGTTTATTTTTGATCCATTTGAGTTGACTGGCCAATCTTAACATTGGGGTGGAATTTGTTAATGGATGCACTGTAATTTTCCCAAGTACTTTCAGCATTACAAACGGCTCAATTACATCTAACTCTCTTAAAATGGCACTTTGTACTGCTGAAAGTACTCAGGGGAAAATTAAGCTTTTGGTTTTATATATATATATATATATATATATCAAAGCAACAGCTTAAATACCAGTCATATTAAGCTTTTATATAATTACCCAATTATTATGCATTGAGTGCTCAATATTTAGTATGACAAGTTTAATAATTTCAATATTAAAAAAAGGTTATCTTTAGAATCATTCCCAACACCAACTTACAAGGTTATTTTATATATATATATATATATATATATATATATTTATTTATTAGTAAACGGTACTCAATATCATGGATAGATCATTTATATCTAAGTTAGGTAGAATGGGCATGGAGTCAACAGTTTCTGGTTATTTAGAGTAAGCAGGCACCATTGACTCAATGTCCTTGGGAGAATATGTGCTTAATTGAAGTCAAAC
This sequence comes from Doryteuthis pealeii, assembly GCA_023376005.1. NCBI lineage: Eukaryota > Metazoa > Mollusca > Cephalopoda > Myopsida > Loliginidae > Doryteuthis > Doryteuthis pealeii. The sequence continues at coordinate 14,085,244 of CM042168.1, read as the reverse complement.
CTAATTTTTTTGAAATTTAATTAATTAATAATTAATTAATTAGGCAGGATTACCTATTTAAATGTAAGGCTAAACAAATCAAGAAAAATCAATCTCTGTATGTACATTTCTGCCTATTAGGCCTCATCAGCAGAGCTATAGATACGAAGACCGCCCCGTGTGTGATTGATTTTTCTCGATTTGTTTAGCCTTACATTTAAATAGGTAATCCCGCCTAATTAATTAATTATTAATTAATTAACTTTCAAAAAAATTAGGTTCGACTTCAATTAAGCACATATTCTCCCAAATATTGTCGGCTAAAATAGCCATATCACAAACATCGTCTGTTTGTTTACTTCTCATATATATATATATATATATATATATATATATATATATATTGCACTAACAAAAATCAGATTGTTTGTAATGTAGATATCCAACTTTGCATTTATCATGTTCTCTAGATTAACTTTTAGTTTTGCTTTGCATTTAATTTGCTGATCAAATAACTTCTGCCCGAGTTTAACATAACTTTTACTTTAATCTATTAATAATAGAGATTTTATTGTCTCTCTGTAACCGAAACTACACCACTATTTACATCACAAACCCTTAGGAATTATGGAAGTTTATCAAAGAGTATTTAATTTATATTCAAAATCCTTAATACGTAGAATTTGAGTAGGTAACATCAAACGGTCCACATCGGTTTTTTTTTTTTTAAACAAGTTTTAATAAATACATGTCTGGTATTATAAATTTATTAATTTTTGTTTAACTACTTTTTAACTCTCGCCCTTTTTTCAGTAACAAGAAGTTAATGAAAAAGTTTACAAATATATAAATACTTACGATTTTGTGTAAAATTTATGTGTTTATTCAAAATAATTTTAAAATTTGTGTTTATTCAAAATAATTATTTAATTAATAATTAATAGATGCACACATTTTATTTGAGGGGGACAGAAATAAGTTTCCATTTCAATTTTTTTATTTTTTTTTATTTTTTTACTCCTTTAATAAATTTGATTTTACTTATGATACAAACCTAAATACTTACAATTTTGTGTAAAATTTTGATTTATTCAAAATAATTATTTAATTAATAATTAATAGATGCACACAACATTTTATTTGAGGAGGAAAGAACTAAGTTTCCATTTCAAATTGTTGTTTGTTTTTTTTTTTTTTTTTTTTTTTTTACTCCTTTAATAAATTTGATGATTTTACTTATGATACAAACCTCTGACATTCAATTTTTAACTCCCAACTCCTCAGGCAATATTAATTTCAAAAATTACTTTTTACACCACCCTGTGGATTTTTTGTGCTCATACTTTATAAAAAGAATTCACAAAACAATATCAGTAGACGTTTTATGACACCAAAATTTGTTTCTCTGTCATTCACTTGTCTCTCATCATGACTCATGTGTAGCGTGCACTTAACATTCACCCAAACATTCTTGCATATCTATGATATTATACCTATTTATCTGTCTGTCTGGGACAACATCAGTAGGCTCAGTCACTCTGAGCTTAATTTCAAAGGGCTATTTCAAACTTTGTTTTGTTTAATGACATATCAACCCTGTGGGTTATTTAATGCCAAAAATGTCAGTATTAGATAAAATTTGGTACTCGAGTTTCCTTTACAGGTGTATATTAGTAGATAGTTTTGTGGGTGTATTTTTATATTCAATTCATGATTTTCGGTATATTTTTCTTTTTCTCAAGAAGGATGAAATGTCAGCCATGTTAGTATTCTCAAACAGATCCCTCGTATTTTAAACTTAATTTGTCTTGTAAATTCGGTTATTTCCTATAACTCCAACATTAACAAAGGGGAACCACTCTTGACTGATAAATTATTTATTTATTGATCTACTAGGAAAAAATGAAGACAGGGGTTGGGTTAGTTTTATGGGAAAATAAATAAATTTATCAGTCAAGGGTGGTTTCACTTTGTTTATGTTGGAGTTATAGGAAATAACCGTAAATTCTTTGTTCCTTTTCATTACATTAGTATAAATGATAAAATTTTTAAAAATCGTTATTTCTTATACAGTAATACAGGCTCCCTCCGATCAATCAGCTGGTCATGTCAAGCCATAGCACCTATATGATTGCCCCAACCCTATTGCCCTATGGCAAGCCCCAACCCTTTTTATCATATGGTTACTAGAAGGCAGTGGCTGACAGTCTTCATCTCCTGGGAATGACATTAAACTCTATCTGATGTTGAAGTTCCAGTTTTGGAGTTCTGGGAAATGTGGAGCACCCCTTCATCACCATTGCTCTCAGGTCCACTCTGACTCATCTATGGTTTGAATAGAAAATTTGTTTACAAAAAAAAAAAAAAATTGAGTTTTTAAAATTTTCTATCGCTATAAATCTTTCAAAACTTTGCCAGCATTAAATAACCCACTGTGGTTGGTATGCTGTAAAACCAAACCAAACACCCTGACCCATAAATTGTAAGAAAGTAAGAATATTGAAGGCTGTATTTAGCCAGAATGTCATGATAAAAAGTTACAATAAGATGGAGTAAGTAAAAGTGAACGGGGTGGCCTAAAGTCAGTATCAGCCAAACAGCGGGGGAATCTATCCCCTTTTCACTAGCGCTAGACCAAGGAAATTATTTTTAGCGTCAGTGACGGAGCGCCACACCTACCATCAGCTCTGCACTTTACCGCACAGATCCCTGTGCTACCCATACTCTGAGTTGGTGGAGGCCGGTATCGAAACTGGAACCTTGTGGTTCCTAGTTGGACGCTCTACTGACTGAGCTAAACCGGCGCTTTAGGATGGGGTAGAAACCCATAATAAAAGTAAAAGTACTTCATATTAGGAATTAAAAAAAAAAGATTACCATCTTTTTCTCATTTCAGAAATATATATATACACACACACACACACACACACAGATTAGTCACTGTTTCTATTTTTTTGTTCTTTGTAATGTGCACCATACATCTGGCCCTTATTTGCTCAGTTTACATCATATCTGACACATGTGCTAATGTCAAACTGTTCTGTACAAAGTATTGTCTGCAATATCCTCCACACTTCCTAACCTCTACGCATTTTTTTTCTTCTTCTCCAAAAAAAGATATCATATTCTTAACTAAATAAATAAATAATCAGAAATTTAAAACTGGTCTTACTAAGTCATATAACATTTCTTCCAAGTTCCATTCCCAGAGAATTTAAATTTTGTTAGCATTCCAATACTCTGTGTGTATGTGTGAGATATATAGAGAGGGAGGGAGGGAGAGTGATTGTGTATGTATTCTGGGCATTTTTGTTTTATGACCCCTTTTTGTTTCTGTTTATTTTCAGAGCACAATAAGCTGTTTAAAAGATTTACATTTTTATCTTTCACTCATTCTATACATTCCACAAAGGTTATATGGAAATAAAACATTTGTCATTTAAAATAAACTTAGTTTAATTAATTTTACAGATCATGAGAGATGCCACTCTTATCATTGATACTGTAGAGAAGAAAAAAAGTGATTATAAACATTTAAATTCATTGGCTAATTATATATATATATATATATATATATATATATATATATATATATATATGTGTGTGTGTGTAATATGAAAAATTGAAAAAACACAAATTCACAAATAAAGTAATGTTTATGAATTTGTGTTTTTTCAATTTTTCATAATATCACATACTGTCAGATTCATTTCCAATTTTTCTTCACACATATATATATATATATATGAGAAATAAGAGGAAATTACAATATGGTGAAAGGTAGACAAACATCCATTTTGTACAGCATCCGTGTTTGTCTACCTTTCTCTCACACACACACACACACACACACACACATATATATATATATATATATATATATATATATATATATATATATATATATATATATAGACTAAGGTCTGAGGATCAAATAGAACAGAAGCTGACACTCACTAAGTGCCATTGATATGTCTGATATTCAAACTTAGATCTACATGCTCTATCACAGATAATGAGCACTATTTATAACTAAAGCAAATAATACATATATATATATATATATATATATATATATATATATCCCATCTATGGATCAAATAGAAAAATGTGTTTTATGAAAAAAAAAAAAGAAAAAAATTGAGTATCCATTAGGAATGAATTTATTTCAAACCTTTGTCAGCATTAAATGACCCTCAAGGTTGAAATGCCATAAAATAAACCAAACCCGTGAATATTGGTAGAAATAAATTTATAACTGTTAATATGATTGGTATTCAAATCTTTTCTTTGCACTGCGTGTTTTTAGGGAAGAAATGGAAATATATATATGTATATATATATATAATCTGACAATGTAAATTTGTATAAAGTTTATGAAAAACAAGAAAATATGTAAAATTAACATTTTTGAACCGACACTATAGAATTTCGGTTTTATTAAAACATCAACAGGACTAATAGTCATTAATCATATGAAAGAAAATTGTGGGACAAGCGAAAGCTTGTAATCCTTTGTTTATGATGTTTAAAGACCTATACTCAAGTTGTAAGGAAGTGCGTGGTGTAATGGTTAAAGTCATAGGAAATGGACTCATCAACACGAGTTCAAATCCTGGACGTGGTAATTGCATTTCACTTAGCGCTAATACCCTTGGGAAAGGTATGAATTCTACTCTCCCTCCAGCTATGGGTAAATAGTAGGGCAGACTGGGCTCTTTAACCTTTGTTAGGCAACCGGTCTAGGAGAAGGAAAACTCTGAATTCAAACCTGATAAACTCCGCTTAAGAAATTGACCTTGTGTCACATCCTGCTCGTGCGGAGGGGTTGGTAAATATATATACTCAAGTTGTAAGCAAAATTTGATTGGAATACTCAGGTCACTTTTCTTTTCTTTTTTTTTTTTTCTTTTAGAAAGTCATTTATTTTAAGGACCCCCTTTCCTTTTTCTTTTTTCCTTTTTTTTTTTCTTTTTGCAAAAAATATCTATATCAAATATATAAATTAAGAATGTATTTCTTTTTTAATGATATTGACTTTAATTTAATTTTCTTTTTTTTTTTTTAATTTTAGGTACCGATGGATGTTCCACAGAAACAGTTGAGACCACTAAAGTGACACATGAAGAGGTATCAACTGATAAGATTCATTCTCCAATTGTGAGGTAAGTTTAGTCTAACACATAATAGATATTTATATATATCATTTTTTTTCTTTATTATATATTCTTTTAATAAAAAAAAAAAAAAAAAAGAAAATAATTCAGCATATACAGGCTGATTGAAAAGTAACTCCCTATTTTAAATTAAATCTGGCCAGTTGTCAATATTCTCTCAAGTAGACAATACTTGTCCAGATTTTAGTTTAAGATAGGGAGTTACTTTTCAATCACCTTTTAGATTATATAAAGTGGGGAAATTTACACTACTTACAAAACCCCCTTCTCTATTTACATTTAATGTTTATTTATTTAAATCAAACTACCACGACACAAAAAAATCAGCAAACACCATGTGCAACATGCAGAACAGTGGACAATCAGCAGTGTATATCATGATATCCGCCACTTGAGATTGAACCAGCGACCACAGAATGGAGAGTCGAAACTCTACATCTGGGCCACCAGCCCACATCACAAACAGGGATCACCAAATCATTTAGTAATGGTAATCGCGCAGCTACCTAACCTTAACCTTAATCTAACCTTCTGGTCGTGGTAATTTGATTTAATTAATATATAATTCCACTATCTTCAAATTTATAATTTTCTGTTTTTTAGCTCGGTCGGTAGAGCATCTGCCTGGGAACCTCAAGGTTCCAGGTTCAATACCGGCCCACACCAACTCAGCACATGAGCTGCACTTCTTGGATTTGTCTGGTAAAATGTAGAGCTTGACCTTTGACACAAAAAAAACATCTTCCTGGTCTAGTGCTAGTGAAAAGGGAATAGACTCCCTTGCTCTCCAGTTGATACCGACAATAGGCCATTCTGCAGACTTTACTTTTTTTTTTTTTTTTATATATATATATATATATATATATATATATTATATACATATGTCTTAACTCTTAACATCCTGTTGAGAATTTTGAGAAGTCCAGAGCCTCTATAAGGGTTTATCAATAAATGGCTAAAAATGGCTTTTACATTTAAAGTTACCTGAGATATTTCCCTTAAATCAAAGACTTCTAAATATGTTTAATATTACATTTAAACAAAGGCTATCATTTGGGTAGATTAGAGAAATGAATGTGACTTCCGACCGGGTGGAATGAAAGCGGTATAGGATGTTAAGAGTTAAGGACGTTGTAAATTAACATCTGGGGGTGAGGTTCCTATTTTGGAGCTTTGGGAAGTGTGAGTACCCCTACATTGCCATTACTCCCAAGCCTACTCATTTTTTTAAACTCATTTCTTTTTTATTCATTTAAACCATAGATGCAAACCTAACAGGTTGCACTACTCTGACCCAGAGTATTAGTACCTGTAAGGGTCCATCAATGAGCTTGTTCAATACTTAGATGGGTGACCATTTAAGCAACATCAGGTACTGTAATCAACCAGATATCAAAATTGCTTGGTTCAGCATTAAATGCTCCGAAAATGGTTGATATACCATAAAACAACCAAGCCTGTTAGGGCTGCATCTATGGTTTTAATAGATCAAAAATTAGTTTAAAAGAACATGTTTAGAAATGTTTATACAAAAAAAAATTTTACTTTTATTCCTTCTTATTGGGTATTACCCAATAAGAAGGAATAAAATGAAACTTCTTCAGCAAACATTTTTTCATGCTCAGAATTGCGGAGACATGGAATAAACTGCCCGCGTCTGTTGTAGGCTGCCGAAGCACTGAGTCTTTCAAAGCCTCCATGCTTCCTGTGGTCCGCCGACACTATACCTGATGCCACTCTCCACATACATATGCACACACGTGCACACATATTACTACTGTAAACTGTTCATGTTCCTGACACTAATACATTATTCTGTGTACTTGACATGAGACTTTGATGAGTTGTGGTGCACCTGAGAACTATACACAATAAATTTTATTATTATTATGAAATAACCCAACAAGGGTTGACATGCCATAAAATCTAACTAACTAACCAACCAACCTTGAAGAGACTCAACAATATTACTCTTCACCTGGAGAATAAAGTAATTTCCAGTCTTATTTGCAATTAAATGATAATTTTGTGTTGTCTGCATTGACACTCCTTCCTGAATAGAAGCACCAATATCATCATGGACTGCTGTTAACGATGAAATACTTATTAGATTCCATCACTCCTTCCTAAATAGAAGCACCAATATCATCATGGACTGCTGTTACTCAATGGGTTCACAGGTGAACTAGCTCTACCAATTCTTGGAATTGGAAGCTCAAATTTTTGGGGATGCTGAACTTTAACGCAGCTCACACCTGTACAAAATTTCAGAAAAATTGAAGGGGGTGGGTGACAATTTTTTTTTTTTTTTTTTTTTTTTTTCTGGATTAGTGTAACCTAAAATTCCCATTGAGTTATCTCCCTTCGTCACTTCACCGTTCTTTGTTTTTTTTTTTTTTTTTTACTGTCTTTTGATTTGCCCGCTGTTTTTATTATGGTTTTTACAGAGTTGCTATGAGAAAGGCGTTCAATCGAGGCTCTACATTATTGCTAAGGTTTGTCTTTTAACTTCCCTCAATGGAAGTTCACAACTCTACTATTAGTAATTAGTAACTCTACACTATTTGACCAACCAACCAACCGACCGACCGACGTGTGCCATCTTCTCTACTTCTGTAGTTGTGTGAAATCAATGGCATGTACCAAGAGTGTGACCTTATATGTGACCAACGCCTTCAGCTCTTTCCAATCCCCGAGAAAAAAAAAAATTTTTGGTTATCTGAACATTAGTTACATAATTGAGAGTAATCGCCCCTTGTTTGTTTCACTTTGAGGAAGCCATATGTTTTGGTTGGCCATTTTCATTTTACCATAAATCTACACTGAAAATACGAATTAGTTTGATTCAATAAAACTGCATGTTTTGATACGAACATATCATAAACTGTGTTCTTAATTGTGCTTGCGCATTATTTGAAATGAACTTAATTGTTATTAAGAACACATTTTATGATATTTTTGTGTTAAAACATGCAGTTGTATTGATTTGAACAAATTCGTTTTTTCAGTGTAGATTCACGGGGAAATGAAAATGGCCGACCAAAACATACAGCTTCCTCAAAGCGAAACAAACAAGGAGAGAGGGTTACTCTCATTTATGTAACTAATTTTTAGATTACCAAAGATGCTTTCCCCTGTGTTCACTCTTTTATCTTGTCACTTGCCGGATCCTAAGTATTTTTAATCCAAGTTTTCAGGTTAGATTTAGACCTAACCCCACCTTGGTAGTTTCTTATAGATGTCTACCTGTGTGCTGATTTTTGATGAATGCCTCTCTTCCTATCTTCTTTTTTTTTTTTTTTTTTTTTTTTTAGATTTCATTTCATTTTAGATTTCATTTTAGATTTCATTTTTCATTTCATTTCATTTTTCATTTCATTAGATTTCATTTTTCATTTCATTAGATTTCATTTCATTTCATTAGATTTCATTTCATTTTTTATTTCAGATTTCATTAGATTTCATTTCATTTTTCATTTCAACATCTTTGAATATAAAATTTTTTAATCTATCTTGTAGATATGTTTTATAGAAGATTAGAAACAACTAAAGACTATTGAACTTTTTAATAAGCATCTCCTATCGATATGCATGTGTATGCATATAAATATGTATGTATGCGTGTGTGTATATGCGTGTTTGTACATATGTGCATCGATATGTGTGTATGTAAATTGAACAGATAATTCAAAGAAAAATATATTTTGGTATAGATGAAATTTTATATTTGCCAACACTTGTTTCAACCAAAATTTATTTAAACACACGATATTCTATTTAAAATTATTTCAAATATAAAAATAAAATGAAACAATAATAGAAATCACAAAAATAAGCATACTATCAGGGCAGAGTGTTTTTATTTTTTAAATTTTTTTAAAAATAAATAATTCTAAATAGAATACTGTGAACGAATTTTGGTTGAAACACGTGTCGACAAATAACAATAATAAATTACATCCATAACAAAATATATTTTTCTTATATTTATCTGTTCAATATACCTGTAAGATTCATTTCCATTTTTTTTTTTTTTTGTCACTTCCATATATGTGTGTGAATATGTATGTATGATATATATATATATATATATATATATATATATATATAAAAAGATGTTGTTCTGGTTCCAATGGGAGAAAATTCAATATTTTGAAGGTCCGCAAAATGTATTATGTCCTCAGAAAATTTTTTTTTAAATTCTTTTTATCTTACATATGCGACACGTGTTTCTGATCTGTTGTCTTCTTCAGGCATTGAATTATTATTTTGGCAGAATATGTCCGATATTTGATAGGTTGTGTGTGTTTCTGCAACTTTTCTATTATAATGGCTGTGTAATAAAGTTGCAGAAACACACACAGCCTATCAAATATCGGACATATTCTGCCAAAATAATAATTCAATGCCTGAAGAAGACAACAGATCAGAAACACGTGTCGCATATGTAAGATAAAAAGAATTTTTTTTAAATTTTCTGAGGACATAATACATTTTGCGGACCTTCTTTTTTATAAAATATATATATTTGTGTGTGTATACTTATCTGTATAAAGAGTGTATGTGCTTCTGTATTAGAAAATGGGTAGGGAACATTTTTATGTTTGAAGGACACCTTGAAATTGGAAAATCTTTTAATAAAGACGTGCACAATAGATTCTTGTTTTCAACAAAATCTAAAATTTAAACTTTTAGTAAATAACTTAGTCTAAACTTGATTTTATATATATATATATATATATATATATATATATATAATCACCTGAATGAAATGAAACACTTTAATAACTTGTTGAGATTACTTTTTGTGAGAAAGCCTTTGGATATCAGATTCTAAAGTACACATTACTAATTTGAAATGGTCTTTACACGAAGCCATTGAAAACCATACTTGAAGGTTCACAAAAGCTGCTGCTATGGGGGGAGATAGTAGGGCAGACTGGGTTCTTTAGGCTTGGTTAGGTTGAAAATCGACCCCTCTGTCAAAACCTGTCCATGGTGGGGGGATCGGGTAAATAAATACAAGGCTGCAGATTCCCTATCCATGTTAGATACAATACTCGATATATGCCATTAAATTAAAGGGAAGCAACTCTAGTAAAACCAAAATTTACATGGTTTACCAGAAAAAAAGTTACAGAAAATAATAATTATAAGCATCTTTTTATATATATATATATATATATATATATATATATATATATATATATATATATATATTTTTGCTTGAAGGCAATTACAATGCATGTATTGCATAAAATTCGATACTTTTTTTTATAGAAAATGAACTTGACAAGTGTAATCCCAGCAAAGGATCGCTCGGTGTGTAGAACATCGTACAGAGTGTTTCAACTTTATTAAATCTCATCTATATATATATATATATATATATATATAATTATTAGTGTGTGTTTGTATTCGTGTGTGTGTGTGTATATATAGTTATTTACTAAGCTTAGTTTAGATTGGCACAAGGCAAGCATGAGAATAGAACTCACTATCAATGGTCTGCTAATCTAGCTCACTAACCATTACACCATGTGTGTTTGTATGTGTGTTAGTGTATGTGTATGTGTGAGTGTATTCTAATACTGAATAATGGATTTTCATTTAGTTTAATTTTACTGTTTACCTCATGCGAAAAATAATTTTTTTACAAGGATTTTTGGAGGTTTATTCAAGTGTTAGTATCTTTGTTAGTATCATATTCTCGATATAAATGAATATATAAAGTCATTTTTTTTTTAACTATGTAGGTCCAAGCTGGAACTCAAGTTCCTATTTTATATACTTTCTATGCTTGGCCTATTATCTATTTTTTTTTTTTTTTTTTTAACTATATTACATCGATTTGCCATTTACTTGTATTTAAATCATTCTTGATAATTAATTTTTTACTAAGTCTAAGCTCCCTGAAATAGACTATAATGCCAAATCTCTAAGTCTTTTGTTATTTCTTTACTTATATATTTGCTCTGTGACTCTAATACTAAGAGCACACATTGAGCTCTCAATCTGCGACAGGTTTTTTTAAATAAAACTCTTGTGTCGTAAGGAAGATTTCTTCTCTGGACTTTTGGATATATATATATATATATATATATATATATATATATATATATATATATATAGGTAAGACTAAAAAGAAGTTAGGTATAAAATTGCTTTTGTACACAAAGAGCAGGAAGGAAACTACTTTTTTAGTCTTACCATCCTTAATCCCACGAACAATAAGACCCACTAATGTAGCTTAACCCCCATATATATATATATATATATATATATATATATATATATATATATATATATTAAAGTAAATTTTATATGTACAATGAATGCGTTTCTCAAAGTTCTAAGCATAAAATAACCCTAGACTAGTTGACATGCCTTTATTTATTTATATTTATTTATTTTATATATGTGTGTAATGTATATATGTTTTGTTGAACCCAACGGACAATTCTTGTCTGACTTTTTCCTTTTTTCTTTTTTTTTTTTTTTTTTTTTTTCTTTTTTAATCCTTTCTAATTGTCTGACCATCTTTTTAATATCCGGGTGGAATTGGTGTAAGAATCCTTCAAAGGTTCTAACACGAGTACTTTCTGCACTACTCAGTGCCATCATCAGGCGTGGAACTGGTGAGATGTTTCCATTGTTTCTTTTTCAACCAACAGTAGCAGTCGAAATAAATAGGAGGAGGAGCTCACAAATTAGAAAGGATTGGAAAAAAAAAACTCATCAGACAAGAATTGTCCGTTAAACATGCTTTAAAGGAAAAAATGCAGCCAAAATATACTTATACACACACACACACATATATATATATATATATATATATATATATATATATATATATATATGTTGTGTATTTTGGCAGCAAGTTATTTTTCAGGCATGTGTTATCGAATAACACGGAGTCCTACTTCATTATTTGGATCTATGTCTTTTCCAGTCGTCTGGCGATCTTTCTGGTGTTTGGATCCAATTGAAATAAGATATTTCCCATACTGTTATCCCGAGCGCTTTCGACTGCTTCTTCAGTCATCATCATGGGGTATATGAGTTGGTTTTAGGTCTTTTATCTATGTTGTTTTGGGTTTTTTTTTATTTGAAGAGTCTATTATTTTTTTAGAGGGTTGCAAGTTAAGTGTGTTAGTTATTAAAGATAGTTAATGTTATGTCTGACGTTGAATGCTATTTTATTGATGTTAGGTTTATTATTTATTATGCATATTGCTTCAAGAATTTGTAGGCATTTCTTATGGTTATTTTTATAGATAATTTTGGTGCTTTCAGTGAGAATTTTCCTAATATCTGGGGAGGGGGATTTTTCTGGGTGTTTTTTTTAATTAAGTGTTGTTTTATGGCACTAGTGTCGGAGAGATCACCAGATGACTGGAAAAGACACAGGTCTAAATAATGAAGAAGTACTCTGTGTTATTGAATAACACATGCAAAAAATATATATATATATATATATAATATAATAAGATAAATATATAAAGGTTTTACATATCTATTTATTAGGTGACAAAGTAACATTCACAACCATATTGGTTTCATGCGATGCAATCATCAGGTGAAGATGTTTCAAATGTCTGAAACATCTTCACCTGATGATTGCATCACATGAAACCAATATGGTTGTGAATGTTCCTTTGTCACCTAATAAATAGATATGTAAAACCTTTATATATTTATTTCATTATATTATATAACAGCTCTATTTTATATTGAGCACTCTACCAATAATACTGCCTTTGGTACACCATTCCAGCAAAAGCTGAAACAGTGACCATCCCACACACACACTATATATATATATATATATATATATATGTGTGTGTATAAGTATTTCTGTTTGTCTTTGGATTCTAAATTATTTGAATGTTTGTGTTTTTCAGTGATGACACTGACCATGGAGGAAGAATTTTGCCGAGCAGAAGTGAAGCTGGCATTTTTGAAAACGAACCTTCAGTTATACCAGGAGTTATACGCCATGCAGAACGCCTAGATGAAGACAAGCTTCCTGAGCATGGAACTGCCAGGAACTTGGCTGCAAGGTTTAAGGAGATTCAAGATGAAACAGCCAAGACGTCTATCTCTCAGAAACGCGAGATTACTCCAGAGCGATTCACAGAGAAGGCAGAGTTTGTTTCAGAGCCACGTTCTTCAATCGAAACCTACGAAGGAAAAGCTGAGTCTGGAATATTTGAGAGTCAACCCGACGAGTTGAGTGACCACGTTATCTCCGGCTACACTAAGAGTGAAGAGAAACTTCCCGAGAAAGGTACCACCGGAAACATCATAGAGAAGTTCAAGAATATCAAAACAACCCCAGAAGAGAAGCCCAGAAACAAAAGAGAATTGACTCCTGACGGAACTGGAAAGTCTGAGTATGTGTCGGAACCGAGGTCGAAATTTGAGGAATACGTTGGTAAGCCTGAGAGTGGCATCTTTGAGAGCCAACCAGTACGTGATCCGAATGTTATCCGTCCTGAAGAGGAGTACGAAGATGAAGTTCTTCCCAATCAAGGTACTGCTCGAAACCTGGTGGCCAAGTTTAAGCAACTACAAGACGAAAAACCAGTCGTCAATAAGAAACCAATAAGTATTCTTCCAGTTGACGGAAACCTCGAACCATCTGTTGTGGAAAGCCAGCCCATAAGCCTAGAAGGCGTCGTCAAAGAAGGTGATGAAATGGAGGAGAAATTGCCAGAGAAGGGACAAACCCGCAACCTTCTGGCAAAGTTTCGAGAAATTGAAAGTGGAGGGGGTTCTCAGTCACCTTCTCCTCGTAGCCGCAAGGAATTCACCCCACCACGTGAGCACCCTCGGGGGATGACTTATGGCAACCAGGATAGCGGCGTCTACGAAAACACTCCCATGAAGGGGCTGGAGTATCAACCGGTCAAGATTGAAGGAGGAATCTTTGAGAATCAGCCAGTCAGTCGACCAGATGTGGTGAAAGAGGCAGACCGTTTCCAAGAAATGCTTCCAGAGCAAGGAACTGCCCGCAGCCTGCTTTCAAAGTTCAAGCAGATTCAAACCAACGCCACGGTCAAGTCGCCCACCTCCCCAAGGTCGATGAAAGAGTTCACCCCACCACGAGATGACTTGCCTGCTGAACAAACAGGACTCAACGAGAGTGGAATTGTTGAAAATGACCCACAGTTTCGACCAGATGTCTTAAGAGAAGCTGACACAGATTGGAATGAAGGAATGCCTTCCAAGGGATCGGCCAAAAGTGTTGTCGACAAATTCAAATGCATCCAAGAAGAGGCAAAGAAAGAGTCAGCAAAGGCGATGCCGAAGAAGGTAGGCTAAAACTTCCAATGATCCAATCGGATCTTTTTTTTTCTTTTCTTTTTTTTTTTTTTTTCCTCCTTCCATCTTTTTATTTCAGATAAGAAAACAAAATCTCTGATATCGGGGGTCAGTTAATCTTCACCCCTAATCCACTGTTATCCGTTTTTTGCGATGCTCCGCCATGACATTTTTTTTTTTTTTTTTTTTTTGTGACATTTTTCCTCCACGGCACACTTTCTTTTTTTTTCTTTTTTTTTTTTTTTTTTTTTTTTCTTTTTTTCTTTTTTTTTAATAAAATTTTTTTTTTTTTTAATATTTTTTTTTAAAAAAGAAAGAAAAAAATCTAACAAATTCCATTTCTTGCTTTCATTGTCAGACATTTTTTTATTTTTTTTCATTTATTCATTTTCCTTTTATCTCATCACACCACTTTTTTTTCCTTTTTTTTTTTTTTTTTTCCATTATTTTTTTTTCTACTTCCATCAACTTCATCCCATAATAGTTACATTTATGAAGTATATTTCAAATACTAGGCAACAACTATTATGGGATAGTGGTTGTATAATTTTGCCAGAAGTCATTTTTTCATTCAAAGTGCTAGTTCTTTTTTTTTCTTTTTTTCTTTTTTTGCCTTTGGTTGCTGCTAAAATGTTTCATCTGAACTATTTTGTTACAATTCTTTAAGTATCAATAACTCTTAGACATTTTTTTTAATAAAAAATAACAGACAACTTATTATATCCTATTTTACTTTTCTTTTATATATATAAGCTTCTCCCAATTCTTTATTTAATGTCTCGGTATTGGATTAAAATTATCTAAGAACTGTTCAAAGTTTATTATTACTTATGTTAATGTCCTTCAGATTTCTCTTGATTTTGTCTTTGTACCTGAACTTTGGTCTACCGATTCCACGTGACCCCTCTCTCAGTTGAGAGTACAGAATCTGCTTTGGTAGTCTGTCTACCCCAAGTCTGTTTAGGTGACCAGACCATCTCAGGTTGTATTGGACAAGTATTTTGTGCATGCCAGGAATAGTTTCTCATTTAGTAACCTTTTCTTAGGTTACAACCATATATTGAATTAGATAGACTAATGAAATTAAATATGAACACAAAAAAGATTACTCATTTTTACTTTATTTGAATTGATTTCAATATAAAGTCATACATAGGATTGCTTTTAATACGTTTGAGAATAAAACAATATTAGAAATCAATAACATCAAGTAATTATTTATAAAATACGGTGTTGTTAAAACCGATATGCAAATTATTCACACTATATACTGTGTAAATATTCATTTCTTGATGATATATAACACACATTGCAGAACTTTAAATACATTAATACCATGGGCTGTTTTGAAGCAAGTCTATCTCAGCTAGACCTTAATAGAAACATTAATAAGATGCTAATGCTAATTAAGATTAAATGATGATTATTTGATAATTATTGAGAATATAATGTAAATAACTACGGGAATTGTGACCTTGGTAGTGATGTTGTTTCAGTTACAAGCACACACACAATCTCCATTATAATGATATTGAACAATTTTTACACAATTTTGATCCTATAGTGAGACATCAGATTTGAAACCAGGAGAGGTTTGTTTTTTTTTTAAATGTAATAGATTTAATTTGTCTGTTATCTTTGATATAATATGCCTAAAAGGAAAGAAAAATGGTGCTTAAATGCACTCTATGTAAATTCATACCACAAACGGTTTCAAACAACTCTTTGTGTAATTTTGATTTTTCAGACTGTTGTCCTCATCTTTATTGTGGTATATAAAAACAGATTTCAGCCACTGTATCCTCCAGTCTTCCTCAGGTGATTCCTGTGTGTCCAAGCATAGCAATTGACCCTACCCTGGGGGGGGAAAAAATATTTTGAATAGTTTTGCTGTTGATCAAACAAGGCATCAAAGAACTTTTGAAGATCTTATTCAAATAATGCCATGCTCAGATACACAGGAAAGGCTGGAGGATACAGTGCCTGAAACGTGATTGTACATACCACTATAAAGACGAGAACAGCTGTACGAAAATTCAGAATTATACACATCCAAACTGTAGATTAGGAGTTATCTCCCTTGGACTGTTTATTGATCAAGATAGATACGTAGCTAAAGTTACTGCAACTAGGAAAGTGAAATTTCCAGCAGTGATTGGCAGAAAAAAGGTTATGATTTAGTCCTGTATAGTGAGTAATGAAACAGTCCAAGGGAGATAACTCGTAATCCAAACATCTACAAATTTAAGACAAATTTTAAAATGATAACGACTTTTGTTTTCTAAGAATTAATCATATAATATATTATATGATATGATACATTATGATATATTATTATATTATATATATTATTATATTATGATATATTATATTATGATATAATATATTATTATATTATAATATGGTATATGATAATAAGAATTGGTAGAAAACGTCTATAACATTGATTTTGTGGTGAATCATTACCATTCTAAAATTTGTTTGGACTATTGAATTCATTATATGTTGCTTTTGTCATCAACATATTTTTAGCCAATTCCTCATTCTATGATTTTGGTGAAAGTCATTATCATTCCAAGAGAAAGAGAATGGATTCCAAGAGTTCTTCAGTCTATTGATCTAATTCTTTATAGCTCTTCGCCTCACTCAGTTAATGAGATAGGTGTCCAGACTAGTTATAGTGAGTTCAATTATTGATAGGTTCCTAATATTTCTGACTTTGTTATTATTTTGACCAATCAATTCTCCAGCCTTCCTTGGGTGTACAAACCATATGAATAGATGATCTCATTTGTGCGAACACTATTTTCTAGTTTGTAATATTAGAAAAAAAAGAGATCATTCATTCATTCATACGCACATATATATATATATATATATATATATATATATATATATAATGTGAGTAAAGGTAGAATGTACATGGGGCCAACACCTGATTACTGATAGTTTTTCATTATGCAAACTTCAGATTTTATTTAGTCTGAAGTCAAAAACTGTCATTAAACAGGTGTTAATTTCATATCCACACTACTTTAACTCAAATATAAATGCTCTATCAATGATATTGAGCACTATCTGCTTAGAAATATAGCACCAATATATATATATATATATATATATATATATATATATTCTTTTTTGTGACGATTAGTTTTCACAATTCCCAACAATTTTCTTGTGATGGAAATTATTTTCAAAGCTATATATATATATATATATATATATATATATATATATAGCTTTGAAAATAATTTCCATCACGAGAAAATTGTCGGGAATTGTGAAAAATAATCATCACAAAAAAGAAAAAGACCAGAAATAAGGGAACACGATGTGCTGATGTCAAAAGTGAAAATTCACTATTTATCAAAATGAAAAAAATTAGAAATTTATTGAGAAATCGTCTAAGAACGATTTTTCATCGGCACATTAACTTCCCCCATTTCTGCTTTCTTTCTCTCTTTTTATTTTTTTTTAAAGCCATATATAAATTTTATACCTCGACGTGTGTGTGTGTATATATATATATATATATATATATATATATATATATATATATATATAAGTTTTATAGAAAAAACAAGATGTTAAAAATGTTTTTTCTATAAAACTTTCTTACATATTGTCGGATTCAATATCCATTTTTACCTTTCGTATGTATGTATATATACACACACACACACTTTTTCTATATGAATTTCGCAGCTGAGGATGGCCATAGAATAGATCAGTCAAAATAAAGAAATAAGATGAAATAGTTCAAATAATCCTTGGATTCCATTTTTTCTCTGTTATTTCAGATATTGGCCTAGATTTAACGGAAATCCATTAACAAGTATCTCAACATGTCAATTTGGATTTTATGTGCACACACACATATATATATTAAAGAATCAATATTACATTATCAGATCATATGACAATGTGATCAAAAAGCTGAAGCAAAGTGAAATCCAATATCCTATGATACATACTTTGTGGGAAGAGGGTTTTCCAATCACTTTTGGTATAGAAAATTATAACATGAATAAATCTTGATTAGTATTGAATTTAATGTGTAAATCACATGCACACATGTGACAAGGCACCCAAAACAAACAGATAGCAAAAGACTCTGACAGATAGTCTGGCTCAAGGCCATTTGAGTGGCATGGAACTTTGTTTGACATCAGTATTCAAAGAGAAATGAGCCTCATTCAAAAAAGAAAAGAGTAAAAAAAAAAAAAATTTTTTTAAAGACTAAACTATGCAAAAATATTAGATATCAACTAGGGATGTAGAGTCTGAACACAAAACCTTTGACTCCAACTCCTCTAATTTTTGCACCTCCGACTCCTCTTTATATAATTAAGTGATTATGGCCTACAAATAAATATAAAACCATGATTTTTTTATTTATTTCTATTTTATAAGGAATGTCCACTGTATAACTTTATAGACTAAACTAGGGCCATACAAAGTGTGTATTTAAATGGAGTTGGTATAGTTTTCTCATTGGTGGAGGAGGAGAAGCTCTCAAAGCAGTTTTCACTAAAGAGAAACAAGCTCCTTTGGTTTGAATTCAGTTTTCCTTTTCCAAGACTGGTTGCCTAACCAAGGTTAAAGAGCCCAGTCTGCCCTACTATTTACCGATAGCTGGAGGGAGAATGGTTGTATTCATAGCTTTCCCCAATCACTATGGGAAATGCAAACAGCTGCATCCAGGATTTGAACTCGTCTTGCTGTGTCCATTTCCTTTACCCCACTTGCCTCCAAACCAAATTTTACTAACTCCAACTGCAGTGACCTTTAATTACTTTTGACTCGGACTCCACTGCATTGATTTTAAATCTGGTAATTCTCTTTACTCCTTGTAGTGGACTAAGAAAAAGGCTGTTCAAATGAGAATGGGATATATAATGCACATTTTCAATTGACATGTTAAGATGGTTTCTTTTGTATTTCCCAAATATCCAAGACTATTCTCCATAAAATTACCATTTTTATATTTTTAGACTCCCGCTTTTCCTCTGACCCAATTTGCAAAAACATCATTTTAAATTCTAAATCCTTGCCAATATATATATATATATATATATATATATATATATAGTTGAATGAAGTGACAAATAAAAGTTTTAGCTTTTCGTTTACCTGATGAATGCTTTTAGCAGAAAACCATTGGTAGTAATATCGTTCCCAAGTAAATGAATAAAAGCTAAAACTTCTATTTGTCACTTCATTCAACTATCAACGCTCTATCACAGATATTAAGCTCTCTTCTAATAACACTGTACGTTGGATTACTATTACTTTTTCTAGTTTACTAGTACCAACCATACACATTATATATATATATATATATATATATATATATATTATATATATTTAATTATATGTGATTAATATAATCCACCTTATTTGTGCCCTGTCAGCTAGGGCAGAATACACTAATTCCACCTCTGCAGAGAGGTAAAATCCCCCCCTGTGTTGCTTAAGGACGGAATCTTGGTGTCTGAGCAGTCCATTACATACAACACTCCATTTTGACCACATATGTCTCACCACATATGTACTGCCCATCTAGATCACTGAAGTTAAGCCAAGATAAGCCTGTTCAATACTTAATTGGCTGATCCCTTAAGCAACAGCAGGTACTGTAAGCAATCTCAATCCATTACATACAACACTCCATTTTGACCACATATGTCTCACCACATATGTACTGCCCATCTAGATCACTGAAGTTAAGCCATGATAAGCCTGTTCAATACTTAATTGGCTGATCCCTTAAGCAACAGCAGGTACTGTAAGCAATCTCAATCCTTTGTTTATCTTTATTCAGTGTTAAATGACCCAAAAAAAACAACCAACCAACCAACATAGGTACTGTCCCTAAAATGTACCCCTTTTATCCAGTGTTTCTTAGTGAACCATCTACACTCTTTTTGATGGCCACTGTCATTCAAACAGCTCTCTGCGGGGGAAGTCCCAGTGGCATAGTGGCTAATGTTCTAGACTGCAAAATCATAGTGAGTTCAAACTCCAGTTGTGCTATTAAATTCACTTTTGGACTAATACTCTTGGAAAAGGTATGAACACCCCCAGTTACTGATTTATAAGAATGTCTGTGGCATTAAATAACCTATGAAGGTTGATATGCCATTATACAAAGAAACCAAACCTCAAATGGTTCTTCCTTTCTCTTGACATAATAGTTTTTACCAATGTGAGAAAAAAAGGGAAAAGGTTGAATTTGCATACATCACAAGACTATTAATGAGTCAAAATTATTAATAAGTTTCATCTAGAAAGATAAATTTAAAAATATTGCTACTATAATGGTACAAAGGTCAGAGTTCTTTTTCTTTCTTTTTTCTTTTTTTTTCCCCCCAGAAATATTATCAAATTTTTTTAAATTTATTTATTTATGTAAATCTGATAATTTTTGGAGTTTAGTCTTGATAGTTAAATGACTAAAATTAATTCATATACATTTTTTTTTTCTTCTAAAATTAGTGTTCATTTTTTTTTTTTTTTTTTTTTTTTTCTTGCTAAGTTTTTCTGTTCAAAGCTAGTGTTTGTATTTTTCATCGGCTTATTATAAACATCAAGATTATATATATATATATATATATATATATATATATATATATATATATAATGTTCTATGGAATGTTGGTCACCACTAGTTAAATGTCTTGTTGATACAAGTGGAACATTTTATTTATTTGCTTGTAAGGCTGTCATTTGTCAATGATATTTTTGGGGGCTTGGGGTTCAAAAGTTCAGCCTATTCTCTCCTCCTCCTCCTCCTCCTTCCTTTCTAGTTAAAGAACTCATTTTAAAAATGCGTTGTACTATCCCTTTGACCTGGGCTTCAAATACCATTACTACCCAGGGTTACATTCTTTGAAAAAGAGTCGTTCAACGTTCCAAACCATATTCAGACAGCTGAATCTCCTTGGATTATTTGGACTATTGTCCTCATCCTCATTGTTGTATGCACGACGTTTCGGCCAATGTGACCTCTGGCCTTCTTCGGGTGTTTCAAGTCTCATCTCAAAAATTCAGAGAAAGAAAAAAAATTCTCTTTTTGATGTTAATAACTTTGATGCATTCTTCCAATGAAATTTTTTTTTTTTTTTTTGGGGGGGGGGGGGGTAATAGCAGACTGAAAAACAGATCATGGATATTTTGATAACATTCTTTGTCTGTTCTGTTTATATGACTGCATTCACCCCGGCTCGGTTGAGCCAGCTCCGTCCAACGAATTCACCTGTGGTGAATTCATGGAAGGAGTAACAAGAGAATAGGAAATTCACAAACAGTCCCCAAACCCCTCATGCATATCTTGGTCAGGAGAAGATGCCCTTGTTGGTCACAGATTTTCCACAATCATAGTGATAAGTACGCCCAAAGCCATTGATTCCTGATGATGATGGAAACACCCTTTGGATTTTCGCCATAGTCCCTTTGGCTGGCTTGTGGCCCTCATACCACTGGGTGCCAGACCTGTCCGCCTTAGGTTACCAGGAACTTAAATTCCCAACAACATGGCTCTGACCCTACCAAGTTTACACGTCCATGCGACGATGAAGAGTGGTGGTACTTGAGAAATAACATCAAAAACCGGACTCTCGTGGAGAATTTTTTTTTTTTTTTTCCTTCTTACGGATTTCTACAACTGATAACAGCTGAAGAACAGATGGATCAGTGGATGCATTAGAAGCTAATACCCTTGGAAAAGGTATGCATCCAATTACTCTCCCTCCAGCTATAGGTAAATGGTAGGCTAGACTGGGTTCTTTAACCTTGGTAAAGGCAACCAGTCTAGAAGGAAAACTCTGAATTCAAACTTGTTATACTCTGTTTAAGAAATTGACCTTGTGTCACATCCTATTTGTGCAAAAGGGTTGGTGTATATATATATATATATATATATATATATAACTTAGATTTAATGATTATTGAATTGATTCTAACTGACAACCTGACAAGCACACATCTCCCATGCAAATGACAGCCTGCCTTAGTATGATTGTTTTGGGCTTTTTTTGTGTTCTTTTTTATTTTTATATAAATACACACACACACAGGGTATCCATAAAGTCCGTGTGCACTTTAAAAAAAATTTAAAATTACACAGACATTATGGTCACCCTGTATGTATGTGTGTGTATATATATATATATATATATATATATATATATTCATCAGTCTTTTGTTTATGCTTCTTTGTAAGTCTGCTTTTTTTATGTGTATATCATCAGTTCCAGATCAAATATATGAAAACCTTAATTTATCAGAAATAAATTTATTTCGGTTCACCTTTGCCTCTTCAAGTCTGATTTCATGAGATTATGAAATCAGATTTGAAGAGGCAAAGGTAGCCAAAATAAATACCAGTTTTTTGCTATGCATCTTTGTCCATCTACTTTTTTATTTTATTTTATTTTATTCATTTTTTTGTGCCAACATCATCAGATTCGAGATCAAAGTGTAGTACAGGTTTCATTTAAAGCAAGACATAGAATTCTCATTGCAGTATATTCACACCCTTCACACTTTTTTTTGCCCTGTTTTTTTTTTTTGGTTTCAGGAGGAATTATGTTATTTTTCTTTATTCCATAGTTAAACTAAAGCACATTCATGCTCCATCTGTGAGCAGACCAGCGCCTCACATCAGGTATATGTTGCATGAAGACATTTTTTTTTTTTTTTGGTTTTGCCAGTACCTCCCTTACTGCATCTGTAATAATCACTGCTGTTACTGTAATATTATTAATTATGTTTATATTAGATAATATTATACATCATTATTATTATTATATTCCTCTATATAAAAATCAATATGCCTATCTGTAGTGATTCAAAATAAGGCTTGTATTCATTTTTTGTTTAACCAATTCACAAATCCTTGTAGAGTTTGGATAAAAATATTTACAGAAAATTTGCAAAATAGAGTGCATGTTCAAACAAGTAAATCATATTTTAAAAAAACAAAAAACAAGGACACAATGTAGCATCTGTATTAGAGTCGCAGCTTGCTTGCTGCCGTTTGTCTGCCAATTCGATGGTAATTGGGCTTCTACAAGGGGTGTTCAAACTTTTTGCAAAGAGTTGTCTCTCTTGGCACAAAGTGAAGATGCCCGAGGACCAATGGTTCTTTCTAATGTTTTTTAACCACAAAATTATATGCAAATATATATATTGTTATAAAACAATAAACAGATAATGAACAATGAATAAATAAAACAATTTTGTCCAAATGGCAATTTAGCTGATACTAATAAGAAGGGTGAGACACTGAGATGAGGACTTCACTAAAGAGACCATATCTGCTTTTGGTGGCAGTGGTTGAGATGTGTTAATCTCCAGAAATCTTAGATTTGCTAGGGCTCCCATCGTAAACAAGCACGTGATTTTACATATTCTCATCCAAATCATCTGGGGTGATTTGGCGCAGTGTCCTATTTGACACTGCTCTAGCGGGCCATAAATAATACATTATAAGACCAAAGCTGCAAGCCTTAAGAAAAGCCTGATGTAAGGTATACAGTCTTTTGAAAATCCCTTCAGACATCTTTTATTAAAAAAAAAACTAAAAAAAACAAATACATCTACATATTTGACACTGCTCTAGCGGGCCATAAATAATACATCATAAGACCGAAGCTGCAAGCCTTAGGAAGTGGCTCACGGGCAAAGACTTTAGACTAGCCTGATGTAAGGTATACAGTCTTTTGAAAATCCTTGCAGACATCTTTTTTATATATAAAAAAAAAAAAAATTTAAATGAATGTATCTACACATTTGCATATTGGAAGTGTATTATTACTTGTGTTGACACTTTCTTGAGAGAAGTGTTGATACTACTGAATTATAATAATGATGATTAAAACTAATTCTGGGGGGTGGGGAGAAGTGAAAAAAAAAACCCCAAAGATTTTTGTTAGTGTGGAAACATCTGTGTCGTGTTTTTGGCATGGATGACTTTTTCAATGGCATAGCTTAGAATAATGCTGCAAAAAGAAAATTAATTTTTTTCAAACATTTGCCTGTTACGCTGTTGCGTGCTCCCTTATTAACATTTTTGCTTGCCTTTAGAAGGAAAAAAAAATACGGAAGGAATGGACATCAAACTGAGAAAAAAAATTTTTAAATAAAAAATATATTTATTGCTTTTATTTTTGAGGATTTGTTATCTCAATAACCCGCCATCTTTTTACCTACTATCTCTGTCCCATAATAGTTGCTACATTGAGAATATGAAATTTATATTCAAATGTAACAACTATTTTGGGAGAGAGGTGATATACTATCTCTGTCCCATAATAGTTGCTACATTTGCATATACATTTCATATGCTAATTGTAATAACTATTATGGGACAGAGATTGTATTTCTCATTGCTCATTTTCATTTTATTCATTACTCATTCCAAAGAGATTCATTTTCTTACTGTTTTTCAAGGCCCTCAGTAAGTAAATAAGTTGTACACTATATATATATATATATATAAAACTTGAGTAATGTGGAATTGGGATATTTAAACCGTTTATTTCTTTGCATACACATACTTATGCATAGATATATACCTATTATATATTTATGCAATATAGAGTGTGGCAAATCGGGGGGGGTTTTGGGTTTTTTTTCTTTTGTTCCTACTTTTACTTTTTATTTCTAATGTTTGTTTGTTTTTTTTTTATTCCTTTTATACAGTATTCGATTTCTCTCATATATGAACACATTGACTAAAAATTTTCAAAAGAAAAAAACAAACTACTGTTTTACCAAAAAATAAAAAAAAACTCAACAAAAAAAAAAAAACGAATGTTTAAAATTACTGAAGAAAACTACTTAACTTTTTTCTTCTTTTTTTTTTTTTTTTCTTCTTTTTTTTTTTCTTATAAAAAACAATGCTTTTTTTTATTTGTTTTTATGCTAAACTTACATCTCAACAGATTATGTGGTCATAGCAGCTAAATGGCTTCTGTATCTCTAAGTGATGATTAAAACAACACAAATAACGAATCAAATGCCGAAAATTATTTTCATTATTGAATTCTCTTGATCAAACATTAAATTTGATGAAGTATTTTCTCTTACTGAGAAAAAAAATGCTTTTTACTGTACAATTTCTCTTGCTACACACTTTCTACAAAAAAATCTGTGAATGAAACTTATTTTTCACTTAAACCTTAAGTTTTTGTTTCTTAAAACTCCCACTGGTAATGGCAGAGTTTATTTTGTAGCATTTTTTTTGCAGTTTTGAATAATGTCGTTGGAATTTAAGAATATTAATCGCCCCAAATACAGTATATACTTGTGTTTAAGTTGAATCTTAAAAACTTCATTTTTAGGTCAAAAATTGATGTCAGCCAATATCCATGAGTAATAATTTTTTAAGATCAAAATTCAAATATAATGGAAAGGACTTGGAGCAACCTTGGTTTTTAAAAAGAAAAAAATAATTAATTAGATTAATGATTTTATGAAAAATCAATCTATACACGGGCTCGACTTATACATGAGTATATACGGAAAATTATTTTTGGATTCAATCGTGTACAGATTATCAAATTTACTAAAATTTTAATATATTTATTTCTACAAATAAGCTGCAAAAACTACAAATCAAAGGGAGGTAACTTCAAAAACTGCCAATCCAAGGGAAATAATTTCATGCAAACATACACAAAGATTTTTTTTTCTTTTAATTGAAATTTTTGAAAATTAATTTTGGTTTCTGAAAAAAAAAAAAAATTGCACTGTTCTTATTTCAAATTTTATTAGGTGTATCGATTTACAATTTATTCTTCAAAATTTTAAAAAAGAAAAGAAAAAGCAAATCTTTTTTTTCCTCTTGGAAAATCTTAAATTTACCTTAGGTTTCAATCACAACATAAATACATTTTAAGTATAATTTTTCTCTAGTTAATAAGTGAAGTAAATACTACCTCTGTCCCGAAATATATATATTTTTTTTTTTTTTTTTACATTTCTGTGACTGAGGTAGTATTTATTTTTCATATTTCTTTGTCACTCTCCTTTCTTGTCTAAAACTCTTTACACCCCAACCCCATCCTTATTGTGGGCCACCTACAGTGAAATACGAAAGCAGCAACAACTTTTAAAGAAATAAAAAAAAAAACTGACAGTGGTAGAGCACCACTGTCAGTTGCATTTCGTGCTATTCCTGACACAGACAGCATGGTCACTCAGCAAGTGGACGTTTTCTCAACACAACTCTCACAAACACACCACCACCCCACCCAAACTTGACTGCCGTCTCTCATCCTGCACATTTAATCATGCATGTCCATACCTGTCATCAACCAAAAAAAAAAAATGCACCAATCGTTGCAATATGGCCGCAGATGATTGTGATATTATTTCTTATTTTTTGGGATTTTTTTTTTTTTTTTTTTTTTTCTTAAATCAGTTGCTTATGTCTGTTGTATTTCCTTCAGGGGAAAAAAAAAAAATATATATATATATGCATGCCCCTTTATTTTTAGTTTTAACACATGCAAACATTCACTCCTGTAAAAAGAACGTGGATGTTGTTACTTGCTATCACAAAGCACCCAAGCATTTTTATTTATTTATTTTCCTTTTGCCTGCTCCTTTCAGTCTTATTATCATTTGATTTGCATGATGTTGTTTGTTTACTTCTCCTACGGAGGCGTGGGTGAAGGGGCCTCCAAAAGATTTACAAGTAGTTAGTTCACTTAATGCATTTCTACCGACGTTATTATACTAGGTTGTTTGAAAATCAAAGATTTGTTTTAGCAACGCATTTTAATGCGAAATCAGTCATTATTTTTCACAACAATCTTATGTAATAACAAATTTTACTGTAGATTGGAGGGGCTCCCCTCCTCTAGGTACCGAGGCCCCTAATCTACTGCTACACCTCTGTTCTTCTGCCTCTCTTTTTTTTTTTTTTTTTTTTTTGTGTGTGTTATTAGTTTATTAGTTATAGTGAATCAAGTCTTAATTGTTGACTTTCTTTTAGTTTTTGCTTTGTTGTTGTCGTCAATGTTTGACATGCTGCCTTTCCCTATCACAGGCCTTGCCATTTACAGATCACGATCATGGCCACCTTTTTCCTCTTAACAACCAGGAGTCACGGATCACAGGGCAACTATTTTTTTTTAATTTTTTTTTTTTATTTTGTCATCATTGTCAGCATATTGTCACACACACCCCCACTGGGCTTGAGTTATGAGACAACCTCTCTAAATTGCTCTTCTCTTGTCTCCATGCACAAATTAATTTCCTCTTGGAGGCAAGGGTCTAGGGCACAATAGGGAATGTTCCAAACTTGCTTAAACACTGGCTGGGGATGTCTTGACTTAAGTTTCATTTTAGAGTTTAAAAAAAAAAAAAGATATGAATAAGATTTGGGATTTTCTTTCTTTCACATTGGGATTTGTTTGAATGATTTTTTATTTATTTTTTTATGATTATTTATTTTTTTCTAATTTTTTGAAAACTTTGTGTCTAATGTTTAACATAAGTCATTAAATAGATTTGCAAGTTTGTATTTATATGAATTCATCTGTGTGAATGTGGTTGTATTTTGTTTGTTTGTCCTTTTTTGTTTGTTTTTAATTTTTTTTTAAAAAAAAAAAAAAAAAACAGTTTTCAAATTCCCAGACAGCATTTTTTCAGGGTAAGTCAACATATCACTCAATGGACATTTTTTTTTTTTTTTTTTCAATGATCTCCTCTTCACATTGATTTTCATTGGTCCATTTTGTGTCATGTGACCGAACAGCATTCAGAAATGTCTTATGAACTTTCTTCTTTTCCTCTCTCATTTTCTCATTTTCCTTCAACCTTTTATCACTTCCTTTTCCTTCCTATACGATACTCTCCCTCCTCCTCTCTCTCTCCCCCCTCTCTCTCTCTCTCTCTCTCTTTCTGTCTATCTATTTCCTTCCTTCTCTTACACACTCGTGTTGTTCCTTGTCTTTTATCTTTGTAAACATTTATGCAAAAGTTGTCCCCCTTCTATTTTCGGTTTAACGCCATTTTGAGCTATTGATTTTCTTTTTTGTGCTTTTTTTTTTTTTTTTCTTTTTTCCTTACATAAATTTGGTATCAAATTTTAAGTTATTGATATTTCTATTTTAGTCTAATTTTATTTCTCAGTATTTCTAAATTTCAATCAGTATTTTTTACAGTCAAAATGATATTACATCATTTTGAAACCATACAGTTATTTAATAGACTAATATTTTTTCATAGGTAATGATTGAATGTTTAATAGAATTTTTTTTCTTTCTCTCTCGTTTTAATTCTATAAATTCTAATGGTAATTCCACTTGCATTTACACTCTCTTTTTTTACCATTTAGAACTTTTACCATCGAAAGAGAGCAGCCAGAACAAAAAAGTTTGCCTATTTCACCTAAATAAAAGCAAAGTTTCATAAAAAAGAAAAAATTCATATAGATACTTCCTTTAGTTTTTGACTACTGCACTATATTTCTTATGATGAATTATTTTGGTATCATTCCAAACATTATTTTTAATTGTTTCCTATTCAATATTTTCTAAATAATTTATTCCATTTAGCGTTCATTATTGAAACGTTTCAACTCTGTTCTAAGGGAGATAATTCTGACTTAGCAAATTTAAAATGTTTATTATAGACGGGTGTCATGGCTTGAATCAAATCCAACCCGTGGAAAATGGTTTAAGTAAATAATTTTTTTTTTAATCTAACCATTCCAAAATAGACCCGGCAAACACAATTTTATTTACAATTGAATCTAATAATACCACTGGTTGGCCAGAAACGTACATGGTATTTGGATGATTTTAAGACGGGTAAACTTTAAAAAAAAAAAAAAAGGTTAATAAGCTTTTAAATTAGGAAAAAAGAAAATCTACTTGCTTAAATCTATTTTAATGTAATGTTTGATCAAGCCCCCCCCCTTTTTTAGGGGGGTTTGGGGAATGGGGAGGTAATTACAAAAGTTTGGATAAATAATACCTTTTACTTTCTTATCTTAATGCGCTGAGGTCCTGGCTTTTACCTCTTACCAGTTTGGTTTGTTTAATGACATATCAACCCTGTGGGTTATTTAATGCCAAAAACTGTTAGTGTGAGATAAGACATTATTCAAGTTTCCTTTACAGGTGTCATTTTTGTAGAGATGTATTTCATATCTGATTCATAATTTTTGGTATATATTCATTTCTCTCAAGAAGGATAAAATGTCTTCACAAACAGATCCCTCATAATATTATTTGCATTTCAAAAATTATTTCTGATAGGAGCAAAAACTATTTTCCCCCTAAATTCCATTGCCCTGTTGGGAGGGGCTTAGAATGCACAGAGTATGTATCTCCTGCAGAAGGGTAAGAAAGAGAGAAAAAAATGGTTGTTCTGCATATGACACTAAACTGGATTCAGTGGTGAGTACTCTCCAGTGAAGATCCCTTGTGTTAAGCAGAGTCCAATCCTTTGTGAAGAAACCTTTGGTGGTTCCTTGGTGTCCCTTAATGTTGTGTATGATCCTTTGGTTATAGGCATTAGGAGCAGTTAATAAATATCTGTTCTTTTACAAAATCTAAATGACAAAGTGTATGTCATAAATACTTGGGTAAAGGAACATGTATACAATTTATACCGAATAAAACTGTGTTTTGGGTATGATGTTAAACTACATCTGATGGTGAGGCTCCAATACTGGAGCTCTGGGGAGTGTGAAGTACCCCTTCATTACTATTACTATTACTCCCAACTATCATCAAAGCAGAACATTTTTGCAAATTCTTAGCAATATGCTAGAGAGTTCAAGATCAAAAAAAGAATTCCATCCATTCTTAGATTGAGATGAGGAGGAGGAGGTGGGGTTACAGGATATTGATGGTAAATGTTGAAAAGGTTCACCTCAGCATATTGGTAAGGCAGCACAAAAATTCACAAAGAATTGCATGCTGGGTTTATACTGACAACTTCCTGAAATGCTGCTGGTTGTTAAATATAAGCCGATCGCTCTGAGGTGTTTAGACACGGCATACCTCACCCTGACCTTTTAGTGTTTACTCAAAACGTTGGTCTGATCATGGGCAGAAACTTCAATATCACTTCTCAGGTGTTTTAATAGGATCATTGTTTATAATCTTTTATACCTACATATAAATGTGTGTGTGTTTCTTCTATCTGTGTGTGCATGTATTTACGCAAACACCTCCCCCCATGGCAGAATGTGACACAAGGTCAATTTTCAAGCAGAGTACAGCTGGTTTGAAAAGTTCCTTTCTCCTAGGCCAGTAACATGTCTGTAATAACAAATTTTACTGTAGATTGGAGGGCTCCCCTCCTCTAGGTACCGGCCCTAATCTACTGCTACACCTCTGTTCTTCTGCCTCTCTTTCTTTTTTTTTTTTTCTTTTTGTGTGTTATTAGTTTATTAGTTATAGTGAATCAAGTCTTAATTGTTGACTTTCTTTAGTTTTTGCTTTGTTGTTGTCGTCAATGTTTGACATGCTGCCTTTCCCTATCACAGGCCTTGCCATTACAGATCACGATCATGGCCACCTTTTCCTCTTAACAACCAGGAGTCACGGATCACAGGGCAACTATTTTTTTTATTTTTTTTTTTTATTTTGTCATCATTGTCAGCATATTGTCACACACACCCCACTGGGCTTGAGTTATGAGACAACCTCTCTAAATTGCTCTTCTCTTGTCTCCATGCACAAATTAATTTCCTCTTGGAGGCAAGGGTCTAGGGCACAATAGGGAATGTTCCAAACTTGCTTAAACACTGGCTGGGGATGTCTTGACTTAAGTTTCATTTAGAGTTTAAAAAAAAAAAAGATATGAATAAGATTTGGGATTTTCTTTCTTTCACATTGGGATTTGTTTGAATGATTTTTTATTTATTTTTTTATGATTATTTATTTTTTCTTAATTTTTTGAAAACTTTGTGTCTAATGTTTAACATAAGTCATTAAATAGATTTGCAAGTTTGTATTATATGAATTCATCTGTGTGAATGTGGTTGTATTTTGTTTGTTTGTCCTTTTTGTTTGTTTTTAATTTTTTTTAAAAAAGAAAAAAAAAAAAAAAACAGTTTTCAATTCCCAGACAGCATTTTTCAGGGTAAGTCAACATATCACCTCAATGGACATTTTTTTTTTTTTTTTTCAATGATCTCCTCTTCACATTGATTTTCATTGGTCCATTTTGTGTCATGTGACCGAACAGCATCAGAAATGTCTTATGAACTTTCTTCTTTTCCTCTCTCATTTTCTCATTTTCTTCAACCTTTTATCACTTCCTTTTCCTTCCTATACGATACTCTCCCTCCTCCTCTCTCTCTCTCCCCCTCTCTCTCTCTCTCTCTCTCTTTCTGTCTATCTATTTCCTTCCTTCTCTAACACACTCGTGTTGTTCCTTGTCTTTTATCTTGTAAACATTTATGCAAAAGTTGTCCCCCTTCTATTTTCGGTTTAACGCCATTTTGAGCTATTGATTTTCTTTTTTGTGCTTTTTTTTTTTTTCTTTTTTCCTTACATAAATTTGGTATCAAATTTTAAGTTATTGATATTTCTATTTTAGTCTAATTTATTTCTCAGTATTTCTAAATTTCAATCAGTATTTTTTACAGTCAAAATGATATTACATCATTTTGAAACCATACAGTTATTTAATAGACTAATATTTTTTCATAGGTAATGATTGAATGTTTAATAGAATTTTTTTTCTTTCTCTCTCGTTTTAATTCTATAAATTCTAATGGTAATTCCACTTGCATTTACACTCTCTTTTTTTACCATTTAGAACTTTTACCATCGAAAGAGAGCAGCCAGAACAAAAAAGTTTGCCTATTTCACCTAAATAAAAGCAAAGTTTCATAAAAAAAGAAAAAATTCATATAGATACTTCCTTAGTTTTTGACTACTGCACTATATTTCTTATGATGAATTATTTTGGTATCATTCCAAACATTATTTTAATTGTTTCCTATTCAATATTTCTAAATAATTTATTCCATTTAGCGTTCATTATTGAAACGTTTCAACTCTGTTCTAAGGGAGATAATTCTGACTTAGCAAATTTAAAATGTTTATTATAGACGGTGTCATGGCTTGAATCAAATCCAACCCGTGGAAAATGGTTTAAGTAAATAATTTTTTTTTAATCTAACCATTCCAAAATAGACCGGCAAACACAATTTTATTTACAATTGAATCTAATAATACCACTGGTTGGCCAGAAACGTACATGGTATTTGGATGATTTTAAGACGGGTAAACTTTAAAAAAAAAAAAGGTTAATAAGCTTTTAAATTAGGAAAAAAGAAAATCTACTTGCTTAAATCTATTTTAATGTAATGTTTGATCAAGCCCCCCCCTTTTTTAGGGGGGTTTGGGGAATGGAGGTAATTACAAAAGTTTGGATAAATAATACCTTTTACTTTCTTATCTTAATGCGCTGAGGTCCTGGCTTTTACCTCTTACCAGTTTGGTTTGTTAATGACATATCAACCCTGTGGGTTATTTAATGCCAAAAACTGTTAGTGTGAGATAAGACATTATTCAAGTTTCCTTTACAGGTGTCATTTTTGTAGAGATGTATTTCATATCTGATTCATAATTTTTGGTATATATTCATTTCTCTCAAGAAGGATAAAATGTCTTCACAAACAGATCCCTCATAATATTATTTGCATTTCAAAAATTATTTCTGATAGGAGCAAAAACTATTTTCCCCCTAAATTCCATTGCCCTGTTGGGAGGGGCTTAGAATGCACAGAGTATGTATCTCCTGCAGAAGGGTAAGAAAGAGAGAGAAAAAAATGGTTGTTCTGCATATGACACTAAACTGGATTCAGTGGTGAGTACTCTCCAGTGAAGATCCCTTGTGTTAAGCAGAGTCCAATCCTTTGTGAAGAAACCTTTGGTGGTTCCTTGGTGTCCCTTAATGTTGTGTATGATCCTTTGGTTATAGGCATTAGGAGCAGTTAATAAATATCTGTTCTTTTACAAAATCTAAATGACAAAGTGTATGTCATAAATACTTGGGTAAAGGAACATGTATACAATTTATACCGAATAAAACTGTGTTTTGGTTATGATGTTAAACTACATCTGATGGTGAGGCTCCAATACTGGAGCTCTGGGGAGTGTGAAGTACCCCTTCATTACTATTACTATTACTCCCAACTATCATCAAAGCAGAACATTTTTGCAAATTCTTAGCAATATGCTAGAGAGTTCAAGATCAAAAAAAGAATTCCATCCATTCTTAGATTGAGATGAGGAGGAGGAGGTGGGGTTACAGGATATTGATGGTAAATGTTGAAAAGGTTCACCTCAGCATATTGGTAAGGCAGCACAAAATTCACAAAGAATTGCATGCTGGGTTTATACTGACAACTTCCTGAAATGCTGCTGGTTGTTAAATATAAGCCGATCGCTCTGAGGTGTTTAGACACGGCATACCTCACCCTGACCTTTTAGTGTTTACTCAAAACGTTGGTCTGATCATGGGCAGAAACTTCAATATCACTTCTCAGGTGTTTTAATAGGATCATTGTTTATAATCTTTTTATACCTACATATAAATGTGTGTGTGTTTCTTCTATCTGTGTGTGCATGTATTTACGCAAACACCTCCCCCCATGAGCAGAATGTGACACAAGGTCAATTTTCAAGCAGAGTACAGCTGGTTTGAAAAGTTCCTTTCTCCTAGGCCAGTAACTCTACCAAGGCTAAAGAGCTCAGTCTGCTTTAATGTCTACTCATATCTGGAGGAAGAAAAGTTGGATTCATACTTTTTCTGGGGGCATTAGCATGAAGAGAAACCCAAACAGCCTCATCTAGGATTTGAACATGGTTCACCAAGTCCATAACAATGACCATTATCCCAGGCATTCTTCCCTTCTTTTTTTTTGTGCATGTGCGGGTATATATATATATATATATATATATATATATATATATATATATATATTCGATACACGCACTTATACAGTCCCATACACCGTAAAAGAGAATATTTGATGTCATATTTCAAACCGTCTCCTTTTTTCAAAAAAAGGACTACCAAACGCTTTTCTCGTTATTTTGTGATAAAAATTTCTTATTACCTTCCCTATACCAACAAATGCCCTGAAGATGATCTAATTAATAGATTGAAACACTGCAGCGTCGGCCAATAAACTCCCCACTTAAACCTGTGTTTTTTCATTTTTTCTCAATATACTACATACCGTTGGATTCACTTCCTTTCTTCACACATATATATATATTAGGTACGACTCCAATTAAACACTTATTCTCCAAAAAATTATTGGCAAAAAGCCATTCTAAACAAACCATATATATATATATATATATATGTTATGTAAATAATATGGGTGTTATATTTATAAGTAAACAATGCTCAGTATCATTGATAGAGCATTTATATCTAAGTTAAGGTAACATGGACATGAAATTGGTCTGAAGATTGCATAGGCAAGAAACTGTCAGTGACCAGGCACCATTGACTCCATGACCATGCTACCCTAACTTATATATATATATATATATATATATATATATAATCATATGACCTATATATTTAATGTAAATAAATAACAGCTTTCAATTGTAAGTACATTTAATTTTTTCAACACTTTCTTTTATTTATATTAGTTAATATATAGGCCATGTAAGTTTCATTATCTATATAAGAAGCATATATGGAACCCATTCTTCAATATATATATATATATATATATATATATACACACACACACATGCACATTTTAAATCAAAATTGTGGTTTGTTTAAAATGTTGAGTGCATTTAGATTATGTCCCTTTTTTAAAGCATAACCCTGTTAAAACAGGATGTCTCACTGACACCGTTCCTAAATTCTAAAAATGTTCAAAAATTTGCTAGAAAAGGTGATGTCACATAGGTGGAATGAAGCCTTCTTCAAGGTGAAATATAATAAATAAATAAATATAATAAATAAATATAATGAATATAATATAAATAAATAATAAATAAATAAATATAATGAATATAATAAATAATAAATATAATTAATAAATAAATAAATATAATTAATTAATAAATAAATAAATATAATTAATAAATAAATATAATTAATAAATAAATAAATAATAATAAATAATAAATACAATAAATGAATACTCCACTGTATTTGACTTTCACATCATATTTTTTTCTTTCATATACGGGAACTTGAATAACAGCACACTAGTTTATATTACATTAGTGTAATATAAACTTTTGCCACTACCTTTTGTGAGCAGTACCCTTTGTGGGATCACTGCATGCTTAGTGAGGAAGACTAATTCAAAGGATACTGTGGAAACTAGGTATTAGAATATCATTTTCTTTCATGATCAAACACCCAGAACTTTCAGGTAGCATATTGTCTCCACTCATGTACTTCAACACACACACACACACACGTATATATATATATAGTGTGTGTGTGTGTGTGTGTGTGTGTGCACATGTGGTGTATAAACACTCAAAGGATTTAAAAAAGCAATTGTTATTAATCTTTGTTAATTGTAAATGTAATTAAGTGTTATTTTATCAGATTTATTTAGACACAAAGCAAATAATTCAACTACAAGAGAAAAGAGTGTCTTTTTTTGGTTTTTAAGTGTGTAATAAAATCTGCCATTATTTACTAAACAAGCCCATATCTGTTTTTTTGATAGTGCAATACAAAATCCTCCCTTTTAAGTCTTTGTTTTCTATACAGATTGACAGCATTTTATTCACAGTGCAATAATCTTGTAGATAAAACTGAAGGTTTAGTACTTATTTAAAAGTTTCTTAAAGGCACGTGGTGTAATGGTTACAGTCGTAGGAAATGGACTTGTCAACCAGAGTTCAAATCCTGGGCAAGGCTGTTTTCATTTCACATAGTGCTAGTAACTTTAGGAAAGGTATGCATTCAACTACTCTCCCTCCAGTTATGAGTAAATAGTAGGGGCAGACAAGGCTCTTTAACCGTGTCAAGTTAACCCATCTAGGAGAAGGAAAACTCTGAATTCAAACCTGTAAAACTCTGGTTAAGAAATTGACTGTGTTGCATTCTGCTTGTGCGTAGGAGTGGGTGTGTGTATGTATGTATATATATATATATATATATGTATATATGTGTGTGTGTGTGTGTGTGGTTTTTTAAAGTAAAATAATAACAATAAGGATATTATTTGATTGGAGGTTTCTCAGGCTCTTTATAGTATAAAACACCTCAAGGTTTGCCACATGGTTTGTTTGTTGTTGAGATCTCATTACCTGACCACAAGCTGGTGCCTGATCGATACGAGCTGGGTCACCTGGGTAAAGGTGTATGAGGTTGTAAGACCTAGATTACCTAATGATCCTGGGATAACATTACAATGTGGCCAGGGGCGCCTTTAAGGGTGTATTTCTTGATATACACCATTTTAAACAAACCATTTAATTCTACCTTTATCCTCAAATCTTTATGGGACTGAGGAAAATATTTTTTTTTATATATATATATATATGGTAATCCAAATGACTGGTTGTAAGGGATGATTCTATTTGGAATCTTCAAAATCTCACTGTATAACCATACTGTATGCTCTTGTAGGTGCAAACATATATTCATACAAGGATTTTTATAAATCCCTATTGAGAAATATTTAACTGTCAAAGAAAGAAAAACTTAACAAACCATCATTCTGTAATAATTTATTTCGATCAGAAACTCATAAGATTTTTTTAAATTCTTAAGAACCCAGCCTCATCAGACGGATTTTACAAAAATAATAATAATAATAATAATAATAATAATATATATATATATATATATATATATATATATATATATATATATATAATTTTTTTTTTAAAGTACAGTTCTATTCCTTCTGAACGTTTTCATTGAAAATGATATGATTTTACTTCTAAGAAACATCGGAAATAATTTACTATGAAAATTCATTGGAAATAATCTTATGATTATAAAAAATGAAAATGCATTGGAAATGATTTTATGATTTATAAAAAATGAAAAAATGATTTTATGATTATAAAAAATGAAAATGCATTGGAAATGATTTTATGATTATTGAAAATGGAACATTGGAAATAACTTCCCAATAATTCATTGTCATTGTATTATATAAATCATCTTGGTGTATTTGTATTTTTCAACTGGTGTTAAATGTAAGCGGGTGGGGTAATGCCAATTAAGTTTAGCCCTAACGACTTGTCTAAAATCCTGCAGTGATTGTAATTCACAAGTAGTTCACTCACATGGTGTTTAGCAAACTAAGCCACAAGACTTATGAGTTCAATTCTCACTGGGTGTCCCATACATCAGGCTTTGTGTGCCAAGCTTTCCTTTGTCAATAACTAATTTACGTCAACTTATGCTTTCTAGAAAAATATGTCCTATTTTCCAATTTATGTGTGTGTGTGTGTCGATACAAAAAAAATCTCCAACCAGCATGGTGAGAGAAAACCCCTCCAATCAATCCCCTGGTTACCTCGAGCCCTAGCACCTATATGATTGTCCCAATCCTATTGCCCTTATGGCAGCCCCAGCCCTCTTTATCATATATGTGCTAGAAGGTGGTCGCTGAGGGTGTTGGTGTCCTGGGTATGATGTTAAACTATCTGATGTTGAAGTTCCAATTCTGCTGCTTTGGGGAATGTTGAGTACCTCTTCATCAACTTTACTCCCAGGTCCACTCTGACCCGGAGTGGTAGTACCTGTTAGGGTCCTATCTATGGGTTAAATAGTAAAAAATGAGTTGTTTTTTTAATTTTTTAAATTGAGTACCCATCAAAAATGAATATAATGAAAACAACTT
This sequence comes from Doryteuthis pealeii, assembly GCA_023376005.1. Classification (NCBI taxonomy): domain Eukaryota; kingdom Metazoa; phylum Mollusca; class Cephalopoda; order Myopsida; family Loliginidae; genus Doryteuthis; species Doryteuthis pealeii. The sequence goes on along the minus strand of CM042168.1, from coordinate 14,046,916 downwards.
AGCATAAAATAATTTGATGGGTTGAACCAACCAGTTCAATAAATCCATTGTGATTTTTTTATTTATTTTATGTTGAATGTCACTTCCCTAAAGGTCAATCAATTCATGTCATTTTGATAATGGTGAAAAGTGTGTGCGTTTTCAACAAAGCGATATCCGTTCTGAAAGCTGGACACATATTGGATTGGCTAGGATCTCTTTTTTTTTTTTCTGATTTCTCTGGGGAGTAATGTTTTGATCTACACCAGAATTTCCAATCCATACACAAATTATTATTAGTTTGTTGGTTGGTTTTGAAGGCTGTCACAATGCGAGTGTAAAGAAAAAAGAAAGTAACTATGATGTTTTTTGTTAACCTGTCATTTTATTCTTTTAATATTTCGGGATGAAAAATCCCATCATCAGAAGAATACTGGAACTGAAAATTTTTTTTTTTTTTTTTTTTTTTTAGCTAGAATATCCTCCTAGATACACAAGGTTCTGGTGTCCTGGGTATGACCTAATAATGATCCTTAGTAAATAATCACAGCTTTTTTTTTTAGCTGTAGAATATCCGCCTAGATACCACAAGGTTCTGGTGTCCTGGGTATGACCTAATAATGATCCTTAGTAAATAATCACAGCTTGACATAACTATTCTTATACCAAATAATTTACAGTTATAGGGTATCAAATATTCCTATCTAATACTAATAATTTTCAAATAGATCTATTTGACTCATAGGTAAGACCTTAATAGGTTTACGTTGGTGTATGGCTTTCAAAAGGAACTATTTTAAAGTCGATAAAGTTGATTTGTAAATGAAGTTAATAAATTTCTTTCTTTCTTTCATTCTTTTTACACAATTACTCTATAGACCAACCTTGTACATACACAGGACCCTCATTTTAAAATTCAGCTCATTAATTTAAAGAACAAATACAAATAGATCTATTTGACTCATAGGTAAGACCTTAATAGGTTTACGTTGGTGTATGGCTTTCAAAAGGAACTATTTTAAAGTCGATAAAGTTGATTTGTAAATGAAGTTAATAAATTTCTTTCTTTCTTTTACACAATTACTCTATAGACCAACCTTGTACATACACAGGACCCTCATTTTAAAATTCAGCTCATTAATTTAAAGAACAAATACAAATAGATCTATTTGACTCATAGGTAAGACCTTAATAGGTTTACGTTGGTGTATGGCTTTCAAAAGGAACTATTTTAAAGTCGATAAAGTTGATTTGTAAATGAAGTTAATAAATTTCTTTCTTTCTTTCATTCTTTTTACACAATTACTCTATAGACCAACCTTGTACATACACAGGACCCTCATTTTAAAATTCAGCTCATTAATTTAAAGAACAAATACAAATAGATCTATTTGACTCATAGGTAAGACCATAATAGGTTTACCTTGGTGTATGGCTTTCAAAAGGAACTATTTTAAAGTCGATAAAGTTGATTTGTAAATTAAGTTAATAAATTTCTTTCTTTCATTCTTTTTACACAATTACTCTATAGACCAACCTTGTACATACACAGGACCCTCATTTTAAAATTCAGCTCATTAATTTAAATAACAAATACAAAAGCAATTCTCACTAATAGCTTTTATTTCTTTTGGTCTATTCCTATTTTGGAATGAGAACGTTTCTCGCCATGAATATAATTAAAATTTTAAAAAAGGACAAAGAAAGTCGATCACGAGGCAATGGGCATTGTGTAAGTCTCAGCAGAAACAAACTATAAATATGTCAGAATCCTTGTCATACAACATTGGCTGAAATTTTCTCAGGCAACGCGGAGAGTCATCAGTTAAGAAAACTGCTGGAGGAAAAACAAAACAAAAACGGCCATTGGCAGAGTATCCATTTTACTAAAGAAAAGAAAAGACTGTACTGAAATAAACCAAATACAAAAATAGTTGGTTTTGCAGGTACAGCTAAAGGGGTCAGGGCTAGGAAAGAAATTAAAAAGGTTGGTTAGTTAGTTGGATTTTATGGCATGTTAACACTTGGGTTATTTTATGCCAAAGACATTTTGTTTTATTTATTTTTGTTGAGTGTTCAATTTTTTTATTTTTCAAACTCAATTCTTTTCAACACACTTTTAATACTCATTTTTTAATCTATTTAACTTATAGATGGCAATCTAACAGGTTTATGGGTAGCATTGTCAGCTCATTTCGTAAAATCGTTGGACATAGACAATTTTTCACCTTAATTGGTTCAAATCACAATTTCTTGGGTATTTCTGATCCAATCTTATAAATATTTATATGGCTGGAAAGAAAAGAAAATAATCTTTATAGATATATAATTTTTGTGTTTTTATCCATTAAATTATTTTTTACAGTGAGTTAAAATGATATTTTGCTTGGAAAAGCCGAAAACAGCAAAAATGTAAATATGAACACAATGATTCCCTAACCTCTAGACATAAAATAACCCTCAACAGATTGACATGCCTTTAAAATAAATAAATCATCTGCCTGGGAATCCCAAGGTTCTGTGCTTGATACCAGTCCTCACCAAGTCAGCTACAGGAGTAGCACAACTTGGGTAATTTAATCTGTGCGGTAAAGCATCTGGAAATTGATAGTAGGCGTGGCGCTTCACCTCAGCCAAAAATAAAACATCAGCTCAGTCTAGCACAAGCAAAAGGGGATAGACTCCCTCACTGTTTAACTGATAGTAAGTGTGGCGCTTCACCTCAGCCAAAATAAAACATCAGCTCAGTCTAGCACAAGCAAAAGGGGATAGACTCCCTCACTGTTTAACTGATAGTAAGTGTGGTACTTCACCTCAGAAAAAAAAAACATCAGCTCAGTCTAGCATAAACAAAAGGGGATAGACTCCCTCGCTGTTTAGCTGTTAGTAGGTGTGTTCACCTCAGAAAAAAAAATCAGCTCAGTCTAGCACAAGCAAAAGGGGATAGACTCCCTTGCTGTTTAGCTGATAGTAAGTGTGGCACTTCACCTCAGAAAAAAAAAACATCAGCTCAGTCTAGCACAAGCAAAAGGGGATAGACTCCCTCACTGTTTAGCTGATACCGACAATAGGCCACTCTGCTGACTACTTACTATAGAGTGCTTCCTTTTATCTATTTGAAGTTAATTATAATAATAATATAAATTCTCTCAATAGGATGGGACTTGACATTGTACTTTAATGGTTGCTGTAGGTGGCTATTCTGAAATCTAAACACATAACTAGGCATTCATTACCGGGTGGCTAAACACTAATCAATTAACCAGTGGTGATTAGCAGTCAATTTACCAAGCCTATTGTCAGTCGTGTTGTTATCGTAAATCCCTTGTTGTCAATTTATTGGATTAAAACACTGATGCATTTGTAATATGAGGGGGAAAAAAAAAAAAAAAAAAAAACACTTCCCCTAGGCTCATACAGGCAGAGCAACCAACAAAAAAAACATGGCCGCTCTGACCATGTGACATCAGCCAGTAGTTGGGTGTGACATAATTTTGTGCAGCAGTTACAGCAACTACTGTGAGACTGAAAGATTCGGTGACTATGATAAAAAGCAATAGTACATGCAGCAATTACTGTGTTGTAAATTTGGGAGTGCCTTCAAAGTGAGTCTGTCGGCGGGAGTGTCCGCGGGAAGCCACTCTGATATAATGCTGCCCTGTCAGCTCTATAAAGTGAGGAGTACCCCTTCATTGCCATTACTCCCAGGTCCACTCTGAACTGGAGTGGTAGTACCTGTTGGGGTCCCATCTATGAGTTAAATAGAAAAAATGAGTTTAAAGGTGGGGAGGGTGTCTATTAAGTAAGGAGGTTAGTTTGTACACTTATATAGGCAAAAGCGCGTGGTGTAATGGTTAAAGTCATGGGAAATGGACTCGTCGCCCCGAGTTCAAATCCTGAACGTGGTAATTGCATTTCACTTAGCACTAATACCCTTGGGAAAGGTATGAATCCTACTCTCCCTCCAGCTATGGGTAAATAGCAGGACAGACTGGGTTCTTTAACCATGGCTAGGTAACCAGTCTAGGAGAAGGAAAACTCTGAATTCAAACCTGCTGAACTCCACTTAAGAAATTGACCTTGTGTCGTATCCTGCTCGTGCGGGGGGGGTAAATATATATATATATATATATATATATATATAGGCAAAAGTTCACCCCACAAAATGAAAACATTGGAACTTATCTACAAATCCAGAGTCTCGAAATGTTATCATCCAGATGTTGACAAGCTCTGTGATAATAAAGTGCACAAAAGAACATCAGGTTGAAAATATTTGATTTGACCCACATACATACATATATATATATACATATATATATATATATATATATATATATATAAAAATCCATTCCCATTTTAGCAGGGAATATGAAGTTAAAAAAAAAAAACTTTACAATTTGCTCAAATATAACAGAAAAGAAAGCAACTTTGAATGAAACATACTAGAACGGCAGGAATAATCATTTTTAATAAGTTAAGTTGTCAGGGTGGCCTAAAGTCAGTATCAGCCAAACAGCAAGGGAGTCTATCCCCTTTTCACTAGCACTAGACCAAGGAGATTGTTTAGGCATCTATTGACGGAACGCCGCACCTACCATCAGTTCCTCACTTTACCGCACAGATCCCTGTGCTACTCATACACTGAGTTGGCGAGGGCCAGTATCAAACCAGGAACCTTGTGGTTCCTAGTCGGACCCTCTACCAACTGAGCAATGATTATAAAGGTCGACTAGAATACTCAGAAGATTTCAGGAGACCTTAGGAGTCTTGTTGTCACTTAAACTCCAGTGAAAGAGAATCAGTGTGTAAAACTCACAGGAGTGAAATAATACTGCTGGAATTTATAAGAGAAAGCAAAATCCTGAGATCTCAGCTTTGCATATAAGACTCGGGTCTTTTATTCTACTTTTTTTACTAGAAAATATTGGGTCCTATGGTAATGAATACATTAATGTTTTATATGTTTATAAAAGACAAACAAAAGTGATAAAACAAACAGATATATTTCTTTTATGTTATTTATTTTTTAACTCTTAACATCCTGTTGAGAATTTTCTAAGTCCAGAGCATTCCTATAAGGATATGTAAAAAAAAAAGAAAATGGCATTCCTATAAGGATATGTAAAAAAAAAAAAAAATGGCATTCCTATAAGGATATATAAAACAAAATAGCTAAAAATGGCCTTTTCATTTAAAGTTACCTGTTATATCAAAGACTTCTAAATATGTTTAATATTACATTTAAACAAAGGCTATCATTTGGGGTGGATTAGGAAAACAAATGTGACTTCCAGCCAGGTGGAATGAGGCAGTATAGGACGTTAAGAGTTAAATATTCTCAACTAGTTTTAACCTTAGATTATCATCAGGAGAAAAACTTCTTGTTAAAAAAAGAATTTTAATGTATTTAATAAGCCACAAAAGAAGGGACAGAAAATATACAGATGAAGTGGCTTATCCATTTGTTGATTAAAAACCATTTTCTGGTTAAATTCTCAGCTTGTTTTTATATACACACAGATGTCTCTGTGTTGAAGACACCTGGCTAATGAGGGTTTGTTTCCAGTTAGATATCTATGACTAGTGGTTAATGTATTTATTTATATAGGTGTTAGTGACACCCCACATTTCATTACCAGGCTGGGTAATTAAGTTTTATATTAAGTCCAAATGTATAATAGCGTTATTATTTTGTTTGATTTACCTATGTTGGGTTATTTTATGGAGTATTCTTTTTTTTTTTATTAAAACCTTTTTTTTTTTTAAACACATTATTTAAAACTTTTTTTTTTAAACACATTATTTAAAACCTTTTTTTTTTAAACACATTATTTAAAACCTTTTTTTTTAAACACATTATTTAAACCTTTTTTAAACACATTATTTTTTTAAACACATTATTTAAAACCTTTTTTTTAAAACACATTATTTAAAACCTTTTTTTTTTAACACATTATTTAAAACCTTTTTTTTTAAAACATTATTTAAAACCTTTTTTTTTTTAAAACACATTATTTAAAACCTTTTTTTTTTTTTAAACACATTATTTAAAACCTTCTTTTTTTTTTTTAAACACATTATTTAAAACTTTTTTTTTTTTTTTTTTTTAATTTAATCCATAAACGGGACCCTAACAGGCACTACCACTCAGGTTCAGAGTTGACCTGAGGGTTGACATGCCGTAAAATCCAACCAACCAACTAAGTTAGATAATTAGGCACACCAACACAGAACCAATGTTGGACAAAATTATTTCACACTAGCACAGTTGTTTTATTTTTATTTTTTATTACAGAACCTGAAATTTTAGATATTCTATTACTGGACAGTTAAATGTAGCCAGCACCAAGATAATTTTCAGTGGGTGGTGACTATGGGCTTCAAAAATGAACCGGGGGGTTGGGGTTTATCTCTGATAACACCAGTGCCAAGCAATGATACCACCTTATCAATAGATACAGCTATCCAAGTTTTGAAAGGAAATATTTTAATTATCTAGTACCAGTCTATATTTCCTAATCTCCAGAATTCAAATTGGATTACTGATATTATGTGTTACAGTAAAGTCATTTATTAATTTCACTTTGTCTTACATCAGCTGTCCTGGGAATGACATTAAACTCTATCTGATGGTGAGGTTCCAGTTTTGGAGGTTTGGGGAATGTGGAGCACCCCTTCATCACCATTGCTCCCTGGTCCACTCTGACCCGGAGTGATAGTACCTGTTAGGGTCCCATCTATGGGTTAAATAGAAAAATGTATTTATAAAAAAAATTGTGTATCAATTAAGAATGAATTTATTTAAAAATCTTATTGGCATTAAATGACCCACTGAGGTTGATAAAAAAAATTTTAAAAAACCAAACCAATTTTACATCAGTCAGGTCAAAAATTTGCCCTATGGGATAATCCAAACTTTGATGTTTTTAAAAAAAAAAAAAATTTATTTTATGAACTAGAAATTATTATTCTTCCCTTAATCCCGACCCTATTGCCCTTATGGCAAACTTCCAACTTTTTATTATATATATGTTAAAAGGCAGTGGCTGAAGGTCTTAGTTTTCTGTGTATGACATTAAACTACATCTAGTGGTGAGGTTCCAATTCTGGAGCTCTGGGGAGTGTGGAGTACCCCTTCATCGCCATTACTCCCAGGTTCACTCTGACCCCAAGTTGTAGTACCTGTTAGGGTCCCATCTACAGGTTAAATAGAAAAATTCAGTTTTAAAAACTGTTTAAAAAAACATTTTTCAATACCCTTTTTTTTTTTAAATTCTGAAATAGAAGTTATTATTCTATATTTATGTACAAGGGTCTGTTGGCTGAAAAGTTCATAGGCTAACCAAGATACTTTCATGGAATATGACCACATGAGGTTTATTTTTCATCATTGTCCCCTTATGGTTCACCAGCTTTGGCTTCTGAACCGATGAGTGGGGTAAAATAAATCGCATAGTCCCAGGGAAACATCCCATGAGGCAGCACTTGCTCCTTAAGGGTTGTAGTGTCCTGGGTATGACGTTAAACTGCATATAATGGTAAAGTTCCAATTTTGGAGCTCTGGGGAGTGTGGAGTACCCCTTCATCGCCATTACTCCTCAGTTTACTCTGACCAAGTGTGGTAGTACCTGTTAGGGTGCCATCTATGGGTTAAATAGATTTTTTAAAAATGAGTTTTAAAAAAAATTTTAATACCCTTCAAGAATGAATAAAACAAAACGTCTTCAGCAAAAAATAAACCAATAAGGGTTGATGTGCCATAAAACCCAACCAACAAAACTTTGAAACCGTTTAGTCATATTTAATATGACTGTCTATTTTTAATGGATTTTTTTTTTTTTTTTTTTTTTTTTTCTTCACCTAAATACCATTAAGTATTTCACGTGTGCCTTTTCCAAATCTTTTCCTGTCCCAGTTATTTCCCCTTGATCCAATTGTATCCACTTTTATCTCATTATAGAGTTAATCTATGTGTGGCTGATCTATAGAGTGCTTTGGCATTCTGACTTATTCATTTAGTCAATACAATAGAATCCCAGACACTGGATTTTGTAGCATAACAACAATGAAGGAAGGAGGAAGAAAAAGTCATAAATAATACAAGGCCTATAGAAATGACCACACAGTTTTTTTTTCATTAATATCCAAAGTTTCATTGGAAGTATTCCCATATGTCAAGATGGCTCCTTTGTGCTGATTCACTGCACATTGTTATAAAAGAGTTTCTTTCTCTTTTTTTTTTTCTTTCTTTTTTGTATCAAGTAACTACTACTACTACTAGTTTGTGCTTAGAGGACGCCTTTGGTAGTCATTTAGGTCAATATCAGAGTTCCTTCATACTTAGATAGATTGATCATAACACAAATTCTATATCTTCTATACATATATAAAGGGCAGTTGTGTGTATATGTATGTCCGGAGGAAACTTCGAAAATAAAACCATTAAGGACAAAGTATATATATATATATATATATATATATATATATATATATATATATATATACACACATTAAATATCACCAGGGCTTGATTTTTGAGCAAAAATAAGAGATTTGATTTATATTCATGAAGATAATTAAAAAATAAAATTTAAATGATAACAGCATGGATTTTTTTTATTTGTTTTTATTTTCATTTAATATTTTAGATAGTAGACATTAACATTTCTTCTCAGAGTAGCTGGATCAATGAAAGGTCTATTCTTTTTACATAGGGATTTAAATGGGGCATCCCACGAGGATTCAAATCACGATTCAGTAATAATGGATCTGCGGGACTAACTTTTAAAAATCCCCCCCCCCCTACCCAGGCGACGCCGGGTAGCCGCTGCTAGTTACAAACTAAAGTAAATAAACTAAAACTGCTTGTCTGGTCTTGTCTTCATATATATATATATATATATATATATATATATATATATATAAAAACCTCCACAAGCCGGATGCGACACAGGGTCAATTTCTTAAGCGGAGTTCAGCAGGTTTGAATTCAGTTTTCCTTCTCCTTGCCTAACCAAGGTTAAAGAGCCCAGTCTGCCTACTATTTTACCCATAGCTGGAGGGAGAGTAGGATTCATACCTTTCCCAAGGATATTAGCGCTAAATGATTTGAACTCGGGACGACGAGTCCATTTCCCATGACTTTAACCATTACACCACGCGCTTCCTATAAAGTAAACCATATGTGAAGCATATTTGATTTATGGGTTTTCATCTCCCATCCCATGATGCCCTGCACCCCTTCATCACCATTGCTCCCTGGTCCACTCTGACCCGAAGTGGTAGTACCTGTTAGGGTCCCATCTATGGGTTAAATAGAAAAAATGTATTTATAAAAAAAATGTATTATCCATTAAGAATTAATTTATTTCAAAACTTTATTGGCATTAGATGACCCACTGAGGTTGATATGCCGTAAAACAAACCAAACTAAACCAAACCATGATGCTCTATCATATAGTACCTAAATAATGAGAATAGAATCATTTGATTTTTCTATGAATAATGTTTGCTATATTTATAAGAATGCAAAATATCATAACACTGGTGAAAAACTCTCAAGGAGTGGATTAATCTTATTATAATGGAGATAGTGTGTCTGTAACCAAAACTACATCACCACCAACATCACAATTCCTTTAGTCATTTACGTTATGTTTTCAATGGTTATTAAATAATCATCATTTAATCTTAATTAGCATCTTATTCAACAATGTCTCTATTAAAGTCTGTGATAGATTTGCCACAAAACAGCCCATATTAGGATAGCGCATAATTTTGCTAGTCTTTTTTTAAAAAGAAAAAAAAAAAGCCTTGTGCGACGTGACATCTCTGTGGGAGAGCTATCTAAGTATTTTAACTATAAACATGTACAAATCTACGAGTTTGGTTATAGGTCTTCTATAAGTAAAAAAAGTAAAGTTGACGGGGCGGCCTAAAGTCGGTATCAGCCAGTCAGCGAGGGAGTCTATCCCCTTTTCAATAGCGCTAGACCAAGGAGATTGTTTTTTTAGCATCTGAGGTGGGGTGCCACACCTACCATCAGCTCAGAACTACTGAATTTGATATGCATACTCATTAGACCGAGGGAATGGTTTTCACATTGAAAAGAAGAAAAAAATGTTTATTCTTCATTAGGAAAGGGAGGGACCAGAATAATAATCTGCAGGAAGTTATGTTGTTGCACAATTAAATTAGTTGTGCAGAATTTAAACTTCCAAACTTTAAAAAGCCAAAAAAAAAATTATTTTTCTTAATGAAATAATTATTCCCATTTAATTAAACCTTACTAATTAATTTTAGAGGTCGTTCTTCAAATTGGAAATGTAAAATAATTAAATAAAATTTATTGCTGAGGGCAAGAAAAACAAAAATGGTTTTATTTACAAATGTCAACTTTGAAATGGGGGGGGGGGGCTTTGATCCAAATAATTTTCTCCCACTCCTACAGATTTTCCTCCTCCTACTCTTATGGAATAATGGTCTCACTCCTACTCTTATGGATTTTCCTCCTCCAGGGTATATGGTTCCTCTCCTACTCTTATGGATTTTCCTCCTACCCTTAGGGAATAATGGTTCCTCTCCTACTCTTATGGATTTTCCTCCTACCCTTAGGGAATAATGGTTCCTCTCCTACTCTTATGGATTTTCCTCCTACCCCTAGTGAATAATGGTTCCTCTCCTACTCTTATGGATTTTCCTCCTACCCCTAGGGAATAATGGCCTCACTCCTACTCTTATGGATTTTCCTTCTTTTAGGGAATAATAATCCACTCTCTTACTCTTAAGGAATAGTGGTCCTACTCTTACGGCTTATGGTCAACTCACATTGAAAGCATCAGTTCCCACTAGATCACTGAAGTTAAGTAGTGATGAGCCTGTTCAATACTTAGATGGGTGACCATTTAAGCAACAGCAGGTACTGTAAGTAACCACATGTCAAAATGACTTGATTCAGCAAGTCATACGCAAGATATTATCACACAAACACATATATATATAGTTGCGCATGACTTTCACGATCAAAGTCATGCAACATTTCAAACGATTGCCATGATCATATTTCGGATGAGTTACGTCACACAATTTTGAAAGAAAATTAACGGCTAAAAACCACCAAATCCGTTCATTTCATTTAATTACGTTTTTGCCCACATATACAGCATTTCATTTTTTTTTTTTCTCCAGACCGTCTCATATACCTTGAAAAAGGGTGAAGGTTCACCCGAAATATCAGAATAGATCAAACCAGGAACAGAGCAACGATTGAATATTTTTCTTGTTTTTGTTCTTTTTTCCAATGCTTCAAAAGACCAAACAAACAACGTTCACAAGAACATAACATACATAATTATATATATATATATATATATATATATATATATATATATATATATATGGCATTAAATAGCCCATGAGGGTTGATATTCTGTTAAACACCAACCATCCTAGTCATATGCATATGAGTCAAATATTGCTCTCAAAAACTAATCAGAATTTTTCTTTGTTTAAAGCTCTTTTTTTGTTGTGTATTTGTCAAGACATTGTTTCTTTATCCATTGAATCTTGCTAAGATACATATCAAAATTATTTCATGAAAAAATTTTGTCTTTTTATCTATTTTTTTTTTTTTTTTTTCATTCTATCTCCTCCCCCCATGCATCTCTGGGTACATCTGTCAGTATATAATATCTGTTTATCTATTTATTTTTCTACCTACCTGTCTGCCTAATGTCTGTACTGATCTGCCGTTCCATGACGTTGCATCTCCACTGACAATAATAGGCCTTTTCTTTTTAATTAATAGAATATTTGAAGAAACCACTCCCTATTTTTAATATAGCTGAACTTTTGATGGATAAGATGTTCGGAATGTATAAATAAAAAATTTAAAAAGCTATCTGACCATACTGGCTGTTGCATAATACAATAGGACTTTATTATTTAAGCAGATAAGACTCCTAGATCCCTACCCCCATTTCATTCCAAGTATGGCAAAATCATGTTAGGCTGGCAGCATGGATATCCATAGCAATCTCTTTCCAACCATCCCTATGGGTCATCGCCCCTGGGAGGTCTTCTGGGCAGCATTCAGAATCCGCATAGTCAATTGATGTAGGTCCTTGTTGGACTGCCCACACTGGTGTGCCCATGTGCAGGTTTCCACAGGAGAACATCACTTATGAGTTCGTCCTTGCTTCTCCAGCAGTGTTCAGCATATCTTGTTTGTCTTACTCAGATGGTTTCTATTATAGGGTGAAAAGAGCCATATAGCTGCTCTCTTGTGGGATGTTGTTTCCACGATTTAAGACCACACGCATCATATATATACATATATACATATATATATATATATATATATATATATATATATATATATATATATATATATGAGATTTATCCAAAACTTGGTAGTAAGGGATGATTCTATATGTGATTTCTAAGATACACTGTATTAATATTGTATGATCCTGTATGTATAAATACAGCGAATCTTTAAATCACTAAAGAGAGCTCAATGTATAATAAACTTTTTAGATTATATACAGAGCAATATTTATCATAGAAAGGAAGGAAGAACTCAACACCGTAATTCCATAATAAATTTATTTCGACCAAAATTGGGGCCTATATAAATCTAAGTTGATTTAATATAGCTCCCCAAAATTCAGTCTCATCAGATGGGTATCAATTTACTTTTTGATCGAAATAAATTTATTATGGAATTACGGTGTTGTGTTCTTCCTTCCTTTCTATGATATATATATATATATATATATATATATTATAAAAAAGAAGGTCCACAAAATGTTTAATTTTCTCCCGTTGGACCCATAACAACACACACACACACACACATACATATATATATATATATATATATATATATAGTAAAAGTAAGATCAACCGATAGATGTGTTATATACCCTACCTATGAACATTAATTGGTATGTCCCAATCCTCATAAATATGGAAGTATTATGCTGACTGAGTAGTCTAATACCACCAGCAGTGGTTTACCTTTCTTGATGCCAAGGTTAAAAAGCACAATCCACCCTACTATTTTCCCATAGCTGGAGGGAGAGTAGTTGGATTCATACGTTTCCCAAGGGTGTTAGCACTATTTGAAATGCAAACAGTCCAGGATTTGAACTAGAGTTGACAAATCCATTTCCCATGACTATAACCATTACACCACACACATCCATACATATAGAAACTCTTGAATAGGATTCAATATTAGTTGGCGGGTTGGTTTTGTTTTATGGCATATCAACCATTTTCAGGTCATTTAATGCTGAATTAAATCATTTTTGATAAACAAAGGACTCATTTTGTTTAAAGTACCTGCTGTTGCTTAAGTATTGAACATTCTTATTGCTGCTTAACCATGGAAAACATGTTGGTTGAGGGTTTTGTTTTACGGCATATCAATCTTTTTCAGGTCATTTAATTCTGAATCAAGTCATATTTGATAAACAAAGAACTTTGGTTGTTTACAGTACCTGCTGTTGCTTAAGTTTTGTTAGGTTGTTTTGTTTTATACCATATCAACTCTTTTTGGGTCGTTTTTTGATAAACAAAGGAGTCAGGTTGCTCACAGTACTTGCTGTTACTTAAGTTATGTAATGATATCAGTTTTTTTTTTCTGAAACACCCTGTACATCCTAAATAAGCACTTTAGCAACATCAGGTACTGTAAGCAACCTGGATCCTTTGTTTATCAAAATTGACTTGATTTGGCATTAAATGATCCGAAAAGGGTTGATATGCCATAAAAACAAAATAACATCCTAGATTATCTCATTTTAACAGCATGTATATAAACAAATCAAAATTTTATGTGTAATGTTTAAAAACCTTTTCTTTTCCAGTGAATCATATTTCTGTACCCGAAAAGAAAAATATTAAACATAGAATTTTGAGTTGTTTTCACTCATGCTGTTAAAATTTGAGATCATTTGAATGAGAATTGGTCAAGATATTAGATAAGAAATGATATAATTTTTTATTAAATATCCTGTATTAAGTATATCCTGAGTGTAATTCCCTTGATTCAAATTAAAAATCTTAAATTCATATATCTGCCATTTTGATCATGTGATTGTTACCCTGATTTAAGTTGGGATACCAAAGTTTAACAAACTAGAAGTATTGATTGGAGGAACAAACCTGTGTTAAAATTTGATATCATTTGAACAAGAACTGTGTTAAAATTTGATATCATTTGAACAAGAACTGTGTAAAATTTGATATCATTTGAACAAGAACTGTGTTAAAATTTGATATCATTTGAAGAAGAACTGTGTCAAAATTTGATATCATTTGAACAAGAACTGTGTTAAAATTTGATATCATTTGAACAAGAACTGACCAAGTTATTAGATTATGTAATAATATCAATTTTTCTGAAACACTCTGAATAATGATGTATCTTTGTATACAAACCTAAAAATTAAAAGAAGAATGCTGTGAATGAAATGTAGATATAAAGCCATTATTTAAATTAATGCAGTGGAAATAACAATAGTAAATTCATTGTGACAAAACTATCAAGTTTTTGTCTATATTGTTGAATTTGTAACATCTGATCTTTTTTTTTCTATTGTTAACACCAGTCACCAAGGTTGTGTTTTGTTTTGTGCTCTCTTTGACTCTTACTGTTTTATTTTCTGGATTGAGATTACAATAACAACAATTTCATTTAACCTGGCTTAAAAAAAAAATGATATGGATTTGTGAATTGTGGCCTTGGACTACCCATCAGCCTCAACGACAGACTTAAGGGTGGGGACACAGTTTTAAAATACACCTCTTTTTATCATAGATGTTATTAATCAGAAATATTGATTTTTGTTATATAGAAGTTATATATACATACACACACAAATAAATATTGAGTTAGGTATAGATATCTATATAT
>CM042168.1:13952011-14029511 GCA_023376005.1 Doryteuthis pealeii | reverse complement strand
ATAGACTTCCTCGCTGTTCAGGTGATACCAACAATAGTCCACTATGCAGACTTATAATTATTGTTGGAAATTATTAACTCTAGAAAAAGCCGCCATTTTGTTGGCATATTGGAAAAATGCTTTTTGTCAGAACTCTTAGCTAGTTTAATTGTCATACAACCACTCTGGCCGAAATTAAAATGAATACTGAAAAGTAAATTGATTTGACAGCACCAATTAAGAGGATATTCTGTATTGGCTGTTGTTGTTGAGGACCAATAAAAGCAGGAAAGGGCAGACATATTAATGGGGGTAAAGCTTACTCAGTGTTTAGCCTCTTGGCTATTGCAGCTGTGACAATGGGAAATTATTTAATGTATCATGTTCTACCAGAAAGAGAAGGTGGTGCAGCTAATTTCTTTTCAAGGCATTTTAGGTGGAACCTTTAATGAAGGAAATGGAGAAAGAAAGAAAGGAAAAAAGAGAAGAAGAAAAAGAACACTTAAAATGATTTTTCAAAACCCTTTCATTGTGTGTTATTACTAACAATCTCAATTGAAGTATATGGTTCATTGTGCTTACAGATTCAGTTGACTGAAGGCATTACTTTTTTTAAAAACATCCTTCTTTATTCATTATATATATATATACTAGGAGTGGCCACCAAGCATCGCCTGGGTAGAGGGGTGATTTGTTTTTTTAAAGTTAGTCTCACAGATCCATTATTACTTATCGCGAGTGAGATCCTCGCTGGTTGCCCCCATAAAAATCCCCACAGAAATATATAACAATATAGTAAGAAATTTCCATTCAATGATTTACAATTTAAAAAAAAAAATATATATATATATATAAATGATGCAATTCAATCAATCAATCAATATCATATTTCAAAGCAAAAAAAAAACATACAAAAAAAAAGATAAACAAAATAACATGCAAATGACTTTCCCTTTTGTTACTTTTCAAATTTGAATTTTTAAATTTCTTCCAAAATATGACTTAAATCTTCATTATATTTGCTCAAAAACCTAGCCCTGGTGATATTTAATGTGTATATATATTTATTTTGTCGTTAATTGTTTTATTTTCAAAGTTTCCCCCGGACATGCACATGTGAGAAAAAACAAGTTTTAAAAAAGTTTTCAAATATTTGATAAGTCACAAAAGAAAGGACAGAAAATGTACAGGTGAAATGGCATATCCATTTGTTGATTAAAAACCATTTTCTGGTTAAATTCTCAGCTTATATATATATATATATATATACACACACACACACGTCTCTGTAGTGAAGACACCTGGCTAATGAGGGTTTTTTTTTATTAGGTTTGGGAGTGGTTTGTTTCCAGTTAGATTGAGTGACCAGTGGATGATGTATTTATTTATATAGGTGTTAGTGACACCTACATTTTATTACTAGACTCGGTTTATATTAAGTTTTATATTAAGTCCAAATGGATTATAGCTTTTTATTTTGTTTATTCATTTGTTTGCCAGTTTTTCCATTATTTCTTTTTATGTTGATACCTTTTTTTCAATTCTTTCTATGATGATGAATTTAGTATCTTTTAAAATCTTGACCATTTGTGCTGAAGTATTGTTCTACAAGGATTAATTTGGTGTGAACCATAATACTATCTTTTCAGCTAGTATATTAGGTCTAAGACCCATCAGCTGTTCCTTATATTTAAAACATTTATTTTATTTCCACTGAATATTTATATTCTTTCCACAATTCATCTAACTTTGCCTAAAATGAGTTAAGAGATAGGGCATTCACTTGCTGACTGTCAGTTTTTTGCCTATGCAATCATTAAACAAGGTTTTAATGCTTATATATATATATATATATATATATATATATATAACCAATAATTGAGCACTCTTTATTTATGAATATAGCGAAGTACATCTTATATATATATATATATATATATATATATAATGTATTGTGGAGTCCACATATGCTTCTTTGTTGCTATATCTGATGAGTATATATGGGAAAATAATTTGATTTAATGCCTCCCTCATGCTTCTCGTTAGAAGCAAAAATTATTTTCACACACACACACGTGTGTGTTTACATGGGGATTTTTTATACTAGATTTTTTATGCATTCATCTAAAAGTATGAAACACATGGTCACAAAAATTCCCATGTAATATATATATATAATTTCAAAATTTTAAGCAGGCAAAAAAAAAGAATCAAAAATTAAAACAACCATCAGTGTAGATGCAAAATGTGGTGTAGATTTTGAAGATTTCTTTTTTCAGTGGGAAATATATAGATATATGTTGCATTTTATTCATTCATCTATTTATTCATATATGATATTATTCCTTCAATGATTCATTTAAAATCAAGTCACATATGTCTTTTATTTGTTAATACTCATAATCTTTGTACTGTAGAAAATGCCAAAAGATCAATTAATATTTCCAAAAGAATTACAAGAATTATGCTAACTTATAGCAACAGCAATTTTTACAATGAATGGAAATCAGCTTTTCATATAAAAGATAGACTTGAATAGACATCCAATCAGAAAGCAGGATTTTCATCATGTGACCACCTTCAGTAATTCTTCCTCTAAATTATCATATAAATTGTTTTGTCCTTATTCTAAAAAATCATCAATTATTTTTTTTATTTTTATTTTTTTTAAAGACTTTTTTTTTTTCACTTTATGAAAAATAAATTGTTAATGCTCTTCACAACATCATGAGGTTTTTTGTAATATGAATACTTTAAAAATGGGAGAATTTTTATTCATAAAGAAACACATGATAACATAAAAATCTTTTTCTTTTTTTTCTTCTTTCTCTCCTTTTCATATAAGAAAATACTGTCTACACTAGTTGGCCATGAACCTCTTAGTTGTAACAATATATTAATGTAGGTAATGATATTTAGAGTTGAAGTTATTAAAGTAATTAACTGACTGTGTATAAACAGGATGATTCAAATAGTCAAGTCATTGTGCTTGTATAACCCTCAACACATATAATTCAAGGCCCTATTAAGTTAATTTATTGCATAATTTTCATATCTAGTTTTAATATTGTTGGTAAATTTGTATTATAATAAACCAATTTTTTTTTTTAAGTATGCTACAGTAACAGTAAAAATGTCACTTTAGTAAAGTAGTTGGAGTGACCTATTATCAGTATCAACCGAACAGCAAGAGTCTATCCCCTTTTCGCTAGCACTAGACTAGTGAGATTTTTTTTGCTGAGCTGGAGTGTCACACCTACCGTCAGCTCCCATATGCTACTTTATCACACAGGTCAGATTACCCAAGTTGTCCTAGTCGTGTGCTGAATTGACGAGGGCTGGTATTGAACCAGAACGTTAAGATTCCTAAGCTAGCGCTAGACCAGTGAGGTTTTTTTTTTTTTTTTTCTTCTGAGGTGGAGCGCCGCACCTACCGTCAGCTCCCAGATGCTGATTTACCCCACAAGTGCCAGTATCAAACTCGGAACTTTTTTTTTTTTTTTTTTTGTTGGCTCAGCAATATTAGAGTGCTCTTAAAATAGATTGACCTGGGTATGATACTAAACTACAATTAAAAAAAAATAGTACAACTACTGTTCTTCTACAAGGATGGTTTTGGCATTAGATAACCCACAAAAGTTGATATATCATCAAACAAAGAAAGCAACCAACCAAAACATGTCATTTAGTGTTACCCCACACCATCCTCAAGTTGCGGCTGTTTAGTAAATTTTAGAAGCACATAAATGTACTGAAGACCATTATCAAAAAGTTCTAAAAAATATTTTAGCTGGTATGAGACTTTATTTGCTGGGATACCTTCTCAAGTGGCATTATCATCATGCCAGTCCTGGACCTAGTGCTGTCCGTCTGAGACTCTGATTTTAAAAAACTGGCCGGGCATGCAGGTTCGCCATCTAAACTTCTATATATCAACACTCATGTTCCTTGAAAGTATGACCGTTATCATCTTGCAACACCCTCTGGTTAAAAATGAGACTATCCAAATCATCCAAGATGAAAGGCAAAAATGTAAATCCTAATTATTTGGTGTTGCTTATCTGCCGAATTCTTACTTCTTATGAGTGTCGTCGCCTCAGCTAAATAATGGACCATTCCATTTTTATTATAAAGAAAGAAGGGGAAGAAAAAATATATGCTACACAGGAAAAATATAAGAAAGAAAGAGTAAGAGAAAAAGAGGAAGTGAGCATGCAGAAGCGATAACGCTAATCTGTTTCAATTGAATATAATGAAAAGAACAAAAGAAAAGAGTTAATTCAAGATTATTGTACCTTTTACATATGGGCCGGGTTAGCTCAGTCGGTAGAGTGTTTGGCTAGAAACCACAAGGTACCTAGTTCGATACTGGTCCTCGCCAACTCAGCGTATGAGTAGCACAGGGATCTGTGCGGTAAAGTAAGGAGCTGACGGTAGGTGTGGCGCTCCACTTCAGATGCTAAAATAATCTCCTTGGTCTAGCACATGTGAAAAGGGGATAGACTCCCTCGCTGATTGGCTTATACCGACTTTAGGCCGCCCCGACGACTTTACTTTACATATTGAACTATTTAGCAATAGCTCTTAAGTAAACTTATCAAATGTAATAATTAAATCCTCATACTGTAGTATATCCACAGGTCCCGCTAGTCTATTATTAGCCCGAGAATCTCCACTCAATATAAATAAATGAATAAGGTTTCTCGCTCACGAACAGGAAATACACAAGGTGGAGTGGTTCATGAAATGCTTCTTGTTGGCCACTGTCCATGGCAACAGTGTTGCCATGGTCCCTTGTATCAGCAGGACAAACAACATCTGAAAAATGTTTATTTTCAATAAATAATTTATTTAAAAGACTCCCGTACATTAGCTCAGTCTGTAGAGTATCCAGCTAGGAACCGCATGGTTCCTGGTTCGATACTGGCCCTCGCCACCTCCGCGTATGAGTTGCACAGGAATCTGTGCAGTAATGTAGGGAACTGATGGTAGGTGTGGCGCTCCAACTAGGACGCTAAAACAATCTCTTTGGTCTTGTGCTAGTGAAAAGGGGATAAATTCTCTCGCTGTCTGGCTTATACCGACTTTAGACCACCCCGACGACTTTACTAAGCAGTCCATGACACACACTCCACTTTGGACCTTACTTAGGCAGATAGAGAGGACACCTCCAATCAATTATATTGTCACGTCAAGCCCTAGCACATGTATGATTGTCCCAACCCTACTGCCCTTATGGCAACCCCCACCAACCTTTTGTATTATATGTGCTAAAAGGCATTGGCCGAGGGTATTAATGTCCTGGGTATGACATTAAACTACATCTAGTGGTGTGGAGTACCCCTTTATCGCCATTATTCCCAGGTCCACTCTGACTCGGAGTGGTAGTACTTTCTAGGGTCCCATCTATGGGTTAAATAGTAATAAAAAAAAAAAGTGTATTAAAAAAGTTGAGTTTGAAAAAAAAAATACCCAACACAAATGAGTAAAATAAAACTTCTCTCTGGCCTAGCACTAGCAAAAAGGGGATATACTCCCTGGTTGTCCGGCTGATACTAACAATAGGCCACTATGCCAACCTTACTACAATATATATATATATATATATATATATATATATATATATATATATATATATAAACCATAGACATTTCCATTTCCTCAGTGGGATATTCTGGACTAGTACCCAAAACAGAAGCAACTTTATAAAAAAAACTAACATATATATATATCTCAACGAAAAAAAGCATTACTCCGTTCTTAAGGCATTACTCGTATGTACATTACACCCAGAAAAAGGGTGGTTTAAGTTACTTATATCAAACGGCATAATATTGCAAACACATTTGTTTTCTTTGATGTTTTTTCTTTTCTTTTGTGAGAGAAAAAAAAACGGAATGGCGGACAGGATAAAACATGCTGGTTGAGTCAGAGGTGGTTTATTTATTTATTTATTTGAGCTTAAACTGTGTCAACACTGATAGGGAAAACTTTTGATGCTCTTTCTTGATATTTATTCCTTTTTGGCAGAATCTTTTTGCGGAGTTTTCATCTTTAGCTGCCAAAAACAAAATGGCGGCCAGTATTATCAGAAACGCTCAACAAACAAACAAACAAAAACGAAAAGAAGAAAAAAGAATTACCCCCGACTTCTCATATTTCGTTTATCTAGTCCTTTTTTCTTTTTCTTTTTTTAAGAAAAGAAAAAAAAAGCAAATTTTGATTTTAGTAACAAAAAGAAAAACTTTTAAAAACTTAGAAAAGACTGCAATAACACCAAACAGAACCGCTTATGGTAAGACGCTCACTTGACCCAATTCCTACTCTCTAACTTTATGAGGAACAATGTTTCATAAAAGCAATTCCCCCTTTTGGTACAGTTTCTGTCTTCAATGTTGGATTACAGAATTTAGAAATACAGTGTTACCTTGACTTACGAGGACCTCAACTTACTAGTTTTATCCGAGTTACGAGCTATCACTCGGTCGGTTTTTTTTTTCTTTGTGTTGAGAGCTAAAATTTAAGCTACGAGCGAACTTCAGACAAGCTTATGTTAATAAGTTCACTAAAAACAAACATTTGACTTTCCAAATTTATTACATCAAACAAAAATATTATCTATAGAAAAATAAACATTAGAGTGTGTGTGTGTGTGTATGTATGTATGTGTGTGTGTGTGTGTGTGTATATATATATATATATATATATATATATATATATATATATATCTTTAGTCTATATATTCTGGTTTCAATTCGTTCAAGTCACCGAATGGATCATGCAATATCTGATCGGAATTGGCTAATAAATGTTCATACCTAATTTGTTCCCAAGTACTTTTGGCCCCGTCATATATAAGATATCACGCTAATTAACTTAAGTTCGTTAATATAAGTTAAAGAGTCGGGTGGAATGATAATACAGAAGACTTTTGTTTATGACCTCTGATCAGTGAGGAGAGGTAAATTAAGACAAAAAAAAAAGATAAAGAACACTTATATATTTGGATAGACTTACCCAAAGAGACGGAGTTCCTAGAAATAAATAATACTGCATCCACCCAAGGCTAATCCCTGTAAATACTTACTGTTCACCCTCGTTTCACCTTGTGTGAAAATAAGATATCTCTGTCTAACTCTAACTCTCAAAAGAAACAAGTTTTGTTTTTTTTATTATTATCTGTACAACGTATTTCTCTTGTTTCAGGCATAGGTATTAGATTTATAGCATCCGGTCTCTCGTATTTATTTATTTCGTTCACGGCAATTCTTGATCATACCTGTACCTCCTAGATGTTAAATAGCTTACTTGTTGTAAGTAAGATAGGCTAGAAGAACATTTCTGAGCTAAACTTGCAAATCAGTCGGAAAATTAGGGTTGACCCAGAAAAAACAGAACCCACAAATTTTGTAATAAAACTGTTAATTTTAACTAGAGGGTTAGGGGTTGGTGTTTAGGGTTAGTTTAATGGGAAAATAAATTAATAATTTGCGTTCTGTTTTTTTGGGTCACCCTGTAATATGTTTTAATTTTTGCAAGTTCAGCCCATTTCTGGTAAATCTTAGCACAATCTTTGACCTGATGTGTTTTTCGAATTTTCTAAAGGAGGGATCACCAAACTTTTTCACGATGGTCCGGATAATTAAAAAAAATAACGAGCGCGGGTCACTTTATTATTGTCTTCAATATTTGCTAGCCAGAACGAAAGCTCTGAGAAAAAGATGTAAAACAAAATGTATCTTTCCATGTTATATTCATGGATGTGTGGCGTAAGATGCACAAAAACAAATTTAACCAACATATTTATTTTCAAAACATTATCAAAGAAAGCAATCTGTCTAAAAATTATTGCAGGATTTTAAACGCACTAATAACATGGGCTGTTTTGAGGCAGATCTAAATGAGATTTATTCTCTGTATTAATGATTTTGACTATAAATTGAAAAATCATTTATAAACTTAGCCAATTCCTGATGGTATTATGACGTAAGCGGTGACGTAGTTTAGGTTACAGACATAGACATCGAATCACCATTATAATAAAGAAGACGCACCTGTTGAATAAAACCCTGAATCCGTTTCCTATTGCTAGACCGGAAAGAAATGTGATCCTATCCAAGAAATTAGATTTAAATTGGTAGGCCATGACGAGGTCAAAATTCGAAATATTTTCTAAAGACTACTGAAGGGACCATCCCTTAAATGAAAGATGATGTAAATACTAATTCAGTAGTGTTTCTTACTGGGTTCCTTGGCTTTCTGTCAAATTAAACTCATTTCAGTGAATTTTAATACCTTGTTTCCTCGAAAATAAGACCGGGCTTATATTAATTTTCTCCGAAATATAACACATGGGCTTATTTTCAGGGGATGTGAAGTGTTTGCGTCGCATGATGTGACTGTAAAGAATGCTTATTTCTTACGTCTGTCTACCGCTCTTAATTAGAGCTTCTTTTAAGGGGGGGGGGCTTATATTAAATCATCATGAAAAATCGCGCTAGGTCTTATTATACAGGTAGGTTTTATTTTCGGGGAAACACGGCACCTACCTGCCACTGGGTGTGTGAGTGAGGTAAATTAAATCGTGTGGTGCCAGATGTCTGTCCACCAAACAGCACCTGCCCCATCGCCTAAAATAGCAGAGCCGGTGCCACAAAAGGGGAATGTCGACGGGACTACATATTTTTATCACTGACCATCGCATAATTTTTGGTTTGTGTTAACCCGGCTTGGTAGGAGGTCAGGTCGACTAAATGGGTTAAGAGCTGGTTTTATTGCCCGGTGCCTGAGGCCCCCAACAAGAATGCTGATGGAACCACTTTTTTTTTTTTTTTTTAATTATTTGCACTGGCCGTCACATGAGTTTCGGTTTGTGTGGTTTTATGAATAATAAAAAAATAAATAAATAAATAAAACTTTGATAATCCGGACTGGGGAGATGTTGGGAAAATAATTACTTACCTGCTACAGTGAGTAACCTTCTCCCCACCCCGGATCATACGTAACCTAGGATTAAATATTATGCTCCGCTTCAGGAGGTCAACTCTTTACTCCAAGCAGCACCCATTCCATTGCGCTAGAACATGTCCACTGATAGGGTCAATTTGTGATACACGAGGCGCTTAAAAAAGTGGGGGGGGGGATGCCGATCAAGCTGGGTTGTTTTTGGCACCACTGACTTCGTGATAGGAAATGGTTAATAAATATCTCCCCTCAACGCTGTGCAATCCCACTGACGCAATAACATGGCAAGGAAACAAACGGGAACAAAAGTCTTGTTTTACTTCTTTTTTCTTCTTCTTTGCTTTCAAAAAAAGATAAATGAATAATAAAAGAGACCGTGAGAAAAAGTTGTAGGTCATTTAATAATGAAATTCTGTAGCCGTGAATATCGACTGTTTCACCGAAAAGATATTGAAACAAACTAGGTTCAAAACCGGCTCCGTGCAAAAGCTTGTCTGAAGCCAGATAGGAAAACGTCGATCCTCTTGGCTGTCTTTTTCTTTGCCAAAGAGACTACCTATTGTCCCTACCTAGCAGGGTATCCCACCCTTAAAAATCCTTCCTTTCTGTTCTGATTTGTTCAAAGCTCTAAATCAGAGCCTAGTTCAATACCGGTCGGTATTCTTTTAAAGAAAAAAGAAGAAAAATTTAAATCGAAAATGCCTTCCCCAGGATGTATGCAACGTCTTTTCTTTTCTTTTCTTTTTTTCTTTTTTTAAAAATTGAATTGATTTTTAATTCTTTAGGAAATTAATTATTCAATAAATAAATTTTTAAAAATAGGAAATTAAAAAAGATAATAATTCAACAATAATTGTTCAAGAAGAAATCGCATTATTTTAAAAACAAAAATTGATAATAAGAGAGAGAGAAAGAAAAGTTAGCCTAGCGTGAGTCTGCGATTAGTGCTCTTCTGCTGCTTCTCTTCGTTGCCATCAATAAAGAATTTTCATGTGGCTTGGACTGGCACAGAACTCATTTAAGAGTCTGTCTGCTTGCCTCCCTTTCTCCGCTACCTCCCCCCAACATTTCTCCACCCTAATAGCTATTCGTCTAACCTCCTTCCTTCCCACTTTTTAATCTTTCGTAGTGCCTCTACTGGCTGGCGAGGAAAAACGAATGCATGTTTGTTCACTACAACAGCAAAAAGGTTTCTCATGACTCTACTTAACTTTAGTAGCTATATTTATTTCATACGAAACTTAACTCTGCTTTTCCGTGATCATTCAGTTTCTCTTAAAAAAGCTTGTCGTCGTAAAGTTTAAACTGTCTTTTGCCATTTTTTGTTTTTAGTATTATTTGGTAAAGAAGAAACAAATGGCCAAACTTTTTTTAATTGACCCGTGCGGTCCATGATGATATTGGTGGTTCTTTAAAAAAAATGGTATACATTAACTTTATAATAATGTGTGTGTGTGTGTGTGTGTGTTAAGAAATAATAAAATTGTGATAAATAAAAGCTTTTTAAACTAAACTCCTTCAATGCAATGTTAGATAATCTGTGGAAAGATTATAAATATTCTGTAGAATTAAGATGAATGTTTATAAGGAACAGCTGACAGGTCTCAGACCTAATATACTAGCTGAAAGGATATTATTATTATTTTAAAAGGTGCTCAATACGCTTTAGGTTAAGCAATATACAGTAAATGTCAAAATTTGCAAAACTTTTCCTATATTCTAATTTGGCATTCCGTTGTATCGAGAATAGAATTTTTTTTTTTTTTTTAAATGAATAAAAAAGTTCAGCGTGTATGCTGACCCCCTGAAAATTTATCATTCAATTGTAGTTTCAAATTAAACTAGAAATTACTTTATTCTCTTGGTAAATTTTAAGTGTTTTACACAAATAAAAATTGCCTTGTGTCGTTTTTGCTGGATTACGTTTACAAATATCAGAATTTTAGCAATGAAAAAAAAATTAAAACTTCACTTTTGTACGAAGAGGATATTTGAATTTTGTGACAAATTTCAAAATATTGCTTGTGAATTTTTTATTTTTTTTATTTCAATAGATTTGCTGGTGTTTTGATTAAAAAAGAAAGAAAAGGGAAACTTTTTTCTAGTGTGCTGATAAAAAAAATATTAAAAATTAAAAGTTAGTGGTTGTCGCCATAAAATTGCGCTGGTCTTGCAAAAAAAAAAAATAACCCTTTTTCTTTTATGCAATTTCTCTGAGAGAAAAATAGTTTTTTAGTTCAAGTCAATCAGAACAGAATGTCCTAATTATCCAGTGTTCTTTTTTTCTGTTTATATTTCTTTTCTTTTTTTTTTTTTTTTTTTCATTTACTTTAACTGAAAAGAACTGAGAGAACCTATCAAGGATGGTCGTGCGCACGTGTTGATGACGACCGCTAGGTGGCGTTGTCGTTTGTGCTTTGCTGCTGCATATCAATCTCCTCCTTCCTCGTCACTGGCATCATTGTGGAAGATCGGCAGCAAGCTAGCAGTACGCAGCACTTACACAGAGCCATTTTTCTCTCTTTCTTTTTTACCCTCCCCCCTCACTCATTATCCTTAGTCAACAAGACTATCGAGTCAAACGGGCAGTCAATGCCACAGTGGACATGTTCTAGCTGCTGATTATTATTATTATTACTACTTAATACATACTAGGATATCTACAAAGGAAAGTAGATTTAGCATCATTTGAGCTGTATACCAGCATATACATAAGTAGGTTTGCCTGAGAGCTCT
The DNA here is from genome assembly GCA_023376005.1 of Doryteuthis pealeii. Classification (NCBI taxonomy): domain Eukaryota; kingdom Metazoa; phylum Mollusca; class Cephalopoda; order Myopsida; family Loliginidae; genus Doryteuthis; species Doryteuthis pealeii. The sequence continues at coordinate 14,017,832 of CM042168.1, read as the reverse complement.
CTCTTTTTTTTTACGATGGTAAGTGTTTTCTCCTTAAATATACTTACATTATCCTTTTTTTTTTCTCTCTCTACCGTCCTCAGCCCGCCCACCCACATCACTTTTTTTTATATAGAAAATAAGGATTTTATTCCAAGACCTTTTTTTTAAGTAAAAGAAGGGAGCAAATCAATGGTTTGTTTAAATCTATAGAAATAGTTTTGTTCTGTCAGGGATACATCCTTTTTTTTCTTTCTTTTTTATTTTTATTTTTATAATAATTTCCTTTGTGATTTGGATTCTTTCTTTCTTTTTTATTTATATATTTTTTCTCAAGAATAGCATCTTTATTTATTTATTATATATTTTCTCTACTCTCACCATTCCTATTTTCTCATCTGTCTCTTCTTCCTCCAGGGGAAAATATCTTATTTCATATCTGTCTTTTTGGCATTTCGTAGAAAGAAAGACAAAGCTCTCATCGTCTACATATTTAGTTAGTTATTTGTCCCTCAAAACAAATAAACTCGAATGATTTGCCAAAAATAATAATAATGAATGAATAAATCATTTCACAATCGACTTCCATATAACTTTTTATTTCTTTTTTAAATCTTCCATAATTTAATTTTGCTGTTTTTTCTTCGTAAAAAGAAAGACCTAATTCTTTATCTTTTTGAAATTCTGTCCTTATTTTTCCGTGTGCTAATTTTTGGCCTTTTTTATTATTCCTGTCGATTTTCCTCTCTCTCTCTGCTTTTTCATTCTTGCTTCTTCCTCTCATCATTCTGAATTTTTTGTTACTTTTGGAATTAGTTGTATAGTCGGGTTTATCTATCTTAATATATATTTATGTTTATTTATGGTAGACTGTGAATTGAGGGGCGTAAATTTTTACCATCGTCTACTGCACAGATGTTAGTGGAATATGAAATGAAGTCCAATGTATGTTTCTTTTAATTTCTCAACTGGAATTAATACTAAAAAAAAATCAAACTCTAAGGAAAACATAACTTAATACGTTAATTCATTTAGAAGTTCTTTAAAAAAAAATAAAGGACTACAATGTAGTCACTATATTAATTGATGTTGTATATATTTAAAGTTGTTGCCTAGTGATTCAATTATACACTTCTTTTTTTTACCTAAGAACTGCAAAAGTGGACCGTTTTATTATTATTATTTAATTGTTACTCTGAAATAGAAATATTGTTAAATACTCGGCAAAATTACCAGCTCATAGTAATTATTTTGAGTTTATTTCAGGTCCTATACTGAAATAAACTGAAAAATAGACATCAATTTTCCCTGAATTCACATTCTACCATATTTATTTATTTAAAAAAAAGATTTAACAATCTTTTCTTTCTCTCTCGGTTTTCATCTTTAATTATTTACAAAATTAGAAAACATAAATAAAAACATGAACACTGACAGTAAATAGTAGCAGTGGTAATAGTAGTAATAGTTTTTATTATTGTCTTTATTTATTTACTCATCGATTATTATTATTGTAAATACCTTTGTTTGACATGCGGCACTGAAAGAATCTCCTTGTTTATGTTGTATCCTAACAACTACTAAAAAGAGGAGGTTTTATTGAATATTGATACTTTAGTGTGTGTGTGCGCCACATTTTTCAAATCTACTACAAAAATGTGATTATCTGAGTACACAAGAATATTCATCAGGGGTTGTTTTTTTTTTAATGTTTCTTCTTTTGAATGGATAAAAAAATTTTCAAGATAATATTATTCTTTATGCAAGTTTCATCGTGTTAAATATAAGGGGTGTAAATTTCACAGGGTAAATTGGTGGTACCTATGCTCTACTCTCTGAATATTTTAGCAAGAATAGTCGTTATTTTCTCTCTAGACATCTTCATTATTCCTCATTTACATTAAAACACGATTTTATATTTTATTTTTAAAGGGAGAGGTTTCGTGATTTTTTCTGTCTTATTTTTTTTTTAAATATTCCCCTTCATTTTCCTGCTCTTTACTTTATTTATTCGCTTTATTTTAATATTTTATTTTTAAAGGGAGGGGTTTCGTGGCTATTTCTGTCTTTTATTATTTTTTTAGAAATATTTCCCTTTATTTTCCTGCTCTTTATTTATTCGCTTTTTATACTTTATTTAATGTTCTGTCACCAGTTATTTTTCTTTAGGCTGGGCGGGCTATGTATTTTTTAAAAATTTGTTTAAACATTTCTAAAATCCCCTCTTTTTTACCCATTTTTCAACCGTTAATTCTTTATTTAATTTTTAAATTTTTTTATTTCTTTTACCAACCAACTCAAACATGTCTTCTATATATTATTTTTGTATTGCTGTCAGTAAATGTATACATCTGCTTGTGTAGTCAAATATATGTATTTCTCTTTTTTTATTGTTTTATTGTTCATTAATTTATGTCTTGAGTTTTGTTTAATTATTGTATCGTCTTATTTTTGTGTCCGCGGCTTTTTTTTTTCTGCTGCTGGAGTCAGTTTATTTTTTTTCACAAGACCGACATCACCTCTTTAGCCCCACGACCAAAAAAGTGACACCCACATTTGCATGCCTAAAAAAAAAAAGACATGACTTCATTTCGACAAAGACGTTGTTTTCTAGTTTTAGCTTGTTAATTTAAAAGATAATTCTTTAATAAAATGTTCATACATTAAAAATATATTAGTTGGAGAAAAAAAAAGTGTCTTATAATTATTGTTACATTTACATAACAATTATTATGGGACTAGGGATATGAAACATTATTTCTTCCAAAAAGTGAAAACTATTTTTTATTCACAAAGTACAATTAAATTAATTAAAAATAAACATGACAATGATATCTTTCATTAATCATTTATCTTGATCAAACTTTTTAGACTTTAAAAATGTTAAAAGAGATGTCAAAAAAAAAAAAGATTAGATTTTTTTTTTTTACTTTATTATACACAAATTTATTGTCAATTATTAAGTTTTCCGTTAAGATTTTTTTTTTTTTTTTAAATAAAATTAATCGCGTCTAAATATTTCGTTGAATTTTACGTTGGCATTTTTTTCTTTGATAAATATTAAATAAGCGAGAATGTAAACTAAATTTATTTCATTATCAAGATTTTTTTTATAGTTCATAGCTAAAAGAATCCTTATTAGCAAATTTGTAAAAAAAAAATTCCCTTTAGTTGGTAAAGAATTTTCGTCAAAGATTTTTGAGTTTATGCATTTTTAGACCTTTTTAGTTTACATTCATAATTTTAATCCTCTTACCTACATTTTTTAAATTATAAGGTTTAGGGTTAGTTTTAGGCTAGTTCGGGAGTTTCGGTAATCTAATGCTATTTATAGGTAAAATGCTATTTTAATGATATTCTCTCTTGCGCGCTATTCTGCATTTGTACCTAAATAAATAGCTTATGTATGAATATAAAATGCCTATTATAAGAGAATTTTCTTAATATAATTCGCCTAGCTTTTCTTTACAAATTGTCTAGGCTCAATTTGCCGCTCCCTTATTTCTTTTTCTATATTCATAAATTAATAAAACAAAAGATCGACTGTGTATGTGTTCCTCTTTTATTTTCCAATATCTAGCAGAGCGCGTTTGCAATATGAAACTAGGCAAAAATAACTTTGTTCTGCCAGCTGCTCCATGTTTGTGAGGATGTCGTCACATTTCTTGTGGGCAACGGATCTGCCCGTGCACACACACGCACATGGGGTGCTGGGGTTGAGTTGGCACCGTCAGACGAGGGCTAACCTCATTTAAAAATCTGGCCTGTTTTCTCTCTAGAAACTAGTGACAATTTCCTGTTTGTCATTACATTGTCGGGGTCACACTTAACTGTTTCAACGTTATCATCTTCTGCATTTTCAATAATAACCACAGACTTTCTTTTTTAAATTAAGGGAAAAAACACAATTCTAATTCAACCGTTAACATAAGCGTTCTAGATTTTAATTTTCATCTTTAGGTTTTAGCATCTGTAAAATTATCTACAAATAAAAATATCAACTCTATTCGACTTAGAGAATTTATTATATGCAAAAGCACAGCTGTTTAATTTTAATATCACTTGAAATTTAATCTAATTTGACTTTTTATACTTTTTTTTTCTTTTTTTAATCAATAAATAGCTAGTGAATAACAGGCCAAAAATGTGAATAAATAAAATATTAAAAATGAATAACTAGTGATGTATGATTGGCAAAAAATGTCAATAAATAAAATATTGAAATAGATAAAATGTGAATGAATAAAATAAAAAAAATAAATGGTCCATAAATTAATAGTGATGGATAATAGGCAAAAAATGTGAATGAATGAATATTAAATGATATTAAAAATAATTAAGATGTGAATAAAAAAAATTTAATAGTGAATAATAAACAAAAAAGTAATACACAAAATATTAAATAATATTTAAAAAATGAATATGTAGCGAGTGAATGATAGGCAGAAAGTGAATAAATGAAATATAAAAGTAAAAAGTCGATGTGGTGACCTAAAGTCGGTATCAACCAGACAGCGAGTCTATCTCCTTTTCGCTAGCGCTAGACAAGGATTGTTTTTTGCGTCTGGGGTGGAGCGCCACACCTACCATCAGCTCCTCGCTTTACCGCACAGATCCCTGTGCTACTCATTCGCTAAGTTGGCGAGGGTCGGTATTAAGCCCAGGACCTTGTGGTTCCTAGGCGAACGGTCTACCAACTAAGCTAAAATATTAAATATTATAAATAAATAAAATGTAAATATATAGCTAATGAATGAAAAAAAAATGAATAAAGTATTGAATAAAATTAAAAATGATTAAATGAAAGTTAATTTGAATGTTAATAAATGTAAATAATAGGCGAGAAAAATGAGTTTTAAAAGTTTTCTTAAAATTACTCATTATGTAACTAACTACCTTTTTACGGCATTTTTGTGGCTCAGCAAAAATGGTATAAACAAACTATTCAAATTTCAAAAGTTCATTATATTACAAACCTATGAACTTGTTTACTATCCCTAATTTTTTTTCTCCAACACTCCTTTGGAACTGCTGCATTTTTTAGTCATTGTTAGTATCCGCTACACATTAGTGGGTGTGGATGTGACCCTTGACAGCTGACTGTCACCGCCATGTGCTACTTCAAAACAACATAACCCACCACCGACTGTTTGCGTGGAAAATTGATAATGTTTAATATCGAGGGATTGCCTGTCTACATAGAATTAATTTTTAATTGTGTTAAGCTGTAATAGTTGAATTGATTCAAAGTTTATTATTCTTTCAACTTTCTTTACATGACAATTCTTTATGGGTAGGGCTGATGTTTTTTTTTAATGAAAACTGTTTTGAACTGCAATTAAAATAAAGAAGAATTGGCAAATTTCTTGATTTTTTTTTTTTTTAATCTATATAGGAAATGCGTTCGTAAAAATGTCTGTCCATACAGATCAACTAAAAAGATGGATAAGTAGTAGTATTTGGATTATTCGGACTATTGTCCTCATCTTTATCTGTAGAGTAATAGTAAAAAGATAGATTGAATAAACTAGGAAGAAAAATAAGTAAATATAAAATATCCTAGATGAGGCTGTCTTTCACTTTGTACTAATGCCCTTGGGGGGAAATGGGGTGTTTCCATGACACAATGGTTAAAGTACTGGACTATGATATCGTAGTAAGCGAGTTCGAACCCTGATAAAGTTATTATGTTCCCTTTTGGACTAATTCTCTTAGGAAAGGTATGAAACCTCTCATCCTTCCAGGTTATAGCTATTGGTTAAATAGTACCACTACTGTTCGTCTACAAGAACGGCTTTGGCATTAAATAACCCACGGTGGTTGATATGCCATTAAAAAAGAAACGAAATGCAACCCTCTGCAATATATCCACTATATATCCCAATTCCATTTGAGGCTACTGAAAGGTATGAAGCCCTCATCCCCCCAGCTATAGGTTAAATACTACCGCTACTGTTCTTCTAAAAGGACGGCTGTGGCATCAAATAACCCACGGTAGTTGATATGCCATTAAAGAAACCAAACCTTAGGAAAGGCATAAATCCTTCTGTTCCCCCTCTCAAGCTATAGGACATATTGGGTTCTTTAGCCTTGTACAGGCAGCCAGTCTAGGAGAAGGAAAACTCTGAATTCAAACCAGTTTTACTCGGCATAAAAATTGACCTTGTGTCAGATCTTGTCTGTGGTGGAGGGGTTGGGTAAATACATACAAGATATCCTCTAAGTATAGAAAGCAAATCTGCTACCCCTCTCCCACTCCTGGACTGAATGAATGGTTTAGTTTGGAATTCTCAGTAAGCTATCAATGACGACAGGCACCTGAATAAATTCAGAGGGCTCTAATCTGAACATATCACTTAATTAATAATTCCTCATCTCAGAAATCCAAACAAATTATTTATTTGCTATATATTCAGTAACAGCCCCCTCTCCCAAAAATATACCCCCCTTTTTTGATACCCAAAATATCTATTTTTAAATTGTTTGGCAATTGGAAGAGGGCAGGACTAAATCTTAGAATTGTCCAACTTTTAAAACTTTTTTTTAGATATTACACATCAAAAGTCTTGCCAAGAAGAAATTTAAAATATCTAACCTAAAATAACTATCATGTTTTTATAAATGTATAAATAATAACTTTATTTAAAACTCTTGTAACCAAAAAGGCTTAAGCTCTTAGTGTTGGATTACCAGTGCTTTCGACTCTTGATATTGGTTTGGTATTACTAAAACGATTAAAGATGATGAAAACCCCCCAAATCCTGTGCTATTACGTACTTCTCTTTTTCTACTGCTGATTCTGTTATTTCTATTACAGGCAGCATTTCTCTCTTCATTTTTTTTTAAGCAGGAGAGCAGCCAGGTAAGCCCCAGTCGGGCATTCCCTTAGAAGAAAAAAAAAAAGCCATGATTAGAATAAGGGAGTAGTAGTAGGAGGAGGGGGGGGCAGCAGTTATCTAAGCACTTGGTGTCATCCCGCTTACTACTGCTTTATATAGTCTCTTTTGGGTTTTCTGCTCTGTCAGACCAAGTCACAGCAACCTCAGAGGGCATATTTGCCATTCTCTTGTCAATGTTGCTGTTACTGCTGCTGCTGTTTATTTGGTTCAACAAGTGCCCCCCTCCCATACACCCCACCTTTTTTACTCCTTCTCTTCCCAGCCTTTGATTGTGACATTAAAGAATTTAGTTTTCTTGTAATTTTCTTTTAGATATAGTAGATACACGACCCGTCATATGATATATGCTCTTTTGACTATTTTAAGAGGTTTTATAAAAATAAAATAGAATCTTATACTTAGGCCATCATATTTCACTAAACTGCTACAGTGACTTCTCATATTATAAGCAACTGCTAGGGGAAAAAATGAACTCTTGGTTCTGCAGTTGCTTATTAATTACCGGCATTCCAGGTGTGTGTGTGTTACTGTTGGTCATGTGTTCTAAAGAGGTGTTGAATTAGTTGGTATCATTATGAATACTAGTAAAAAGTAAAACAAGCAGAGTGGGTTATTGCTGGTATCAGCCAGACAGCAAGAGAGTCTATCCCCACTTTCACTAGTGCTAGACCAGGGAGATTACTTTTGCAACTGAGATGGAACACCACACCTACTATCAGTTCCTCACTTTACTGTAAAGATCCAAGTTGTGCTACTCATGTGCTGATTTGGCGAGAGCCGGTATCAAACACATAACCTTGTTGTTCCAAGATGGATGCTCTACTGATTCAACTAAACTGGCTCCTAAGTTTAGCTCAGTCAGTAGAGCATGCACCTAGAAATCATAAGGTTCAGGGTTTGGTACCAGTCATCGCCAACTCAGCACATGATTAGCACAGCTAAGGTTATCCAACCTGTGTGGTATAAGCATCTAGGAGCTGATATTAGGTGTGGCGCTCCACCTCGGCAAAAACAATTTCCCTAGTCTGGCACTCCTCTCACTGTCCAGCTGATACTGACTATAGGCCATTCCGCAGACTACTTATGAATACTAGTTGACTTAAATTCTGCAGGTCTTGAATCCTAATCAGATTTAGATTATTCTATTTTTATTTTTATCCTTTTTTTTGTTAATTTTTTCTAAATTTATTTTTTCAAAGATTAAGGTACAGTATTATTATCTACTTAGCGGAGAGATATATATAATTACTATCAATCAATTAAAAGATTAAAAAATAAAATTTCAATTAACACATAAACACTAAGAAGAGTGCTCAATGTTTAAATAAAGGAGTGACTATAATTCTTAAATCCTAAAACACAAACAATTTTTCTGCTACTTTAAGTTTCATATTATTGCAAACATCATGCAAGCAATCAGCTGGTGGTCACAATTGAGTTGCAGAAAAATAGTGTTTTACGTTTTTAGAATTATGTTTGTAACCATAACATAGCAAAAACAGCATCTCATTGCAAAAGTTTTATAAAAAAAAAAAGATAGACAAAATAGTGGTACCTTGACTTGAGAGTTTAATTTGTTCTGCTCATAACTCCATTTCCTCATATATCAAAACAATGTTCACCATTGAAATGAACTGAAATGCTATTAATCTGTTCCAGCCACTATCCCCCCCACAAAAAAAAAACACCCTAATTTTTTTTTTTTTTTTTTTTTTTTTTTTCTTTAAATATGAAAAATGTGCTGTAATGTTTTAGTGTTTATTTTATTTTTCTTTGGCGTAATAAATTTAGAAACTTACATTTTTTTTCGTGAACTTAACATAAGAAGCATATCTGAAGCTCAATGGTACCTCAAATTTTAGCTCTCAATACAAAACAAAAAAAACCGATTGGGTGACAGTTCGTAACTTGGAAAACTTGTAAGTCGAGGTAGATAAAGCAATTTCCAGTTTTGTTTTTATTATTAAATTTAGTTTCAAAATTTTTGTAATTGTCTATCAAGTTATAGAATTATTCTTTTATAAGTAGGTTGTATTTTCAGAAAATTATGATATATGGTTGTGAATCTTGAAAATTATCTAAATCTCTAGAAAAGAAACTCGCAGAAAAGGAAAGGACAATGCTAGCATTTAAGTCTAAGAAATAAATAAATCAAGATTAATCAGAGTTGACCAAGGTAAAAAGATCTCATAGAAATGATCAGGGCTGTCAAGTTGTGGAGGCAGTCTGAATTGGAAGCAATTAAAAATTATGGAGTCACTAGAGTCGGTGAAACTACTAGACTCCAATTCCAGTTGAATTTTCACTTTATAGGATAACAAATGGTGCAGAAGGTTAATAGAATGGTGCCCAAGAAATAACAAGTGTAGTAGAGAAAGAATTTTTTAAAAATAGTGGAGGCTAGCTATCATAATGAACAAATTGGCAGGAATTGTAAAAGGTCTTTATGAAACAATGGACTCCAAATGGCTGACAATGCTTTTCAAAATAATGGTTTATTTGCTGCTGATTATTTTAGTTAGAACAATATGGATGCAGTATAACACAAGGAATGTAATTTAGTCTGTGATTATGATTACAAAAGGACCCAAGATTTTATGGGCAGAGTTTTGATGTATAGTATGAATCAAACAATATATCTTGCACCAAATTTTAATCATTATTTTTTTTTTTATCTTTTCAAGCTTCAAATAGTTAAAACCTTGCCGAAACAGTGCAGCATAATAAAGAGGAAGCTGCAAATAGAATACTTTCAATAACTCACTTTGAAATTGCAAGGCCTAAAATTATTAAAAAATGTTTTTTGAAGTTTTAGAAAAAGTGTCAAATCTTTTCTTTTTTTTTTTTCTCTCTCTCTCTCTCTCTCTCTCTCTCTCTCGTAACCTGGTTTTGGTTGGGTGCTACTTGAGTACCATCCCAGGTTTACAAGTTTGAATCCAGTTTTCCTTCTTCTAGGCCAGTTACCATATCAAGGTTAAATAGCCCAGTCTGCCCTACATAGCTGAGAAAGAATACTTGGATTCCTACCTTTCCCAAGGGTATTAGATTTGAGCTCAGGTGGCTGAATCCATTTCTAAATTATGCCACTAGCACCTCCAAAAATAAATGTACCAATTAACTAAAAATAACATGGCAGGGGGTGCAATAATATTCAACTAGAATTTACTTATCAAAAATAGAATTAACCATTTGCAAAATAAATTTAAACCAGTTGGTGTTTACTGATTTGTATATGACAACAAAAGGAAAACCTTTTTCTCAGTGTTTGATAAGTGTTCATTTTTGCAAACACCTACAGAAAATTTTTACAAAGGCAAAAAAAAAAAAGCAATGCTTTGCACTCAATGACCTATTCTTTCATAAAATGTTTGCATAAAAGGAAAATTATTTTCTTTATACAGTAACAATAAGCTGCCTTTTATTTAAGAGAAGCCATCATTTTAACCCAATACGTACGTGAATGATTTAACGGTATTAGCTCAGTCAGTAGAGCATCTGCATAGGCACCACAAGGTTCCAGATTCAATATTGGCCCTCGCTAACTCGCCGCATGAGTAACACAGCTTAGATCTGTGCAGTTGAGTAGCAAGCTGATGGTAGGTGTGGGGCTCCACCTCGGATGTAAAAACAATCTCCCTGATCTAGCGCTAATGAAAAATAGATAGACTGCCTTGCTGTCCGCCTGATACTGACAATAGATCACTCCACTGACTTGACTTTTACTATTAATTAGAAGGGTAGAGAGCTTTTCAAAAATAATATATTAACAATTTATATAAACAATAGTATATTGACAATAATATGTAGACAATTAGAAGGGTAGAGCTTTTCCAAAAAATATATAGACAATAATGATAGGATACATCAGCCTGCAAGATCTTGAGGGTGCAGCAGCCACTATCTGGTAACCATACCTCTGAGAGGCAGGTGACATCAATGCCATACTGATGAAGGGAACACATCGTAAGAGTTTGTGTTTAGTGTTCGGACATTCCAGCATACAAAATGTTGAAATTCTCTGTGACCTGACATCCCAGCTTGCTAATTTGACACTCGCACCAATTGGACAGTGAATGCGTCAGTTCTTGTGGAAGGCATAACAGAAGTTGTATTTGAGATTGCAGGTGAATTTGTCAAAGGAGTATCAGGGGAATATGAAAATTCGTATGCGGTCCCCAAACCCGCATGTATACTCCAGTTAGGGGGAAAAGATTAAACATCTTCATCATCAACCACTATGTCACCTTACAATTATAAGAATTAAATGTAGTTTTAGCTTCAGTTGATAAACCACTTCTTATAATACGTTAGGAGGTTACAAAGAAGTCTCTAACATAGGTAAACATATACAAAGAAATCTAAGAGGTACGTTGAGTCTACTAACTAGAGAATAGAAGAGTCACTTACTGTATAGGAGCCATGTGGTTAGGGTCTAGAAAGGGCTACGTACATACATGGGTATGATCCTATAGTTGGGGGAGGGGCAAGGCACCCCAAGCCTTAACGGACAGTCACAACTTGTCTAGTGCATCATTGTGGATGCCAGATAAAAGAGTAAGTTCTTCCCAGGCTGAGTTTAAATAGCCAAGTTGTGGCAAACCCTGGTGGCAAGGGAAGATAAATCTTTTCCACTTTCAACTCCATCCCAACAAGAGAAGACAGTAACTACACAATAAATGGTGACTAAAAAGAATCATCTTTTGTCTCTTGGTAAACTGTTTGGTTAACCAAAAGAATTTACCAAGATTCTTTTTTCCTTTTAATCTTAAGCCAATACTCCCCTTCCCTTACTCCCCAAAAATACAACAGCCAAGAGTCCTCCCCCCACCACCACCACCACTTAGATCTTCAACCAGTCAGTGGTTATATTACTGCTTATAATTCTCATTATCAAAATGTTTGTACTACTTTCTGCATATCCCTTTTTATATTCATAGTGCTGTGTATCATACAGCAATTCTTTGATTGTTATTCTCTAGTTCTAAGGCAAAAATAACCACCTTCTCTCCCCCCCCCTTCTTTCCAAAGTCACAGTAATTGTTTTTCTATGGCTGTGCCACACCCTCATTTCCACACCCTCCTTCATCATTTGTGGATGCCTATTGGGCTTCCATGGGAAGATGTGGATATATAAACATTTCGTTTTGGCTACACCCTGTTCTAGATCCCCGTGCCACCAGATGATCATCAAGCAGGAGTTAAAGTACTGAGGGGATTCTGAAATGAAGCATCATTTTAGACTGTTTTCTTTTCTGTTTTGAGCAATAATCACTCACAATATTTCTAAGTGAGCTGAAGACAAATAGCTTGGAAGTTACTTTGGAAATCAAAAAGGTTTTCTTAAAATGTGAGCCGTACTCATTAGTGTAATCTTTTATAGATTAATACTAAGAACTTACTTAAAAGCTTAGATGAAGAAAGATTACTTAAAAGCTACGTGGCTAATCACGGTGAGGGCTGATCTTGAATGAAATATTGTTCCTCGTGTCCACAGAACCGTGAATGGCTGGAGATCACCTATTCACTCACATCGGATCACCAGACAAGATCGGCCTATAGATGGAGCTGGCACAACTCATCCCGGGTGAATGCTGCCTCAACAACAACTTAAAAGCTGCCTTTTAGGCGTCTTTGAGTGGAGAATCTAATTCTATTTACAGAATTAATTGCAAATAAATAGGAGGAAATACTCTAACATTTATTAGTTGTCTCCCTTTGGAAATTATAAAAATCAGGGTGAACATAATTTTTTTTATTTCTAAGTTGAAAATTGCTTTATTCTTTAAGTTAGAGTATCTAAATATTATTCAGTAAAAAGGGGATAGACTCCCTCTCTGTCTAGCTGATATTGACAATAGGCTACTCCACCTATTTGACTTGCTAACAAAACAAAAATATCACCAGTGTGCCACTTTTGCTATGTTATGGTACAATACATATAAAGATTGGATTATTATTATTATATACATGTAACCAACTATTGTCCTAGTTTATATTATGATTCTCTCTATATATTTTTTTCTTTTCTTTCTCTCTCGCTCTCTTTTTCTTTTCTTTTCTTTTCTTTTCTCTCTCTCTCTCTCTCGCTCTCTTTTCTCTCTTTCTTTTCTTTTCTTTCTCTCGCTCTCTTTCTTTCTTTCTCTCTCGCTCTCTTTTTCTTTTCTTTTCTTCTCTCTCGCTCTCTTTCTTTTCTTTCTTCTCTCTTCGCTCTCTTCTCTTTCTTTTCTCTCTCTTCTTTTTCTTTTCTTTCTCTCTCGCTCTCTTTTCTTTTCTTTTCTTCTCTTCTCTTTCGCTCTCTTTTTCTTTTCTTTTCTTTTCTTTCTCTCTCGCTCTCTTTTTCTTTCTTTTCTTTCTCTCTCGCTCTCTTTTCTTTTCTCTTTTCTTTTTTTCTTCTCTTTTCTTTTCTTTTCTTCGCTGCTCTCTTTTTCTTTTCTTTTCTTTCTCTCGCTCTCTTTTTCTCTCAAAAAAGGCTTAGTTTTAAAAAAATTGCTAATGTTATTTATATAAATTAAAACCAATCCACTAATTCATTTTATTTATAATAACAAAATTATCTCATCAAGAACTGTTTAGATTATGCCCTAATTAGATTAATTAGGTAAAAGTGATTATCTTTTTGCATCAAAAACCTTAGAAATATTTATCACTAATCATCCTTACCGATGCTAAATAAATCTGCCCCTTCATGTCAGATTAAGAAGAGACTACCTTTTAGTACAGTCAGACTAAGGATAAATTTAGTAGTCATTTGGATCCAGATATCTAATAAAAAGCAATCAGGCCTCCTTTAGCTCAGATTAGTACTCTACTCCTCTATAATTAAGTTATTGTATTTCTGTACTATAATGAAAATATACTTATATATTTACTGTTGGTAATCGCTGATGGAGTTATGTTAATGTTATTCATATCTGTAACTTGCCAGGTAATTTTATTTTACTTTAGTTTATGCCAAAATGTACTTACTGTTATATATATATATATATATATATATATATATATATATATCTTTATTTCTCCTCCCCACCTATGCAATTATACATTTTTCTGATTGTTTTGGCTTCCAAGAATGGCAGTCTTTGAAATTTTGGCAAATCATATTCCTTCTCCAAAACTAGCAATGCTGAGACTCCTTCCTATCTTGATCCTGTGTCAATATGGAGGTGTGTAGTGTAATGATTAAAGTCGTAAGAAATGGACTCGTCATCCAGAGTTCAAATCCTGGACAAGGCTGTTTGAATTTCACCTAGCGCTAATACCCTTGGGAAAGGTATGAATCCAATTCTCCCTCCAGCTATGGGTAAATAGTAGGGTAGACTTAGCTCTTTAACCTTGGCTAGGTAACCAGTCTCGGAGAAGGAAACTTGGAATTTAAACCTGTTTAACTCTGCTTAAGAAATTGACCTTGTGTCACATCCAGCTTGTGCAGAGGGATTTGGTAAATATAGATATATCAGTGAATATATTCATTAGCAAAGTTTTCATTGAGCTTTCATCCAAGAATAAAGACTTTGCCTAAGGTTGTATGTATTTATGTAAACCCTCTACCATGAGCAGAATGTGACACACTGTCAGTTTCCAAGCAGAGTAAAGCGGCTTTGAATTTGGGGTTTTCCCTCTCTTAGACTGGTTGCCTAACGAAGGCTAAAGAACCCAGCCTGCCCTACTATTTACCCATAGCTGGAGGGAGAACAGATGGATTTATGCCTTTACAAAGGGTATTATCACAAAGTGAAATTTAAACAGCTTCATCCAGGATTTGAACTCTGGTTACCAATTCCAGTGACAATAACCCTTAGGCTAAGTGTGCCTCCTAATATATCATTTATAATTATATATTATTATTAATTATGATTAGAACTTCCCTTCATTATTTTAAATTTTAGTTGCTTTTTATCCTAACACACAAGATGCAACACCAGGTCAATTTTTAAGCAGAGTAAAACTATTTTGAATTCTAAGTTTTCCTTTTCTTAGATTGGTTGCCTAGCCAAGGCTAAACAACCCAGTCTGACCTACTATTTACCAATTACTGGGCAGAGAACAACTTCCCTAAGATTGTAATATCTTCTTGTAGTCATCTCTAAAGATGGTTCTTTAATCTTATGCTCTGTCACTGAACTCTAAATAAAAGGGCTTACTTAACGAAAACCAACAGATCTCTTAAATAATTAGTTCCAGTATCCTAGCAATTGAGATCTTAATTATTTTCTTGGTTTTTAACTCTACCATTACGGGGGGGGGGGGCTTATTATTCACTAACACCTTCTCCTTGACCTTCTTAAGGACTTGGCAATTAAACAAGAAGGATATGCCTATAGAGTTGGTATCTGCTTGACTAATAAATTTATGAATATGGTCAGTGGATCTGATTCATGGTTTTCAAAACCAAAGACTTAGCTTTGTAATCAAGCCTGAATATTTCTCTACTGCCTCCTGGCGTTGCTAGCAGAACCAGTATCAAATAACATATCGTGGTATAAAACTATTTTTGTAGAATAAATCCTATTGCAGAGGAACCTCTTTAACCTTGTGTGACTCATTGGTAAGAAATATGCTTACTATTTATCTGTTGGGAATTTGAATAGAATTTAAAAATTACTTTGGATTTTAATGTTCAATAGGAAGATGCTCTCTCCACACAAGCCACCATTATTCTATTTTTATTTTAAAAAATTTTTTAATGGTTTGGTTAAAAAAAAAAAAGACTTAGGAAATATAGGAAACTTTAATAGCATGATTATTATCAGCTTTTATTTGAGTTTCATTGAATTATAGAAATCAATATAAAAATATATAATATATAAAAAGAAATAAAATAGTTGTAAATTATTTACTGTGTTATTTGTTGAGTTAAATAAGAGCTTTGCGCAAGGCTACGTTTATTGAGCACTCAATAGGATATTTTGTTTGTTCAATGGTAAAAAAAATAATCTTGGTAAATTGACTTTCATAGAAATTTTCTTTACTATTCAACCAATATAAAATTTTTAAGACAAATATAAAAGTCCACCTACAATAAAATCCTAAAAATTACCTCAATAAAAAAAATAAAATGTTTCACGAATTTTATCAAATTATCTATTCTTCAACCCTCCACTTTGATATCTTTCTTCCTTCGTTCTCTTTCTCTCCTTCTTCGTTCTCTTTCTCTCCTTCTTCGTTCTCTTTCTCTCCTCCCTCCCATTTTACTCTCTTCACTTCCCCCTTCTCTCTCCCCCCTCTCCTTATTGATTACAACTAATTAGAAACTGATTTTATAAACATTTTTCCCCCTACAATTCTAAAAGGATATTTTCTATGTTCACTTAAAATTAAGATAATTTTTAGAAAAACGCCTAAGGATTTGTTTATCATTTAACCAAAAATTAAGTTTGCTTAGCGAAAACAATTAATGGTGCTTTCTGTAAATTTGCCCCCCCCCCCTTTTTTTTTTTTTTCTCTTCTCAATGATAGAAAATGACCTGTCATGTATTTAATATACATTCCAATTGTTACTTCACATGTCAGACATTCACAGCCACCGTTTTTTTATTATTAGTTAACTTTGCCTTCAGCCCCCCCCCTTAAATATGTCAAATGTTTGTCAGGTTTTTGCAGACTGACCTCTTTCTCTTCTTACTTGCTTTGCACCACATTTGCAGCTATGCACTCCTTTTTTAGATGTTACTTTTTTCTTTTTATTGTATTTATGTGCTGCAGGCAGATCATGGGGGAAGGGTTCTTTTTCCTCCCCTCTTATCTCCTATCTCCCTACTTGGTTTCCCTTCAACTGAGATCAGGGGAGAAATTGTTAATTTTTTAATAATATTGGTTTCTCGTTAGAACCTAAATAGCATATCTGAATTCTGGGCATTTTTTTTTTTTTTTTTTTTTTTTTTTAAGGCTTGAATATTGTTGCCTTGCTAGTAGACATTGTTTCTTTCTTAGAATTTTTTTTTTTTTTTTAAATCTTTTGAATAAGCATCAAGTCTTTCGGGGTTTTTTTTACTCCAAATAAGCTACTATAATTGTATACAAAAAATTGCTCTACTTACATTTTTAGAATCATACATAAGACAGTATTAAAATTTATTGACTTAAGACTCTCGGAGAGTAATTTGAATCACTTGTTTCTGTAAGGTTACATTTGTCATACTCAAGGCGATTTAATTCAATGTAACACCCATTTTAACATTTTAAATTCCTAGATCCACAAAATGTACTCAAATTAGCATAGTACAAAAGCTGTGCGCAATTTTACAAAATACCTTCTCTTGTACGATTTGTTTAGAATTACAGTTTGATCTTGCTGCAGTTGTCATGGTGATAAGGCTGTCATGTCAGTGGGCTCACTTGCATCTCCCCCTCGGTCTCTCTCTCTCTCTCTCTCCTGATCCCAAGTTGCAGCAAGTACAAGCGCAGATCAATATCATAGTAGTGCCATGTCTTCTCCTTTTACTCACTGGCAAACAGATGTTCTCATTCAAGTCAGACTTGCCCCCACTCTCTCTCTCTCAAATCGTAAGACGACGACTCACACTGACCCCTAGGTGATATCCAATCTTTAAGGGGGGGGGGTAGACGAAAAAATCTTATCTTTTTCCTTTTTTTTTCCATTCTAGTTTCCCTTTCTATAGAGTATTTTGTTAATTTATTTCGGCTTCATCCTAGCTACTATATTTTCTAAAGAGAGGAAGAAGAAGAAAACCCTTTTTACTTGACAATTTAAAGGGAAAATAGCTGAAAAACACATGATTGGGAGTGGGGAGAGATGTCACTGTGTCCCTGTAAGTTGTTGTGTATCCATGACAACAGACTTTTCCAAGTAACATCACTTCCTTTCAGCTAAAAATGGATGGTTGTACGTGAGATCCTTAAAGATTTATCTTCAGACTAGATTCCCATTTTATTTTATTTTTTTTAGTTAATGAGCACTATTATAGAAAAAAGCTTTGCCGTTGTGACAAAGATCCAAAAGTCCCTTTTTTTCTGAAATGTCTCTTGATACTCCTAAATTCCTCAAACATATGTCCACAAACATTTTAGAATAGAGGTGATAATATCAGCCATGTTTTCTTGTCTTTTCTTGTCTTTTCTCCCTGATGACAAACTTGTTAAGATTTTTTTTTTTAATAATTTTGTTGATAATGATGGAATCTTAATTATTTATATCAAGAATGCTGTTAATATATATTTTATTTTAAAATTTTAATTGAGTTTAGATGATATGATAATGCACTATTTTATGGTTCATTTAATCTTGTTTCTTTTTCCTTTTCATCTAATAATTACATTGTGTTCCCTGCTGATTTCAAATCCAAGGTTTGCAGTTACCTTTTTTTTTTTTTAGTTGTCTTAATAGGAATTTCAATCAATATGTTTTGTTAAGGTTTTTTTTTTTTTTTTTTTGGTTTTTTTAATACTTTGAATATTTCTGACATTTGTAGCATTGCTGTTAATTTAGAGTCTCAATATGGATTTTTTTTTCTTTCATTTGAATAACGGGACCCATTTCCTGATTTTAAAAATGTGCAGTTTTCTAATTAATTTTGTTGTAAGGAAAAAAATACATTTTAATGGATTTCGTCACAACAGATTTCTTAAAAAAGAAAAATATTTAAAAAAAAAAAAAAAGAAAATCGAGCAAAATTCAATATAATCTTTTTAGGGATTTTCCCCCTTATAATTTTTCTTACATATTAAAGATATTTAAATAATTTGATTAATTAGTATTTTTCATCTACACAAATGTGAACACATACACTTACATATAGACTTTTTTTTTTTTTTTTTTTTTTAATTATTTACCAACTATGAGCACTCTTCATGAATTTAGTTGCCAAACAATCCTTTGGAATCAAACTTTTAGTTTTATTAAATCAGTAAGCAAATTCATTTTAAAGTATATAAAATTAATTAGGCAAATTATATTCCCTCAGGGCCTGCAGTGCATAATTAAGACTTTTTTTCTTTGTTTCAGTTTTTTTTTTTTTTTTTTCTTTGTGTATGTACGTATGTGTGTGTATGTGAATATATGAAATTAATGTGTATATAAAACTATTTTTGCTTTGTAAATGCTTTTTTTTTTCGGCAAATCTGCAAACTTGACTCTGTTGTGTACTTTTAATGTTAGATTTTAAATGCTTTAACATACAAATCAAATCAAGCAGAATAAGCATGTTTTGCAATAAGATTAAAGTTACAATAATTGGAATTAAAATAATCCTGTCAGATAAATTACATTCTAGTTGATATTATAGATTTCTTTAGCTTTAATGTGCACACATAGAAAATGAATGAATATCTTTAGATCAAAAGATATAAAGGTTTTTGCTGAAGATTTTTAAAGATTTATTTCTAATTTTCTTTAGTTGCATCTATCTAAATTTTATCACAAACAAAAAAATGCGCTTGTAATGTGCATTGATTCCATTAATTTATTTGTTTTAAACCCTTTGAACTCAGAAAATTTTTAAATAACATTTTAAAATATCAAGCCCATTCAAAGTTCCCTGCGGGGGGCAGACATCGTTGTTTAAAGCTATCCCATAATTCCATTTAAAGAATTTTAGCTGTGAATGGTTGCTATATTAAACATCAGGTTGAAATCTTGGTGCATCATAAAATGGCATTCAGCCTGAAATATCAGATTTTAAATTCAAAGGGTTAAATAATAGGGTTTTTTCTGGGTTTTTCTTTTTTTTTTTTTTTTTTTTTTTTTCTTCTTCATTTGTTACACACTTTGTATTATTATAGATGACATTCCAAATTAAGTAATTAATATAAAAGTTTAGTGTACATTAAAGTGAAAGAGTAATTTTGATATTTCGGACTGTTGTTCTCATCCTTATTGTATGTATAAGCTATAGTTATAATAATTATATGTATATAATTATTTTGATATTTCAGACTTTTGTCCACATCTTTGTGTGTGTGTGTATATATATATATGTATACACACACTACAATAAAGATGAAGACAACAGTCCAAAATATCAAAATTATTCACATCAAACCTCATCTCATAAATACAAATATAAAAGTGAAAGAATTTCAAATTACAGAAATATGGATTGAAAATCATAAACTGGCAATTCGTCTAAATGTTAATTTTGAGCTAAAGGCTCCATTTCATAATAAAAGCCGACAGAATCAGGTTTGTAGTTTGCTCTAGCACGCCACTCATTATTATTGATTCATTTTGATGCTGTCTCCTGTATTTATCTATTAAAGTGGCTTTTTTTTTTCTTTTTTTTTATTAAAAGTTTAATGAGGGTTGGTAATTTTGGGTTGATTTGAGATGTTGCCTCATTTTGTCACTTGCCACTGGGGGATTCTGGCATTTCTTATGACAAAGCTGACAATGATGACTTGCCGCAGGTGTTGCTGTGCCCAACGGTAACCCTGTGGCACCTTTCATCTTTTTTTATTATAAATTATTTTTTTTAAAAGGTGTCCTTCTCCTTGACGCTGGTCTTCCATTTGCATGTTCACTAATCTTGTTGTTGCTACTAATTTGGTTGTGCAGGATAAAGGAAACAAATTTGCACCTGTCCACGTCGAGAAGTGTGCTGCATGCGAGAAAACCGTTTACGCAATGGAACGCGTTGAGGCCAACAAAAACATCTACCACAGAAGCTGCTTAAAGTGTTCACACTGCAATACCAAGTTGACGTAAGGCACCACACTCTGTTCCTACTGCTCTACTACTGGTGTATATTCCAGAACTGGGGGCTCCTTTTCATGGTTTTCTTTTGCTTCATCCTCTTCATTAATACCAAGATTATTTAAAAATGATTTTGAGTCATTGAGACATTTTGAAATTCTTGTTGACAAAAAAAGTTCTCTTTGAGATTTTTTTTTTTTTTTTTTTTTTTTTTTTTTTTAAATCCCCAATATGCACTACATGCCAAGAGAGGTTTACAGTCAAAAAAATTTACTGCTAAAGTGTGTATACTTCAATCTAGTGTGAACAAAATACTACCAAGCATGTAATTTGAAAAAACTTTTCATGGAAATAACACCATCCAGGATTTTACATTTCCTAAAAGAAGTGGGATTGTACTCAAGCAATATCTTAACACATTTGATTTTAAATTTAATTGTATTTCTAGTAAAAAGAACTTACATGTAGAATCAACATCATACTCACAGGAAGGCTGCGACTAGTGTCCAGTCACCTGACAAAAATAGAAAAAAGACTGGCAGTAACCGAATACAAGCTCTGTACTAGCTGCTAGAACACAGTCTGTATATATGGATAAAAATATCCACGCTAAAAATAACAGCCAATGAGAATCCTGGGAATGGACTTGGCCAAGCCACATAGTAGAATAGCCCAACCTGCTATTTGAACCACCTACCAAGTCTGGATTCTCAGAATTAATTCAACTTGCAACACAGCTGAATACTGGTCACTCAACACAAATCTCTACACTACAACGGTCGGAGTTGATTGAGTTAGTTGAGTAGTAGAATTTTCTAATCTTAGATTGTAATGGAAGTATAATACCAATTATAAACTGAGATGTTTTTTGTTGACAAGAATTTGAAATATAAAGTTTCAGATCCTTAAATTCATTTTTACACTTGGTATTGTTGAAGTGGTTAAATTTTCAAGCTGTTTCCAGTATCTGGAATATTAACCCTTTTAACTCCTCTTTCTGTCTACTGAACACATTAACCAATCACTCTCTACTGGTCCCATTGAACCTTTTTTTTTTTTTTTTTTTTTTTTAATCAACGCTTCACTGGTTATGTCAACTTGTGACTGCCCCAAATTTTCATTATCATTTAGATTTCAGTCTTAAAGTCCTTTTTAGGAAAGGATCAGTATTTTTATTTATATTTTTAAAATTCCTCTTTCTTCCTCCTCAACCCTCCATTTCACTTTATTATTTATTATTTATTTGTCTTCAAATTATCACCAATAATTTTTTTTTTTTTTAAATGTTTAATTTAAAAAAATCTAGCCACATTTTGATAAGATTGTTTTCTTAAGTGTATTAATATTTACAAAACGACCTTTCTCATCCTCTCCCAAGAAAAATCTTTCATTTAATGATATTTATAATAATGAGGAAATTTCTATTCTTCAAATCATTGTTTTGCATATTTTTCAATTTAGTTACAAAAATAACATACCATCTTTTCTGACAATTATTTATTGGGGTAAGGGCATTTTATTTTACAGGATTTTTTTTCAAAAGATTTTTTATTTTTATTCATTTTTTAATAAGCATTTTATTTTCTTTGCCTTCCCAAGAGTATTATTTTTTTCTACATTATTTCTTACAAATAGAACAAAACTGCCTCTCCACAAATTAGAATTCTTTGAAAATCCCATTTTTCAGTGATGTCATCCAAGTTAAAATGTTTTGATTTAATAAGGAATGTATTTTAATTTGATTCTTATGGCCAGCACCATTTTACCTTTCAGCTAATTCTACTCTCTTCTGTTATATTCAATTTAACGCCATTATTCATATACTTAGACAATAATTTTATTTTATTTTAATTTTATTTTAAATAAAATTATTAATCTTGAGTATTTTATTAATGACATGTATTTTGTACCCTACTAACCACATTTAAGTGTTCTTGTCCGATTTTTAAATCTCAAAAAATTATTTCTTACCATTTTTTGTTAAGTTTTTAGACAATATCAGAAGTATTTTTGAAATATGTAGGAAACAAAAATGCTGATCATTTTCTACTAGCCTTACCAATATTTTTACAATAGAATCTGCAGTGCATATCACATAATGTGTCCTGGCTTCCTGCCCTAAAAAATGCTAAGCGGTGCCTGCTGAAAAACTGACCCGCGCTACTATTTAACTCCGACACTGAAGGCATTTTTCCCAAAAAGTTAATGCTATATGAAAGCAATATTTTACACACACATACCCAGTCTTTTCTCGACAAGTAAAGGTAAATATTTTAAACCTCCATTCCTCTTTAGAATATTTTTTTTAGTGGTTTGAAGGCATTTCTATCAACAACTTTTTTAGTGGTTTGAAGGTGTTAAAAGTAAGCCACCACCCATGTTTTTTATCAAGTAAATGTAAATATTTACTCTCCCTCCCCCTGTTAAAATGTTGTTTTTTTTTTGTTTTTTTTTAATTAAAAAAACCGAGTTCAATAGTAGTGCAGGTTGGATTTTCAGCAAGTACCACTTAGCATTTTTTTAGGGTAGGAGGCCAGGTGCATTTATGTGATAATACCCACCTTACCAATATTCATACAATAGAATTTGCCTTATGCTCAGATTAGTCAAATATAAAAATCTTAGATTAAAATAAAATCTGAAAATCCAAGGATTTCATCAAAGATTATGGGAAAACTTTGCAACATTAGTTGAATGACTTTTTAAAAACTATTATTATTATTATTATTATTATACTCGGATTTATTCAAATTGTTGTCCTTGGTTATTATTGTCAAATTAAGGATTGAATAAACAGTTTAACATTCTGACAACATTATCAAATATAACGGCAACACTTCAGATTAAATTTTTTTCAACACATTCCCGGAACTGACCCAAAAAACAATTTTAACTGTCCTGAAATCTTTTTTTTTTTTTTTTTTTTTTTTTTTTTCCCTTTATCATTTATAGTAGTTAGCATAATAAAAACACCATCAAAACATTTAAGAAATAAATATTTTGGTTTTTAGTTTTAGAATTGTGTTTTTTTGTTAATGAAACATCAATTAATCAGGGGGGGGTCAATTTTTAACTTGTGTAAAATGACAAATTTTCAAGTCATCAAATAAAGTCCAAAACAATATTTTTGATTGATGATATTAAAATTATAGTGTGTAAGAAATTATATAAAACTTATGATTTTTATACTAGTTCATGTTCAATGTTAATATCTGGCCAAATAAAAATGAGGCATCTATTCCTTAACCTATTGTTTAAAAGAAAGAAAAAAAATCACATTTTGACAAATTGGGGAGAGAAAAAAAATTAAAATTACTCCAATATGATGTAAAAGTCCACAAAAATTTTTCTTCATTTAATAGTTATACTTATTTTAATTTTAAGACTGTCACATGGGGTGTCCCCAATAAGGAAACGTGGTGTCCCCACAAACATTCTAGTTTTTCTTGTACAATGAGGCCCCATTAATCTCAAACCCTGTATAGACACTTTGGGTTAGCTCAGTTGGTAGAGCGTTCAGCTAGAAACCACAAGCCAACTCGGCTTATGAGTAGCACAGGGATCTGTGCAGTAAAGAGCTGATGGTAGGTGTGGCACTCCACCTCAGATGCAAGAACAATCTCCTTGTTCTAGCGCTAGTGCAAAGGGGATAGACTCCCTTGCTGTATGGCTGATACCGACTTTAGGCCACCCCGACATCTTACTTTATAAAAACCAAGATGAGGAAAATACTATAACTAAATTGATATAAAAATGCAGGAATACTATTTAAAGTTTCATTCTTTTGTATAATTATCACTTATGTTGCCAACTATTCAATATCTTTTTAAATTACTTGATTTTATTGCCTTGTCCAGCTAAATATTTTCCACTCTATCAGTTTAGAAGAATTTTGAAGAAAAAAATATCTATCAAATATCACCACACCCATTGTCACTGAGTTTGTTAAATGACCAGAAAAAAAACTTCTCTGTTCAATGTAATAAGAAGACTTCTCTTTTCAATTCTAAGAGTTTTACTGAGATACTTTTTCATCCATGTTTTCTATTTACAGTCTTAGGAATTTTAGCCAGCAGCAGCACTTCCCCATTGCTCTAAAAAGGAGTTGGGTTAGGAGAATATTCAGATATCTGTGACAAAAATCAACATCTATGTCCCAAACTGCCTTATAGCAAGCCCCAACCCTTTTTTAACATGTGCTAGAATTTGATGGCTGATAGTCATAATGTCCTGGATATGACACACATAAACTCTATCTGATGGTGAAGTTCCAATTCTGGAGCTCTGTGGAATGTAGAATACACTTTCATCACCATTACTCCCAGGTCCACTCTGATCTGGAGTAGTAATACCTATTAGAATCACATCTATAGATTAAAAAATTGAGTATCCATAAAAAATGAATAAAACAAAACATCTATGGGTTAAATAGATTTTTTTTTTAAAAATCAGCACCCATCAAAAATGAATAAAACAAAATGTCTTTGGCATAAAATAACCTAACAGGGGTTGGCATGCTGTAAAATCCAACCAACCAATTAACATCCATGTAACTTTAGCAAAAAGGTGCACAAAAGCTATTTTGTCAGATTTTTAGGTTCAGTGAATATGTGAAATAAATACTCTGGTCAGACAGTGCAACAAAAGAGCTTTTATTTGTATTTTGTTAAGGTCACCTTCTTAACTGATTGTGGGTGGGAATGATAAAAACTTCTCATCCCCATTAACTATGTTCAGTCTAGCTTGAATAAGAAGACAAAATGTTTAAAAATATTCCTATAAATTTTTGTTAAGAATTAATTTATTCTCATGGCCAGTATTATTTTACCTTTCTGCTAATCATACTTTGTTCTTACAACATCTATTTATTACATTTAAGTATTTTTGTCTTTAATTCAAAAAAATCCTTTCTTACCATTTTTTTTGTTAATGAAGTTTTTAGACATTATCAGAAGTATTATTGAAATATTAATAACTAGCTCAAAAAGCCTCCCTATCAGACAGCAATTAAGATACCACTTATGGAAGGTTCTTGATTGGGTCTTAGACTCAACAATGACACTTTATACATTAAGTACTTAGTAAATTTATCAAACTTTTCCAAATTTATTTCCGAGTTATAAAAATTATACCAAAAACTTTTCACAAAAAATCATCGTGGTCAAAACTTGGGAATTTGGTCTGGATTTGACCTACAATGTTCTTAATCATTGAGTTGGTCAGGTTCCAAAATGGTATGATATGTTGAGCTATGGCCACTAGAAGTAAAGTTGAAAAGATGTGACCCTTACTTTCCCATTCATTATTAGAGATGTACAAAACAAAAATTGACAATTTTGAAAATCCCATTTTTCATTGATATCATTAGAGTTAGAATGTTTTGATATAGGATGGAATGTAGGAAAAAGTATTTTGTCAGATTTGAGGCAGGGAAAATATTCCTCTTCCTTCACTTTATCTTTTGCTTAATAATTAACAATAATATACACTTTGGTTTTTTTTTCCCCTCTTTCAACTATACATTTGTTGGCTCATCTTTTCAACAAAAAAAAAAGAATCTTTAGTCAATTTCTTCATAAATAGCATTTCCATTTAGCAATTGAAAACGAATAATTTAATTTTTATTGATTCCTTATAAAAAAACAAATAAAAAACCTGTGCATGCCAAGGACTTGTTTTAAAGAATGTCTGTGCACTCCTTTTTGAAAGTGCACAGATTTTTTTAAGTAGCTTCACTTGCTCCTTTTCTCACTTGCTGTTTATTTGCTTTTCTGATTGGCCTTGCTGAAACATCCAGCCTCAACCGAATTGTTGTTCTTGATGCTTTTAGTAGTTATTGCTATTGCTATCACAAATCACCTCGACCCAAAAATTATTCTGCTACTTTTGCACCTTAGTTGCTGCTGCTGCTTCTATTGATGCTGAGGGGGGGGGTGGAGGGGTGTGGATAACTGTCAGCTGTGCATCACGGTAAATTTCTTTTGATGTATGTGTACATCAATTTCTACCATGTTCACAATTCTGTGTGTGTATACATGTGTGTACCATTGTTTTCTTGGTTTTGTGAGAACGTTTTTTTCTTCTGTTTAGAATTCTTGATCTTGTTTTGTTACCAATTGTTTTTGTTTGCTTTCGATTTAAGCCTCTTTCTTTCATGTCTCTGTAGACTTTTATAACATTGAAAAAATGGTCATTCCACACATACTCTTACTTCTGAATTCTTTGACAGCAGCATATGCTTACCAGGCTTTCAGGCCCGTGTGTCCAGTAGCTTCAGCCATTGGACTGGTGAGAGGTCCCCTCCGATCAATCGGCTGGTCATGTCAAGCCCTAGCACCCATATAATTGCCTCAACCCTATTGCCGTTATGGCAAGCCCCAACCTTTTTTCACATATGGGTGCTAGAAAGTGGTGGCTGAGGGTCTTCATGTCCTGGGAATGACATTAAAGTCTATCTGATGGTGAGGTTCTAGTTCTGGAAGTTTGTGGAGCACCCCTTTATCACCACTCTGACCTGGAGTGGTAGTACCTGTTAGGGTCCCATCTATGGGTTAAATAGAAAAATGTTTTTTAAAAAAAAAATTGAGTATCCATTAAGAATGAATTTATTTCAAAACTTTATTGGCATTAAATGACCTGAGGTTGATATGCCGTAAAACAAACCAAACAATTGGACCAGTGACGTATATATTACTGGTGTGGACACCTTATGTGGTGTAATGGTTAGCAAAATTTAGATTTGCAGACCTTTGTTAGTGAGTTTGATTCTCATTGGGCGCCCGATACTTCTGGCCTTGTGCTACATCTAAGCTAAGCTTAGTAAATAACTATATATTACTGGTGTAATTCCCCCAATTAACACCTGCCCCCTTTGTCTAAAAGGGTCAGGGCTGGGTTTATTTCCCAGTGTCTGAGGGGCTTCAAAAGAGGAATGCCGAGGGGATACACGTTTTTTAAACACTTGCCACTATATGAGCTTCGGTTTGTGTGTGACTCCCCACTTAAACCAGACTTTGTGTTCATCTGACATGGTGGGATGTCAGAAAATACTCTTTCTGCTGGCTAGAGTCCTGGATTTTTCTTTTTAAACTTAACTAGGTCCCCCCCCCCCCCCGATAGAAGCGCACAAGGTTTGAAAAGCAATTTGTAAAAACTACTCAAATCACCATTGATGATAATGAAGGTGTCTCAAATACAGTCAGGATGTGGCACAGTCATTTTTGAAGCAGAGTTGAATGGAATTCAAAGTTTATGACAATAACAGTTACGCCAATATCAAATGGCAAATGTAATGGTTCTGTATATTTTGACAAAATATTTTCCTTTTTGTTGATCCTTTTTACTGCTAGGTATTCTAGGCCAATATTTCTTGTTTAACTCTCAGGGGTTATTTGATTAATACCAGTCAAAATTCTGAACTTTTCATCTCTCATATGTTATTCTGTATCCCTTGTTGCAAATTACCCTTCTCTATATAAGGGTCAGGGGCTGGTTTAGCTCAGTCGGTAGGGTACCCGCCTAGGAATCGCAAGGTTCCCACCAACTTGGCGCATGAGTAGCACAGATTGAGTAATCTGACCTGTGCTGTAGAGTGGGGAGCTGACTGTAGGTGTGTGGCACTCCACCTCAGCAAAAAAATCTCCCTGGTCTAGCACTAGCAAAAAGGAGATAGACTCCCTCGCTGTCCGGCTGATACGTCAATAGGCCACTCTGCCAAGTTTATGCACCAAACATAATCGTTCAAAATAAAATTCAAACTTGCAGATCTCTATTTCCTTTGCCTCTTAAGGCACATTACAAAATCAACTTTATTCAAGAGGCCCCTCCCCCTTCTTCACTCCTTCATTTGTATCCATCTCCCACCACCACCATCACTAGACACTCCGAATAAATTTGTACAAAAGCTCTTTTCATAACGGAACAAAGCCTAAAAAAGAATTGAAGAGATAAATGTAAGTTTTAGGTTTTAAATTTTGTCACGGGATTTGGCTGTCCTAAGTGAGAGGGATGGGGGGGGGGGCACTTCTCATCTTTCATTTGTTCTTTTAAAGTTAACAATGTGTTACTGGCAGATATTTTCACTGTTATCTTTCTCTTGTCAATGGTTGTCATTGGTATGCTGCAAAAATCTCTTCTATAATTAATGGTTCCTCCTCTCTCTCTCTCTCTCTCTCTACTTGAGTAACAGTTAAAGGTGACCACAACTTGCCAACAACAGATAGCAAAATTTCTATTTTAAATTCACAAGGATTGGCAGTAACTTACTTGCTATATATTTGACACCCACTTGCTTAGATTTTCTGGTCTGCCATATTTACTTATCAATTTTTATATATTTTTATGTGACGACCAAGTAATCATCATTTGAGTTTCATCACAAGATTTTACAATTTTTATATATACACACACACACACACACACACACACATTCAAGGTGTCTATAAAATCCTGCTGCAAATTTAAAATATAACAAAGATGGCAGTCTCAATGATACTGATAGTTTTTTTTTTAATTTAGTGTATCCTGGGACATGGATTTGAATTTGATGGGTCCCAACTAAAGTTTCTTAATAAATTGCAGAGTTTTTATTTATAAACAACTAAAGCCGTCTAACCCCTACCTTGTACGCCATACAGTGTAATTCGTTTCCAAGAAAATATTGAAATGTATTTGCAGTTAGCTAGAAATGGTGGGAGAAGAAAAAAAAAAACACTGGGATGCATGGATACAATTTTTCTGTGTCCTTTTAGATTTTTATGCATCATTGACACAGGATGCATACCTATCAACATCCCTGCAGTCTTATTGAAATGCAATAATCAAAATAAAAAATAAAACTACAAGAGTTGAATTTTTATATGATTTTTACTAAATGATTCTATCATTTGTACAACGTGAGTTATTCAATTTTCAATTTTAAAACTGCTACAAGACTTTATGAACACCCTGTAATATATATATATATATATATATATATATATGGCTTTTATAAAGATCCGAAGTCATGTTTGGTTTGTATTTACCAAAACCTCCGCACAAGCCGGATGGGACACAACGGTCAACTTTTAAGTGGAGCTTAACGGATTTGAATTCAGTTTTCTTTTTCCTTGACCAGTTTGAACACAGTCAGGTCTTGTTAAAAGCACCGGTTCCTGCTAGATCACCAAATTTAAGCACCAATGAGCTTGTTCAATACTTAATTGGGTGACCACTTCAGCAACAGCTGCTACTAATGCCTTGCTTTGGTAATAAATGACCCAAAAAGGCTTGATATGCCGGAAAATAAAACACCTGATGTTCAATTAGACCAGTTGCTGTACCAAAGGTTTAAAAGCCTAATCATCCCTACTATTTACCCATAGCTGGGGAGAGAATAGTTGGATGCATATATTTCCCCACAGTATTAGCACTGTGAAATGCAAATAGCCTTGTCCAGGATTTGAACACAGGACAGCGTCTCCATTTCCTACAATGTGATAACCATTACCCCACAGGCACCTCTAAGTCTTAGTTGGTTGATAGGGAATGGATCCAAACTAGAAGACTTAGTTAGGATTAAAGCTTAGTATAGATCAGAAGATAAACCTTTTATTCTTAAAAACTACATTGAAATTTATTCTATCTTATTCACTCAATGGGGAGTGAAGTACCACTTCACTACCATTACTCCCAGGTCCACTCTAATCTCTAGAATTTTAGTACCTGTTAGTCTCATCTATGCTTCAATCATTTACTAATGATTTACAGAAGTTTGTAATCTTAATTTGTCTTTTAAAAAATCGAAAATTGATGGTTTAAAAGGCTAAAGGTTCCCTCACTCCTGGTGTGTGTGTGTATGTATATATATATATATATATATATATATATATATATATATATATATATATCTCCCTCCCATGAAGGTAAAATGTGACACAAGCTCCATTTAATTGTGGGTACCCCTACTTTGTATGTCAGGTTAAAAATTGCTTGTTTTGTTCATTACTTTCCTTTAGGATACTTCAGAGATAAACCATAACCCTATCCATTTGGGTGTAAAGGAAAGATACAACCTGTTTTTGGTAGGGACAGCCTCTTAAAAGCAATGTTAGTATAAAGTACCAACTAAGAATGTCCAAATCTTAGCAAGGTTTCAAGTGGTAGTCAGTTAGTAATTTCTATAATTTATAATGGGGGGCGGGGGAGAATTTGTTTGAAGGTCCTTTTTTTTTTTCTCTCTCTCTCTCTCTCTCTCTTATGTTATCATTTTACTTGATGTCCATGTTTTTAATAAAGTGTGAGTCTACTTATTCACTCTATATGAACACAATTAAAATCAAACAATTTGGCAGAATAGATCTACACTTCTTTCTCCTTATTTCTGTTCCTCTTTCATACATACATACATACATACACATTATATATATATATATATATATATATATATATATATATATATAATGTTCAACTTTAATTTTTTTTTAATTTTTAAAGTTCTGTCTAAATTAACTCCAATGATCACAATGTTGCCTTTTGATTTAATTTTTTTCCTGTTTTGAAGATATATTTTTAAGTTTTTTATTTTTTTATTTATTTTTTTAATTGTTTTATTATTTGCTTATATTGTTCTTGCTTTATTTCATCTAGTCCCTTTTTTGTTTATTTTTTTTATTTTATTTTTTTGTGGGGAGAGGGGGGACTTGAAAGTGTAAATAAAATCCAAATTCTTAGTTGTGTCAATGGAATATTCATAGATCCCATTTACATGTAAACTGTTTTTGGTAACACGAGTTGCTTCCCTTGTTTTTTTTTTTTTTTTATCAGTTCACACCTGTCGATCCCGTTTTTAAAGTTATCATGAACACTGCCTCTTTCTCTCTTAACCTGATCAGCAGCCTGTCATCAAGTTACATGATGACTTTTCAAACCAATCACCCTTGTCCTTATACATAAAGGGTACATCTATCATTTGCCAAAAATGATAGGCAGCCACTTTTGCACATTAGATAACACAGATATTTGCAGATAAATGTCATTTGCTTATAAGATAGCAAATACTTCTCTGACATATTCCTACCTGCTTTGTGTTTTGTTTTTTGTTGGGGGGGGGGGATTCTGATGACTTACAACAAAAATACACATTACCCATTCTCTTTTATAACCTAAATATCTGATTACAGTGGTTGCCTAAGCTCCCCTCTTATCAAACAATAAAATCTTGCCCTGAACCTTCAGACCTCATTTAACAGCCCACTGCTTTTATCACTAAGCTTACAGTGGCCTAAGTTTAGTATAGTTAAGTATCCTGAATTTCAGTATGTGTATCCTTTTATTATAAGAATTTGATTATAGCCATATCTATTGTTGATACATAAATGTAAGCCAACAGTCATTTTTATTATTCTAGCTAACTTGTTATTAAATAAATACTCAACACATTCAAACTGAACTCTTTTATTAGTTATGCATTTAAGGTGTATAGCAGACCATTGTTAGATTGGTTCTCACTAGATGCTCCATACTTCTGGCCTTGTGCCACAACTAAGTCAACTTTAGTAAATAACTTGTTTATACATATAGGATTAAGGGAGGTGTGCTTAGGGTAACAGCTATCATAAAGAAATAGAAATAGTGACCAGAGTTCAAATCCTGGATGAGGCTGTTTACATTTCATATGGTACTAATAAATCTATCTGTTCTGGATATGAGCAAATAGTAGGGCAGACTGAGTTTGTTATCTTTAGTTCAGCACCAGAAGAAAAAGAGAACTCTGAATTCAAACCAGTTTTACTCCACTTCAAAATTAGCTTTGTCACATCCTGCCTGTGGTGGAGGGATTGGGTAAATACATTTAGGAATATAATTTATGAAAATCTCTGCTTCTGTTTGTCCTCAATTTGTCAATATGAATTATGTTAAAACTCTCCTTAAATTAATTTAAACTTTTGTTTATTTCTTTTGGTGGAATTGAACCAAGAGAAAGAAAAATATCCAGTCTTACTGTTGTTACTTCAATTTTTTTTCTATTTTTTATATATACCCCCCCCCTCAGCTGTATCATAACATAACATCAGTTTGACAAGTGAAAACCATATGTGTATAGAGGAGATGGCCAAAAATGATTCTGATCTTGCAGTCTGTATCATGTGGTCCAAGATGGTTTCTTTTGCTGGGTCATGTTTGAAACAATAATTTTAAGTATTTCTTTATTTCTTAAAGTTTTCCCCTTGGTTATTTATCTTGCAATGTTTATAATTTAGATGGTTCAGCTTTTGTCTTAAAACATTAGATAAATCCGGCTGCCTAAAATGACCTTGGCATCAGCGTGTTTAAACTATAAAAAAAAAAAACTGCTGCTAGATTTAGTATACTTTTAGAATTAGTATAATCTCTTACTACTATCTATTAGCATAAACCTTGAATGATTTCAGTTTACTAATAAAAACTATATTGTAAAGTTAATGAAATAAAGTGTCTGTCTGTAGTAATTTAAAATCCTATTTTGAAGTATTAAAAAATCCCTTAATGCAAAACTAAATTAATTCTGGCTGTGCAAACATTCTTAGAAGTGGATTGTACGTAATTTTTCAGTTTTTTTAGTTGAATAAATAATTGTGCAAAAGTTGTAGTTTAATGTTTAAAACTTTAATCTACTTTCCACTTTGGTATTGTGAATTTTACAATTACAAAGATTGGCCATTTTGACTTTTGATTGAATAGGCTAATTGTCAACAAAAATTGGCCAGGTAAGCTGAGGGTCTTTCTGTCCTGGGTATGACATTAAACTCTATCTGATGGTAAAGTTCCAATTCTGGAGCTCTGAGGAATGTGGAGTACTCTTCATCACCATTACTCCCAGGTCCACTGAACCGGAGCCGTAGTACTTGTTAGGGTCCCATCGATGGGTTAAATAGAGAGAGAAAATGAGCTCTAAAATAAAAAAATTTAAAAGAATTGTGAATACCCATCAAGAATGAATAAAAACAAAACATATATATATATATATATATATATATATATATATATATATATATTAGAATAAATTAAAATCTATAGCATTAATCATAAGGTGTTATTAAAATTTGATTAAAAACATTTTTTTATTATTTAAATGAAGACTTGCAAGCTGAGCAATTTGTATAATAAAGGTGATGTTGAGACTGCTCTCTAGAGACGTCAGTGCCATTAATATTTATTTTGGGCAAAAGAGGATTATGCAAGGGCAGCAGCCTTCATATTCAGCAGATCCTCAGCTCCATGCAACTTCTTTTGTTTCCTAAATTGAAAGTTTATCTGATCTAAATTTTAATAGAGGACATTAAAAGAAACTAGCAAAATATGAGCCAACAGGTGCAAGTATTTGTTTTTATAATGTGTGTGTGTGTATATATATATATATATATATATATATATATATATACATACATAAAATTACTCACAAAACTAAAGAATGCATATAAAAAGATTAAACTTATTTTATTTTAGTTGATTTCTTTATGAAATTCTACATAGAATTGATTTGATGTCTGAGAATAAAGCAATAATATTGGAAATCAATAACACCAAGTAATTATTTATGAAAATCAATTTTGTTGAAACGAGTATGCAAATTATCCACACCATATACTATGTAAACCTTCATTTCTTACTGATATATATAACTAATTGTAGGATTTTAAATGCATTAATAACATGGGCTGTTTTGAGGGAAAGCTAACTCAGCTAGACCTTCATGGACATTGAAAATAGATACAAAGCTAATTAAGATTAAATAATGATTATTTAATAATCATTGAGAATATAGTGAACTGTGGTGATGTAGTTTCGGTAACAGACTTATAGATAATCTCAATTATAATAAGATATGATGGCACAGTTGCATAGGTGTTTTGACCAATGGATAATTCACTGGAATAAGTGTGTTGAGTTCCAAGAGGTGCGTGGTGTAATGGTTAGTTAGAGGAAATGAACTTGTCGACCCGAGTTCAATTCCTGGACGAAGCTGTTTGCCTTTCACATGGTGCTAATACCCTTGGGAAAGGATGTGAATCAAATTCTCCTTCCAGCTATGGATAAATAGCAGGGAAGACTAGGCTCTTTATCCTTGGTTAGGTAACCAGTCTAGGAGAAGGAAAACTCTGAATTCAAACCTGTTAAACTCGGTTTAAGAAATTGTCCTTGTGTCGCATCCTGCTCATGTGGAAGGTTGAAGAAAATGTTTCATTTGTTCTTCATTTCTGTCTTGGTAAATGCTAATTCAGTCTGGATACTTTTTAAACACACTTCGATTTATTTTATGGAAAATGTCTGTTTTTGGTGAGAGTCAATTTTTGACCAACTCTGTGTGGCAGCTGAATGCTGCACAGAGGACCTCCCAGGGGCAATGAATGATAGGCATTGATGGCGAGAGATCGTTATGGATATCCGTGCTAATAGTGCAACATGATGAGTTGATATATATATATATATATATATATATATATATATATATATATATATATATATATATATATATATATATGAATACTCTTAATTCATCTATGATTAATAATCCATTCTTATTACAAAATCTATTTGACTAAATCAAATGTTTTGTTTTGTCTGGTCATTTGTAATTTTATCTTTGTCCTTGCAAAACACATCAAGTTCAGCTGGTTGGGTTTCCTTCCTGACCCAAATAGCAATCCCTCCCCTCATTCCAGCCCACTTTCTGTTTGTGATGTCCCCACCTTTATTGAATACTCATCCTTTGCTTAGTCGATCTCCATGCAGAGCAGCCACAACAGAACTGATGTGAGTGTCTCTTGTAGAGAGGTTTCTTCCTTTTCTATTTCAAGTTGAAACACTCCTATCAAATTATAGGACAATTATAAAATTGTCTCTAAAGGAGAGAATTCAAAAACAACTCTCTAAAAGCCTTTCTTCTCTCTTTTTCTCTCTCTCAAACAAGAAACATTGTTCAGCACTGATACTTGTTTAGTAGTGTGTGGACATGTGTGAGAGATATGATTAAATGACCCCCCCCTCTCAGGCTCTCTCTTCCAGGTTTGTTTGGTGAAGTTTGATAGTGGATGAATTACTTATTTTGTTTCTAATCTTTTAAAATGGTTAAAATTCACTAGACTTGTCTTCTTGGCAACATTTGTTGTTGTTTTTGGATGAAAAATAAATTGAAAACTCCAGTTTTAATAAATAACTGTTATTCATCTATAATTTTGTTTTATTTTTATGTATATAAGAAATAAACCTAAAAAGTTGGCTTAATTTTAAGTAACAAAGGGGTGCAATAAAATATGCCGCCTACACAGAAACATGTGAGACATGAAATTAGAAATTAAGGACAAATTGGTTTGTGACTAATGAAATAATAAAAATATACACCCAAATATATTTTCATATAACATTACTCAGATTCTATGGAAACCGGAATCAATCGGGCTTTTTTTTGTTTTTTTAATAATTGCAAATTGAAACCTATTTTTGAAAACAAAAATGTCCCAGCAAGCACAAGTGGTATGACTTGTGTGTGTAATATATATATATATATATATATATATATATATATATATATATTATATGGTAGCATTGACGTGAGTCAACAGCATTTGGTTTCTCGACTATGCGATTTTTAAAAAGTGCATTTGGTTTGAAAATTGACTTCATGTCCCAGCTACCCTATCTTAGATCTACAAGTTCTCTCCGCTATATTGAACACTATATTGATAATATAGAGTGTTAGGGCTGCTTTAGCTCGGTCAGTAGATACCGGCCCTTGCCAACTCAGCACATGAATAGCACTGGGATCTGTGTGGTAGGTGTTGGGCACCATCTCAGATGACAAAACAATTTCCTTGGTCTAGTGCTAGTAAAAAGGGGATAGACTCCTTCGCTGCCTGGCTGATACCGACTTTAGGCCACCCCAATGAACTTTACTTATATACATACACACACACACACATATATATATATATATATATATATATATATATATATATATATATATATATATATATATATTATTATTATAAACTTATATATAATATAAGTTTGTACTAACTAATATTTGTTTTAATTATATAATGTTTTACTGGGATTTTTTTTTTAGTTTTTTTACTTAAGCAAAATCATTGGTAGAATTATACTTATGGGTAATACTGTATAGGGTGTTTCAAAAAGAATTCTACCATCATTTGGAAAATGTATAAATTATTACAACTTATTTGTAGCCCTAAAAACTGTAGTTGTAGACAACCCAATCTGCAAGGATGGTTTTCTATAAGATTTTCTGGGTGGGGAAGGTAAATGCTTGGACAAATCATTGGCAACTTCAGCAGTTAACAAACCTTTCATTTCTGGACACTCTCTCCTGAAATGTATCAATTAAATGCAATATTTGGGAAATTGTTTAGAAGTCAATACTTGGAAAGTTTCATTCTAAACTTGCTTGTCTCTCATTTGTAAGGTTGATACACAAAATAGGTTTGGCCTTGGAGACCAACTGACATAGTACAAAGAAATGGATGCTCAAATGGGGCTAGCCCATTATACCTAACAACTAGGGAAATTTCATGTTAAACTTGTCATGCCTTTGTAAGGTTGATATGCAAAATAGGTTTGTCCATGGAGAACAACTGACGTAGTACAAAGAAGTGGATGCTCAAATGAGGCTAGCCCATTATATTATCATTACAACTGTTAACAGTTCCACATGATTAGAATGCGCTCAGAAAGTCTACCTTCTCATTCTTAAAGGTTATATCACTTATATGAAACTGTGTGTGTGTGTGTAATACACACCACATTATATTGATCACTTCTCACTACAAACCTAATATGAGGCGATTAAATTCTTGAATAAGCGCCTGATAACCACCATAGGCTGCCTGGTACTATGAGTTAACCCATGTGCTATGGTGTTGATGGATGCTTTCATCTACTAGTTGTGTTCAGAAGGAATTTTTGAAAAGCCAAAGTTACCCACCCTTGATGCAAACAGTTTGTATCTTTTGGACATGCTAATTCCTGTCTAAGTGGTTTCTCTCTCCCCCATACATTTTTTCTTTCTTTTTTTTTTTTCCTCAACTTGTCAGCCATGTTGGCCTACATAACTATTTGCTGCCATCTGATTCCACCTACACCCACCCCCCTTTCACGCTATCTTTACATCCCCCTCCCTGGTCAGGTTCTCTTTCTCTCTTTTTCCTCCCTCTTCCTTCCTCCCTCCCTCTCCATCTCTCCTTCTCCCCACTCTCTACTGTTGTCAATCCTTCCTGCCTGGTTCCAATGCAAGAAGACTGCTCAGCCACATTATTCACCTCTACATTTCTTTCTATATTATTTTTACACACACACACACTTACTCACACACAAGCGGCGGCGGCTGCTGCTGCTGCAGTTCTCTGACTACCTTGACTGATAGACTGGCTGGTTGGCTGGTCGGTATGCCTTTCCAGGGAAAAATCGGCCTTGTCTCTATATAACATCTTTCTCTTTCTTATCTAAAAATCCAGCCGATTATCTTATTCTGTAGATTTTAACTTGATGACGCCCAACACCAATTTCTCACTAGGTTTTCTCACTTGTAATAAGAGCAGCAACAATACATCTCTCTCTCTCTCTCTCTCTCTCTCTCTCTCTCTCTCACCAAATAATTACCCCCAAGAGAATATCAGCAGGGTGGGCTCAATGCTGACCTTACTCATTCAAACCCCCCACACACATCCTTCTCATTTTTTTTCTATGCACTCAGTTACTGTTCCTGTGTATTTCCTTCTCTCTACATTAAGGGCCTCTGAGAAATATTCTTTTTTCACAACTACCTCCACCATCTTTAAGTTGCCAAAACTTTAAATCCCAGCTTCCATCTCATGATGAAATAAAAATTATCAAGCATTAATATTTTTTTTTTTTTTTTCTCCTCTCCATATTGAAAATTAATTTTCTCCTTGCACTGTCTTAAGGCAGATCTGAGTCATTTTTCAATAAGTAATTTAGGGGGGGGGTGTTGATAGCCTTGAGCCTGACATGTTAAGTAGCCTTTCTTTCAATGACACAATGCTGCCACTATGTAAAAGTCTATAAAAGTAGAAATTCTTTGTTAACAGGAGTCAGGGGTAAGGGGAAGCATTCTCATATTACTGAAATGTGCAGAGGGGCCAAAAAGAATTCTTTTTAATGTAAACAAGAAAGAAAAGCTATGTGGGCATCTTGATTTATTGTAATAGTTAACAAGCTATTTGTGCGCACCAAATGCTAAATCTATATTTTGTTTTTCTTTTAAGATTTACAGAAATGTCAAGCACTGGTTTCTTCTAGGTCACTGAAGTTAAGCAATGATGAGCCTGTTTGGTATTTAGATGGGTGGCCACTTTAGAACAATTGGTACTCTAAGTAATTTTAGGAACTGTTCACCCCTTCATCACCATTACTCCCAAGTCCACTCTGACCTGGAGTGGTAGTACCTGTCAGGGTCCCATCTATGGGTTAAATAGAAGAAAAAATTGTTTTTTAAAAAGATCTTTAAAAAAAAAAAATCTTTGAATACCCATCAAGCATGAATAGAACAAAACGTCTTTGGCCTAAAATAACCCAACAAGGGTTAACATCCCATAAAATCCAACAAACAAGGAACAGCCCTGCTATGACCCAAGATAAAGATACATTATATTAACATTTTCTTTTGTACTAGATAGGAATACTTGATACCATGTAATTGGAAATTTTGTATTAAGTGATTTGAAGTTATTTGAAGCTATAATTATTTACAAAGGTTTATAATTAAATATAAATACTTGAAACCATATGAATGAAATGTGTGAAATATTAGTATTAGATAGGAATACTTGAAACCATACAACTGTATGCAAATTATTTCTTATCAAGAATACTTGATATATAAATGTGTGCAAACAACTACACAAAAAATATAAATCTAAACCTACTAGATTCCCCAATCATTAGGCATATATATACTCTACACAAGTTTACATGCCATTAAAATCAATTAACATAATTTTCTGTTTTTTCCTTAGAAAAACAATTTTTTTAGATATATAATCATTCCTAGTTTTTATTTTCCTCATAAACAAACAAGGACAAGGTTGTTGGTTTCTTTAGAAAGAAAATTTACTATTCTAAAAAGAATTGTGCTTGTAGCTTTAGGCTTTTTTTTTTTTTTTCTTTTTTTCTTTTTTTTTACCAGTCAAAGAAAAGGCATTCCCCCCCCCCTTCTGAATAGACAAACATTTCAGTAATTCTTCAATTTCCATAACATTTTTCCAGATTCTTTTGTGGGAAAATCACTAAACAATTATTGATATTTTTCATGGCATATTAACTGGGAATTGTGTTAAATTCCAAAATGTGCATCACTTGAAAACCGTTTTTAAATTTTTGAAAGAATCCCAAAAATGAATTCTGATTTTCATTTTAGAATTTGTCATGATGAATGTTTACAATTAAAAAAAAAATAAAAAATAAAAATGTCCACTTCACTTTCTCAACAGGGATATCTTAGTCTGTTAAAAATTCTTTATTTTCCTAATCTAAACACATTATTATTATTATTAATTATTATCATCATTGCACACCTGTGTTAGCTGATGGTCTTTCACTGGAGTTTGTGACAATAAGTCTCCTCAGGTCTCCAGGACTCTCCTGAGTATTCCAGTTGATTTCAACACTGATGTTGTCTGGGGTGTTTCAATTCTTCCCCTGATTTCCAGTTCCTCTAGTCTTTTTTTCTAAGGACCATTCCTAGTGCCCCAAGTACTATTGGTATCACTTTCACCCTCATATTCAAGTTTTTTCAATTCTCTAGCATGGTTGAGGTATTATTATTCATAAACTCTTTGTGCTATTTAATCTTGGTTTATAATTTGATTGTTTTTTTTTGGGGGGGGGGGGTCTAGGTCAGTAGGTACTTTCATATTTGCTTGTTCAAATTAAGGCTTATCAGTCTTATTTTCAACAAGGGATTTTATCATTTTAAAACAAGTTTGGATAAATTTTTTTTTTTTTTTTTTTTTTTTTTTTAATGAAAGATTCTATTTCACAAATATCCCGTCTTGAATATTTAAAGCTATAATGGTAAATTTTCATTTTATTCAATTATAACTTTATTTTTATTATAAGTTCAGAAATGCCGTACAAAATCTTGTTTCCCATTAATTCTTGTAAAAATGTTTATATAAATATATTTAACATTTTTAAATAATGTATTAATTTGATATAATAATAATAATAATAATAATAATAATAATAATAATTTTTTTTAAATAATTAATAATCTGAGTATTATTTCCTTTAATCTGATTTTTGTTTTTAATATTTTGTAACTGAAAATGTTTATTCATTCTGAAACTGCAGATATAATTTTGTGCAAATTTTCTTAGTTTTGGAAAAAATATTTTCAGAATAATAATAAAAAAGATGTAGGGGGCGGATAACAATATCAGAAGTGACTACATTCCCCCTATTTAGTTTTTTGTTTTCAATTACAAAGATTTGTCCCCTCTTTTTGCATATCAGTACAATAAAAAAGGTCCCACACTACCTTTTATAAATTGTGTTACAAGAAGGAAAAGTGTAAAAAGTTTTTATTATTATTATGCTAATTTGTTTGGACCACAGTGGGACTGTTTTTAGTAATAAATGTATGGTTGCTCCAAGTCTTTTTAGTAAGATTCTTGCCCTTATGAGCTAGTAATGGAAACTATTAGTAGATATATCTGACTCATTAGGATTAACATTACTATTTGCTCTATATAAGTATTGAGCACTCTTTACATTTTAGATTTAGACAATCCTAGCGCCTTATATAATTTTTTTTTTCTTCTTCCCCAGGGCAAAGTTTTGTAGTATATTTTTACTAACAAATTATTTGCCGGGTTTTTTCTTACCACAAGGGTTTACTAATAAGATTAGTATATCATATATATATTTATTTAAGCATCCTCCTGTAAAGCAAAATTTTTCCACTAACCTTTGTCTCACATTTTAACAATTCATTTAGAAACAAAAGTATTTAACTACAAACTATTTCAATTACAGATTATATGTATTAAATCAAACAATTAGCATTAAATAACCCACAATGGTTGATATGCCATTAAACAAACAACTGGGGATAAGCTCCTGGTGAGATTTGAACCTACATCCTCTTTTACTTTAGGGAAGTCTGCTTTTTCATGCCAGCTGCTAAGCCATGAACGCAATGGTATTACAGTCATAACCCAGGCTTCCCTGAGGCAAACGCAGATGGGAGCTCAAATTTCACCTTTATTTTTGTTTCCAATACACACTGTTCTCTTGCTGTTGTATTTATTTTAACACCCCTCCCTTACCGTATACACAAGCAGGATGTGACACTGTCAATTTCTAAGTGGAATAAATCTGATTTGAATTCAGTTTTTCTTCTCCTAGACTGGTTGCCTTACTAAAGCTAGACAGCCTACCCTACTATGAGTAAAACGGATGTATGCCTTTTCCCCAAGAGAATCAGCCTCATCCAGTATTTGAACTCTGATTGTCGATTCCATTTCCTAATATGATAACCATTGCCATAAGCACACCTCCTATTGTAGAGACAATGGCCAAACTGAGTTTCAATTAAAAATCAAACAAAATTAAAATGAAAAATAATTCTCATTTAAAAAATTTTTTTTTTAAATATAAAAAAAAATGACTAAAAAATAAGGTTACCAGTGGTACTTTTATTTTTCCCCCATGCTCAATGGCAGCAAATAAATTCAGGGCTCTGTTAATCTTTTTTTAGAAATTAGAAATAAATATGAAAAAAGATGGCCTTATTGATCAATAAG
The DNA here is from genome assembly GCA_023376005.1 of Doryteuthis pealeii. Classification (NCBI taxonomy): domain Eukaryota; kingdom Metazoa; phylum Mollusca; class Cephalopoda; order Myopsida; family Loliginidae; genus Doryteuthis; species Doryteuthis pealeii. The sequence continues at coordinate 13,975,506 of CM042168.1, read as the reverse complement.
ATTCCAGAGTAGGTCTCTAATTCCATTCAGCCAAAATGAATGGGTTATTATTTACTTATATCATCTTGTGTTATCTATATAATCATAAACATTTTCTACTATCATATTTATCTACAGATGTTATTTTTTATCACTTTTCCTTTTGTTTATAGTTGGAATTTGTTTATCATAAAATAGGTCAATGATTTCTTCTTCCCTTCCCCCCCCCCCGAATTGTTTGTTATTTTTACTTAGTCTTTACAGTTTTTTTTTTTTTTTGCTCCTATACAATATGGCTAGAAAATATGTTACCAATTTGGGTTTGTTTTTAATTCTTAATTCTTTTTTGAATAGAGGAAATCAGTTTAGTTTGATGAATAAAGTTTATATATATATATATATATATATATATATATATATATATATATATAATATATATACATTTGTTTTAATAGTTACATAAGTAGATTTGCTTTCCCTACAGAGTAATGAGAAATTACATTGTTATAGCAACACAAGGTATTATGTTATGGATTTTTTTTTTTGTAAAATAGACATTTTCTATGTTAAATTTGATAAATAATATTATGATAATAATGATTATTTGGTGTTGACTAGATTATTTGTCAATTTTACAGGCAGAGGTTTGGTTTGTTTGGTTCTTTTTTTTTTTTTTTTTTTTTTTTTTTTTTTTTTATTCTGAGAAACCAACCACCAGATTTATTATTTAAAATATTAGACTTTTAATTGCAGTTAGTTCCATAAATAAATTTTTAAAGTATATGTTTAAATTAGTTTTAAAATGAGTTTAATTTATTCAAATCATTTTCATTTATAAGAAAGGAATATGACATAGGATCAATTTGTTACTTTTACTCTAATATTCAAAATGTATTAAACAAGTAAATGCAAAGCAACATAAAAATGTTGATATTTACAAAACAATTTGAATATTGTCATTTTTTGATTGTACAAGTAAAATTGTTATTTTGATTTCTTTATCTATTCAACCTTTTCATCAGATTTAGATTCTCAAAAAATTGTATTTGCAAAATATTGCTCAAAATATAAACCCTTTATATTTTCTTGAATGTTTTGAAAATCTCTTGCTAGTTAGCTAGCTATATGTCCCTAAAGTTATTGACCAACCATTTTAATCTTGCACCTGTAACAGATTATCTGTCACTTTAGCCCCTAGGCTGAGATTGTGTTTGCTGTAACAATGTTATTACATCACACAAGTTGGTATTGTTGCTGCAATACAAAACCCTAAAATCATTAGTTCTAAATGTTTACAAATAGTATTTGTAATATCCCAGATATTGGAAACAGATTTTATATATATATATATATATATATATATATATATATATATATATATGGCTGGTTTAGCTCAGTTGGTAGAACATCAGACTAGGAACCACAAGGTTCTTGGTTCAATACCAGCCCTCGCCAAATCGGTGTATGAGTAGCACAGGGATCTGTGTGGTAAAGTGAGGAGCTGATGGTAGCTGTGACGCTCCCTCTCAGATGCCAAAAACAATCTCCTTGGTTTAGCACTATTCAGAAGGGGATAGACTCGCTCGCTGTCTGGCTGATACTGACTTTAGGCCACCCCAATGACTACTTATATATATATCATTTTCATTTCCATTCTTAAAATAAATATATATATATATATATATATATATATATATATATATATATATATATATATATATATTATATATATATATACACACATATACACATACATACACTCTCTGAAATACTCACATTTACACTGAAATCATTTTTTTCCCTCTCTCTTCAGCTCTCCACCCTTTCAACCCCAAAGCCTACTGATCCTAATGGGCAGCTGCCACTATGTTAAGCTTTTAGATAAAAATTATCTTTTTCTTGACATTAAGATTGCAATCTCCTCACCATTTTCTTTTTACCATTTTCTTTTTACCATTTTCAAGTTTATTTAAAAGAAACAAATCAAAATGACATCCTAAAAGGAATATTCAATTGTAAAATAAAAAATAATTTTCTTTATATCTTTTTTAAAAACCTTTTCATCACTCAATAACCTTTTTTTTTTCTTTTTTTTTTTTTTTTTTTTTTATCTAATTCAATATTTCAAAGAATTCAAAATTTGAATTGACTATTAATATTATAGAAATTGCTTATTACTAGCAAGAACATGTGCCCTAAAATTAAATAAGAATGCATATAAAAAGATTACTTATTTTAATTATATTCTATATAAAATCATTAATTGGATTGATTTTAATACGTTAGAGAATAAAACAATATTAGAGTAATAATAACACCAAGTAATTATTTATTAAAAATAGTTTTCATGCAAATTAACTACGCCAAGTAAACCTTTTTTTTTCTTTTTTTTTGTAATACATTGCAGGATTTTAAACGCACTAATAACATGGCTTGTTTTGAGGCAACTCTAACTCAAATTTTCATAGACATCATTAATAAATAAGATTTATTCTATTCTATGTATTAATGATTTTGACTATAAATTAGATACTCATTAATAAACTTACAAGGGTATTGTGACATAAGCAGTTACATAGTTTCAGTTACAAACACCAAATCTCCATTATAATAAGATATAGAAGGTAGTAATAAAGAGTTGCTTTCTTTCTCACTAGTAATTCCAAGTAAAACTAGTTTTTCAAATTCTGATTTTCAAGGTAGGCAAATAGGCCAGCCATATGAAAGATTAATATAAACAAATCTTCCTACTTCACCTTTTTTAGCTTTTTTTATTCTTGACAAAACAGAGTTTAGTGAAATATTTTTTTAATAAGAATCCTATTTTTAGGATTTCTTTTAACAGTTATGGCTGCTTGGTTGATTTTGTGATTTTTGTTTAACTCTCAACCAAGCAGTCAGTTGGATGCCATAAAAGCTTTGACCTGAGACTTAATAGCTTTCACCTTTTGTTCTAATTGCTTCAACTTGGGTTTATTTAGACTATTTTTGGAATTATGGGGGTCAAAACATTTCCTTTTCACACACACGCACACAGCTCTTTTGAGGTAGCAGAATGGCATAGTCTCATTGTTACATAATAAACTTTTAATTCACAAACATTTATGGGGAAATATCATTTATTTTTTATTTTTAGCACAAAATAAACAAGGAAACTTTTAAATGCTTTTTTTATTTATAAGGATTCCTCATAAGCTCTACATTAACATCATCTATATATTAATATTCTTGTTCCTTAATCTTCTGACCGTTATTATCTCTGGTTAAAAATGACTGTCTAAATTGTCCAAGATGAAATGCAAAAAATGTAAATCCTGATTATTTGATGTCACTTAATCACCAAATTCTTATTTCTTATGAGTGTCATCACCTCAACTAGAAAGAAATAGAAAATAAAAAAGAGTGACAAAGTTAAATCAAGATTATGAAACTTTTTACATATTGAACTATTTGTAATAGCTTTTAAGTAAACATATCATACTGTGGTATATCCACAGGTCCTGCTAGTTTGTATAATACCTCCTCCTGTATAACATGCACTCCTAACTTTGGACTATGAAATTCTGGAGAGAAAAAAATTCTTGTTTATAATAAACGCACTGACTTTTTAAAATGTGTTGCAGCTAAATTTATTTAACCTAAATTTAACATTTGTTCAACTTTTTATCATTTTGTACTAAAAACTAAGAATTTATATAGTTTACATTGTCTTAAAACACAAAATGTACACTTTATTTAGAGTAAACACATGGACATGTTCACACAAAAAAATTCATCTAGCTAGTGTGAAAAAAAAAAGCTCAGGAGGAAAAATAAACTTATAAACAAACACACATTCCAGTGGATATTTCTCTGTAATGACATAAAACACTGGCTGAGTGGCCTTTTGTTGGTATCAGCTGGACAGCGAGGGAGTCTATCCCCTTTTCGCTAGTGCTAGACCACAGAGACTTTGTTTCTTTCCTCTACCAACTGAGCTAAATAAATCAGTGCTTTTTAATGAATATTAGTTGGAGTTGGGGGGGGGGTCAAAGTTTACATACCGGACATTTATGATGAAGAAAAATTGTGATATTGTAAAAAGTACCTGGGTCCCTATTACTTAAGCATGACATTTAACACACACACACACACACACCTCCACACAAGCAGGATATGACACATGGTCAATTTCTTAAGCAGAGTTTAACAGGTTTGAATTCAGTTTTCCTTCTCAACCTAGCCATGGTTAATGAGCCCAATCTGCCCTATTATTTACCTAATAGCTAGAAGGAGAGTAGTTGGATTCAATGGTATTAAGCGCCATGGGAAAAATGCAAACAGCCTCATCCAGGATTTGAACTAAGATGGACATGTCCATTTCCTATGGCTATAACCATTACACCACATGCCTCCATAAAATTTATTATCTAGATTTAGATATAAATATTTCATATATTAAATTAGAATAATTATAATAAATTATTTCAATTTTTTAAATGCATGTCATCATGTCATTTTTTTAAAAATTTACTTATAACTTAACTAAACAATTTAATAAAGATAAACAGTTCATTTAACTGTGACATTTGGAAATCTGATTACAATGGACTTATCAGAATAATAAATAATTAGAATAATTTTATTTGTCTAAAAGGACTAAAATGGTTTAATTACAAAAATACTAATAGTAACAGGTATTCACTTGGTTAACTCATTTTAAAAATGACCTACCCTTTAGAGGGACTTTTTTTTTACAATATCACAATTTTTCTTTAAGAGGATCTCCCTTTTTAGCATATATGTTTGGTACCTAAACTTTGACCCCCCCCCTCTTTCCCCAATGAGTCAATATAGACAAATAATGTCATTATCTTTAAATACAGATTTTGTTTGTTTTTATATGATTATTTATGCATTATGTATTTTTAATTGAATTCTTTGGTTTTTCTTAACTAACTTTCTCTTTCTCTTTTTTTCTTTTTTTTTTTTTTTTTTCTTTTTTTTTTCCCTTTTTTTTTCTTTTTTCTTCTCTTTTACAGCCCAGCAAAGTTCGCCGTTAACCAGGGTATCATGTACTGCACACCTCACTTCAAGCAGCTTTTTGCACGAAAGGGCAACTATGACGAGGGATTTGGAAGGCAGCAGCACAAGAAACGTTGGCTTAGTGAACCCAACTTGGCTGGACAGGCCCAGGGACCTGAAGAGGCCCCTTGCCACAGTTAGCTGCTGTTGCTGCTCTAAACCCCTCCCCCTCTCTCTCTCTACTCTACTCCTAAAATTACACGCCTTTCCCCAACACCCCCCACCCTCTTTTTTTAATTACTCCACCTTCCCCCCCTATTCCTCCTCCTCCTTTTGCAACAGCAGCAGCAGCAGCTGCAGTGGCACCATCATCACTAGATTATATTTCCTTGGGATGGGCTCAGCTGGTGGGGTCAAATTTGGGTGGGACTTTTTTTTTTTTTTTTTTTCTTCTGGGAGAATTCAGGGTGGGACATTTTAATTTTTAACCCCCCCCCCCCCCTCCTGTGCTAATTTTCTACTTAGGTTCCTAATAAGGTTGATCAACTTGTTCGTTTGAGAGTCAGTGCCGGTTTTATTCCAGTGGCTCTGACTCCCCAACGACACGTTGATGTTAGATGTGATTTGTTTTTTAGTTCTCACTTTCTCTCCTCTGTACGTTTTAAAGATAAACACATCATCTCTATACGTACGACTTTAATGTGAGTGGAGGACGAAGGCAACTTGATTACAAAACTTTTTTTTCATTTTGTATCTGCACGTGTTGCTTCTTTCGTCATCACACTCACATTAAAATAAATACTCTTTCTCATATAGATTTTTCATTTTTAAAGTATAATTCAAATTTCTTTTTTAAAAGAAAAAAAATAATTTTAGTCTTCCTATCTGTCTAATTAACACACAGAATAAAAATATTTAAAATAAATTTAAAAGATGTTAAATCCGCCATATGTGGAGATAACCTGTTTTTTTCGCACGATTCTTTTAAAAAATTTTTTTTTTTTCGTCAAAACAAAAAATAAAACAACAAAAAAAAAACTACAAGGTGCTAGTCTATATATAAATTGTTGCTGCCCTGCTTCCGTTCCTTCTTTGCCCCTCCCCTAATTTTTTTTTTTTTCTTTTCTTCTATTGTCAACTGTATATCATGCATGTTGGCTATCCCTATTACTTTTAAAAATCAACAAAAACTCGTCCTCTCCTATCTGTAAATCTATGTCCACACACTGGCTCCAGACTGTAAGATGTAACAAACAATATAATACTCTATATTTTTCTCTCTTTCTCTCTCTCGTGTCTTCCGTTTTTTTTTTTGTTTTTTTTTTTTTTTTTTCACTTTGTAGAACATTACCAGTTTCCGGCTGTTCTGGGTTCTTAACATACCCTTTTCCTCTGCTGCTGGACACAGCCATTGAAGCAACCTTAATCATTTAAAAATTTATTTAATCTTATAAATAAATAAATGTACACATACAATGGCTTTTTTTGTTTTTTTTTAAATTCTTTTTTTTTTCTTCTTTTCTTTTTGTATTTGTCCCATTATTTTTCTTTCCCCCCTCCCACCCTCAAAAAAAAAAGGTGGCCTCTCTCTCTCTCTCTCTTCTTTCTTTCTCTCATGTGTGTTGTCTTTTTTAGATACATATATGTATGTAGATATTTTTATATGCGTGCATATGTTCCAACACTGCTGTAACGTGTTGATTTTTTTTTTTTTTTTTTTTTAAATACATTTATTTTGCCCCATTCCCCTTCTGATAGCTCAAACCACCTATGTAATCACTTAATAGCCTCTTTTTCAATATCCGCCACTAAATCTTACCCCTCTCTCCCAGCTGGCCAAAAAAAAAATTAAATTCTATTTGCACCATATTTACTTATAACAAACATACAGATTTACAATATTTATATATCTACCTTTTTCTATTTTATAGTTAGATATATTTATATATATATGTATATATATATATACACACAGACATATATATCAATTATGATCATACCTTTTTAATAAAAGAAAAAAATGGAATGAGTAGGGTTAGTATTAGGTAAAAATTTAATTGCAACAAAAGTATTTGCATAGGTCTGAGGCAGTAAAACTAGTGGTGAGCCTTAAATACCGTCTGTCCGTAATGATTTAAAAAATAAACCGATACTCTGTCTATAACTCTCACCCCCCCCCCCCCCTAAATCCAAGGCAGCACGTTTCTTATCTTCCCTGCTGCTGATTGTCTTTCCCTTTCACACGTTATCATCTGTGACGGACATGCCTAATCGTCCAATGCTGCAATTCTTGTGTTTTGTATTTTTTGCTATATGCCCAATCGACCTTCTGCATTTTCTTAAATTTTTTTTTTAATAATTTGCTTTTTATGACTACATTCAGTTAAGTGAGGAAAAATAAAAATAAAATTCTTGTGCACCCTTATCACGAAGACGACGACAACAACGACCCCCCTCCACCAAAAATTTTTTTAGAAAAATGAAATAATAAAAAAAAAATAAAAAAAACTCAAGCCAGTGTGGGTGTCTCGTATATTTGAGTGTGTGTAAGTATGAACTGCATGCTTTTCCCCCCCAGCCCCCTTTTCAGTAACTTCACCATTTATCGAGAAAAATAAACTGATAAAATTCAGAAAGAAAAAAAAATGACAAAAAACGCAAGTTTTCTTGTTCTTCACATTTTAAATTTTTTTTGTTTTTATTTCTTTTGCTTTGTGTCTGTATTTTTGTAACTCAAAAGTTGCACACTGCATTATTGTTTAGCTGCTATCACAACTGTCATTGTCTATCAGGTATGGACAATGGTCATCTCCCATTCCCTTTAGACCTCTTTCATGGCCTCTTGACAAACAAAAACAAAAACAAAAATCCTACCACCATTAACAGTATTTCATCAGGTGCTCAAACATTGTCTTTTGCAACAAATCAAGCTTATATCTCAAATTTAACAAAAGCTTTAAAAGAAAAAAAAAATTTTTTTAAGTAATAAAATGCACTGGATAGAATTTTTTTTCTAAATCCCTTGGGGACAGGGGTGGGGAATGTGTAGCTGTGCCAAATGATAGCTTCACCCATTTCAGTTTTTTTTTTCCTTCCCCCTCCATTTTTTTTTTCTTTCTTTTCCAGGGTTGGGGATTATTAACATATGTCCAGAGATTCTTAAATGACCAATTTCAAAGATGCCTCTGGAGTCTTATATAATAATTTTAAACAAAAAGAAATACTTCCAAAAAATTTCAGTGTCTTCCCTCTCCAGCCAAAGGGATGCTAATACCGCTCTTGCTTTCACAATAGAATCTCTCTCTCTCTGAATGTCTCATATATAATTTTTACAAAACAGTATTTTAGTTTCATTTAACATTGACTTTCCCAATCTCTTTACCACCATCTCTCAATGTATTGTAATCTTCTTTTGCTTCTGGTAAGACTCTTCATATATACTACTATATCTGTCTCATAATCATTGTTACATTTCCCTATGAATTTCATATATTAAATGTAACAACTATTATGAAATAGAGGCAGTTTTTCTGTTTATAGTGTCCACAAAGTCCGTATGCACTTTAAACTTTTAAAATTCTTTTAAAGTGCATCCGGACTTTATGGACACAATAATAATGGACACTTATAAAATCCTTCGCTTTTGGTTTTATTGTGATATTTTATTTCAAGCAAATATTTTAGTGCCACTGTTTGTTTTTTGTTTTTAGCTTGACCCAATTCCACCTGACACCAACACAAACCAAAGAAAAATAAATAAAACAGATGACCATTTTTAAAAACAAAAACAAATTTTTTTATTTTCTTTTCATACCAGTTGTTGTTCTTGTCATCTTCATTTAAACAACAAAAACAAACAAAAGTGTTTGGTGACTTTGGCACAACAAAATACCAACTTAAATTTGTGTTTTGTTTTCTTTTTTTATATTTCTATATGATAATAATAAGAGCATGTAAAATAAAACTGACTAAAGCTGCAAATTGTTGCTGGCACCTGAATAATAATAATAATAATGAAAAAAAGAAAGAAAGAAAAAAATCCACTGATTTCTGCTACTAATGATGACAATGTATTCTGCTTTTTTTCTTTTTTTTAATAGCTGCTCATCTCTGCCTCTCTTCTTTGGCTGTTTCTTCATCTTTTTGTATTTGTCACTGCTAATAAATTATTGCCTTTTTACATTTTGGCTTTTTATTTCTTCTTTACGTGCTTTATCATTTTTTATCAATTCCAGAAAAAAACAGCAGGTAATTTTGAGTCTGTCCCAAAACTCAAAGAATTGGAGATATGAGGTTTCTAAAAAAAAAAAAAAAAAAAAAAAAAAAAATTTTCCAACAAAAATTAATAATATCTCAATTCTATTTTTTTTTCTGATAATTCAATACATCATGAGGCTTTAAAACAGCAAGGGACACATAGCATACTTGTTAAAGGCGTTTGGTTAAGATAGTTATCTCCAGTTTGCAGGTTCAATCTTGGTCAGGGGCAATAATAATAATTATTATTATTATTATTATTATTATTATTATTAATATTTATTGTCTTACCTATACATGTTTCTGACATTAGTACATTATTCTATTTACTATACATGAGCCTTTGATGAGTTGTGCTGCACTGAGAACTAAGTGGCCTGGAAAAGTTATTTTGTTTCAACATATACTGTTGAAACACTGTCCAGTTTAAGACAATCATATTATAATGGAGATTATGTACGTGACTGTAACTGGAACTACGTCACCACTGACGTAAGTATTTCCTTAGTTATGTAGGTTTGTATTCTCAACGTTTATGAAATAGTCATTATTTAGTATTAATTAGCGTCTTATTTATTAACAATGTTTCTATGAAAGTTTAGCTGGGTTAGATTTGCTGTAAAACTGCCTATATTATTAATACATTTTAAGTCCTGAAATATGTGTTATATGTCTCTAAGAAATGAAGATATGGTGGAAATAATTTGAATAATGATTTTAACAAAACTGGGTTTAATAATAATCATTTGCTGTTACAGATTTTTAATACTATCATTTTTATTCTTAAATGTATTAAAACAATCCTATATATAATTTTATATTTCTTCTAATCTAGTTCCATTAGTCTTTCTAATTTAATGTAATATTTTATTACATTAAAATTTAAAATACTTGTGCTAGGGGGCCCATCTTTTGCTAGTATAAGGAACATATCAAACTTTTCCCAAAAAATTTGGTTATTTTTATTATAACAAAATATTTAGGGGGTGGTAATACCTGTTAGGGGTCCCATGTAAGGGTTAAATAGAAAAAAACAAATTTGAATACCCATCTAGAATGAATAAAACAAACTTTGGCATAAATAACCCCAAAAGCTTGACATGCTGTAAAATCCAACCAACTAAAAAAATCAGAGGTACTCATCCATTGTCTGTAATACAGGGGTTCTCAAACTTTTAAGTCTGTAGAACCCCTACCAAAATTTGATTGACCTATCATGGACCCCAGTCTACATGCAATTATTTTGTTGCAACCAATTATGTAATTAATGAATTCTGTGCAAAACATTTATATAAACTGTTTTAAAAAATTGTAAAATAAGCAGTAAAGTAAACATAACATGTAAAAAAAAAAAGAGCTGCAAGTATTTAATACTAACTTAATAACTTACCAAGGAAGCACATTTTCTAATATGATGCATGAAGCTGATGGCTTTTGATAAGTTCATGAATATTGGGCTTAAACTTTTGAAAATATATCAACATAAGCATGTTTTCCAGAATTCTTGTGGAATTAATTTCTTCTAATTATTAAGGTTCAAAGGCCCTGAATACTTAGACACCCCTAAGTTGTTGTATAGACCCCAGGGGTTTTTGTAGGCCACTTTGAGTAAACCCTGGTGTAATAGACATATCTAATTTTATATATAAACTGTTACCAACAAAAACCTTCATCAGATGATGACCTAGAGGTCAGTCAGTTTTTTTAGACTAATATCATAAACCAGTGGTTCTCAAAGTGGGTGGTACTGCTAAAGAGTAAGTGGAAATATTGGGTGGGAGTGGGTAAACTGTATTGTTGTTGTTGCACCTTTCTGTCCATTAAGGACAATGGTGTAGTGTTCAAAAAAAAAAATTATCTGCATCTGTGCAAGTGTCTAAGCACTGGTTTTAAAAGGCTTAGCAATTGAGTGTGGAGATGCCTTCCATCTTGTTTAAAATAAATGAAGCTTAGTTTTTATCAGAGTTCACGATAGAAGCGAATGTTCATTGCTGCCTTCTCCAGGCTATGTAGCAGTAACTCTGCTTGGTGCGGGTGTATTTGCAAGAAGAAAAAAAAAAGAGCAGTGTTTATACCAGGGTTTCTCGACACAAGCTATGAAATAATTGTGGAGGTGGGGCATAAGGCAAATTTGAAAAATAGGGGGTTGAACAAAAATTTAGGACCTGCAAAATATATATGAAGTATTTTTTTAACTTTAATTAAGTTTAATATTTAAAAATAATAATTATCTAGTTAAAATGACATGAAATATTTATTTATTGTATTTTTTAATCTGGTCTATTGCAAAGTAGCTGTTTTTAGTTTTCTATTTCTTTAAAATCTAAAAACTCCTAATTTATTCTTTAAATTAGGGTTTCTCAACAGGAGCACAACTTGAATTGGGTTGAAGTGGGCCACGCAAAAAAGGTTTTGGGAAAATCTGGGTTATATCAGTTAATGGAAATCTTTATAGACTACAGTCCCAGGGGCGCAAATTTGATTTTTTACTTTTTAAAATCCGTTCATGTAAAAGATGGTCAATAATTTTTACGTGATGATTAAGATAAAATCCACAAAAAGAGTATAGTTACTTTTGCGCACATAGGTTTTTTGGTTTTTCATAATTATTAATTAAGTTTTAAATAAGTAAAATATGTATTTTAAAAAAATACTTAGGTCCAAAATAAATTAGGCAATGAGATTAGTGTTTTATCTGTCATTTTTATAATCAAGCCAATCAGAATACGGTTACAAAAACAAGTAGACAAAACTAAAATCCTTTTATATATAGATAAACAAAAGTGTTTTTTCCCTTCGAAAAAGTTACTAAATCTCACAATTTGTAGAATAATGTTAATAAAAGAAAAAATTTAAGATCACAAGACTAGTATTAAAAATCTAGTTATTTCGCTATAAGTTACATAAATGAATAATTTATCAGTTAAGAGTGGTTCCTCTTTGTTTATGTTAGACTTAAAGGAAGTAACCAAAATCTATCTAGTTTATATAATTTTGAAAAAATCCCAAAATATTTCACTTGCTGGTGAAAAATTAAGAAATCTAGTATGTCAATTATGAGACAAGTCGTGTTCTCAACATGTTTATTTCCTTCCATACATACAAATAATATGTATGTGGGGGGCTGGAAGGAGAATTGGTAGGTGCCACACCTTAACAGAATTTCTACGAGTAATTTTTTTTTTGCAATTAAGGCTTGTCAACCTTCCAAAATTCTTCTATTTATCAACATATTTATAATTGTGGAGATTTTTGTACTTTTTCGAAGGGAAAAACACTTTTTGTTTATTTTTTGTAAAGGATTTTTTTTTGTCTGCCTGTTTCATAACCGCAGTTCTCATTGGGGCTAATTTTTTTATTTCGGAGCTTAGTAGATTTTTTTTTTTTTTTTTTTTACATATTTTACTTTTATATAAAATTTATTATTAATTATGAACGCCAAGAACCTATGTGCGAAAAGTAACTATACTCTTTTTGTGATTTTATCTTAATCATTACGTAAAAATTACTGGCCCATCTTTTTACGTCCGACAGAAACTGGAACGAAAATTGGCTTTGGGACTGGGTGGCTATTATCTCAGTGATAGTTAAAGGACATTCTTCCTGTATTAGTACTACTTTATGGCTGCAGATATTTGGACCCAAAGCATCTAGAGAATAGGCTAGATAGGAGTCATGTGATCTTAAACAATCATGAAGAACCACCCACAGGAAGAGCTGTATGGCCAGCTTGCTCCTATCACACAAACATTCGAGTAAGGAACAAGACTTTTTGGAGAAGCAACTCATCAACACATCCTGTAGAAATACATTGGACCATGCAGTGGTGGACCGTCCAACAAAGGCCTACATTGACCAGTCTGGAGAGAGGATCTCGAGGGCAATGATATAAGGGATGGTTGGGGAGAAGAGGTGTCATGGATATCATGCTACAGTACAGAATATGATTATGATCCAGCATAGTGAACATAAAAATGTTTCAAGTGGTACTTGCTGGTCAAAATTGACTTTTCACAATGAGTATTCTTTTGTCCTTATTGCTCTGGTTTTTGGTTTTGATCCGTTGTTCATCTTTTCATCACTTTGGTTTAAAAATACAACATTTGATTTTATACGTTCAGTTTAGCGAGGATATTTTAACTTGATTTTCCTTTAGGAGGAAGTTTAGTTTCTTTGTTAATGACATTGTTAACTATCTTTTATGAAATGGATATCGCCCGAAGGTTTGTTCCACTAGTTGGATCGCTACACATTGTGCTAAGTTTATTAAAAAGGAAAAGCGCATTGATGATATGATGTACATATTTCGGGGTATCAGATTCTAAATCCAAGAACGCTTGGATTTTTTTATGTCAGCAAGAAGAATAAAATAGATAAACAGGGTTTTTTGGGAAAGACAAACACAGGCAGAGGTAAAATCATGTGAAGAAAATCCGCGTTGTTGTGGCTGCCAAAGCACTGATCTTTAAGGTCCTGCTTCCTGTAGTCCGCCAACAATACCTGATGCATTCCACATACATATGCCCATGCGCCAATTACTACTTGTAAACTGTTCATGTTCTGACTAATTATTCTGTGTCTTGACATGAGACTTTTGTTGATGTGGTGCACCTGAAAGCACTGTACACAATAAGATTTAATTATTAAATTATTGATTAAAATGGAAAGGGAGGAAAGAAAAGGAAAGAGAAAGAAAACGTGCGTGGGGAGTATGATTATTCTGAGGCAAGTCAGTCAGGCAAACATTAAAATATTTTTGAAGTGATGATACTGTAATTACATTTGCTTTGTCTGTCATTTGGATGGATTATTATTGTATTTAACGTTTATATGTATATTATATGTATGTGTTTAGAACAAAGATTATTTAGCTTCCTTTTAGGGTTCGTTTTGGGGTCAAGTCTCTGTTTTATATACTATCAGATGAACCGTTACTGTCGAATTGATATAACTGGAGTATTCAGCTGACTGGTTAGTTTTATACTACTAACAGTGTTTACCTTTCTTCATGCCATGGCAAGTATTTGTATTTTGTTATGCTATAAGATTCTATTTCTTTCAAATTTTATAATAACACTACTTGGTTGGATTTTTACCAATCTGTTATTTCATCACCACACATGGATGACTAATATTATAGCATCTATATATGTGTTACCACAAGAGTGTTTCAACATATACGTCTCTTCAGTGTGGCTAACATTAGCTTGGCTACTTTACCAGGATGGAAACTGACCGATTTTATCATCATAGGCTTCTTACCTCGGAACATCAGAATTACAGACTGGCATGAGGATTTATAACTGGATAAATCTATTATATGTCTTTACCTATATACATATGAATAGATTTAACTCGTTAAATCCTCATGCAGTCTGTAGTCTGATGGCGACGTGGTTAAGAAGCTGACTGATGATAAATCGGTCAGCGTTTCCATCGCTGGCTAGAGTAGCAGCTAATGTTTTGCCACACTGAGGAGCGTGATATGTTGAAGGACTCTGTGTTGACACAATATTATATGTTATTTAGTCATCCATGGTGTGTGGAGGAATAACAGAATTGGGTAAATGCCAACGAAGTGTGATTAAGAATTTGAAATGCTATAGAATCTATTATTAGGTGCAATTTAACAAAATAGTACAATACTTTGCACGTGCATGAAGAAAGCGTTTAAAACTCCACTGTTAGTTTATTCGTTAACTACTTACTCCCGTTCAGCATCTTAATACTCCTAGTATCTTTATTTGCTTAGTAGGAGGAGATCATATTAAGTTAATTAGTTTATACTGTAGGGTATAAAAAAAACCAGAGATTATTTGACCAATACGCACCTAATAATGGTGTTACAAGTACTTCCTTGTTGTTCTACAACACATTTACATATACATATTTACATAATAGTTAAAATTTACATGATAATATCCCAAATGACAGGCAAGTCAATGTAATTAACTGCTATCATCATTTAGAAATATTTTAATGTTTTGGCCTGGACTGACTTTTGCCTCAATTGAATTTCATTGAACTCCCCGGCACGTTTTTTCTTTCTCTTTCCTTTCTTTCTCCTCCCTTTTCCTTTATTTTTAATGCAATAAGATTTTAATAATGAAATTTATTGTGTACATGGTCAGGTGGGCACCACAACTCATCAAGTCTCATGTCAGTACACAGAATAATGTAGTGTCAGGAACATGAACAGTTTACATGTAGTTAATGTGTGCGCATGTGGTGCATATGAATATGTGGAGAAGTGGCATCAGGTAGTGTTGGTGGACATACAGGAAGCATGGAGCCTTTTGGAAGATCATTGCTTTGGCCAGCCTACAACAGACGCGGATTTTGTCACATGATTTTTACCTTGGGCTTGTGTTTGGTCTTTTGCCAAAAAAGCCCTTGTGTGGTCTCTATTTTTTTTATTTGTCTCTCTGATGACAATCAGGTTCTTGTGTTAGAATCTGGATACTCGAATATGTACATCATATATATATGGACGCTTTTTCCTTTTTTAATAACTTAGCACAATGTTTTGTTAGTATCCAACTAGTGTGTGTGTGTGTGGGGGATTCATTTTTATGAAACCTGGATATGTAAAATGTATTTAAACAAAGAAACAAACTTCCTCTAAGGAAAAGTCAGGTTAAAAATGATTCTCTGCCTAAACTGGAAGCGTATAAAATCAAGATTGTGTATTTTTAAACAAAGTGATGAAAGATTGAAACACGGATCAAAACAAAAAGCCAGACAATACCCGTGAAGAAAGAATAGTCATTGTAAAAGTCCATATTTGACAGCAGTAGGCCACTTGAAACATTTTATGTTCATATGGGATCCTAATCATATTTTGTACTAGTAGCATGGATTATTCTGAACTCTTCCCCAACCATACCCTATCATTCATTGCCCTCGAGAGGTCCTCATATGCAGAGCTGGGTTCAATGTAGGTCGTTTGTTGGACGGTCTCCACACTGAGCATGTCATGTAGTGGATTTCTACAGGATGTTGTTGATGAGTTGCTTCTCCAAAAAGTCTTGTTTCTTCTTACTCGAAATGGTTTGTGTGATGAGGCAGTGGCGCATACAGCTGCTTCTTGTGGGGTGTGTGTTTCCATTGATTTGTTTAAGATCACATGCAGCTCCTATCTAGCTATTCTCTAGATGCTTTGTTTGGTCAAATGGTGCATCGCATAAAGTAGTACTAATACGTTTGGGAAGAATTGTCGCTTTACTTATCACTGAATAATAGGCGCACAGTCCCAAAGCAATTTCGTTCAGTTTGTCGGACGTAAAAGATGGCTCAGTAATTTTTTACGTAAGTGATTTAAGATAAAATCACAAAAGAGTTATAGTTACTTTTCGGCACATTAGGTTTTTGGTTTTATATTAATTAATTAAATTTTATATAAGTAATATTGTTAAAAAAAAAAAAAAAAAAATCTACTAAGCTCCAATAAAAATTAGCGCAATGAGAACTAGCGGTTATGAAACAGGAGCCAACTAAAATCCTTTTACGAAAAAGATAAACAAAAGTGTTTTTCTTCGAAAAAGTCCAAAATCTCACAATTTATTAATATGTTGATAAATAATGATTGGAAGGTTGACAAGCTTATTGCAAAAAAATTTACTCGTAGAAATTCTGTAAGGGTGTGGGGGCTACCAATTTCTTCAGCCCCACATACATATAGTATTCGTTGTATGTATGAAGGTATAATAACTGTGAGAACGAGGATTGTTCATATGTGAATATAGTATTTCTTAATTTTTTCACCAGCAAGTTTTGAAATATTTTGATTTTTCACAATTATTAACTAGATAGGACTTTTTGGTTATTTCCTTTAAGCTACTAAACAAAGAGGAACACTCTTAACTGATAAATTCATTCGTTTTTGTTTTTTTTTTTTTTTTTTTTTTTTTTTTTTTTATGTTAGATTTTATAGGAAAATAACTAGATTTTTAATAGTTTGTATCTTAAATTTTTCTGTTTTAACTATCTACAAATTGTGGAGATTTTGTACTTTTTTCGAAGGGAAAAACATTTTTGTTTATCTATATAAAGGATTTTTAGTTTTGTCTAACTTGTTTTGTACCGTAGTTTGATTGGCTGATTATAACATGAAGATAAAATACTAACTCATTGGCTACATTTTTATTTTGGAGCTAAGATTTTTAAATACATATTTTACTTATTACAACTTATTAATTTAATTCTGAAAACAAAAAACTATGTGCGAAAAGTAACTATACTCTTTTTGTGAATTTTATCTAATCATCACGTAAAAACTTATTGAGCCATCTGTTTACATCTGAACGGATTTAAAAAGTCAATAATTTTGCCGGCCCCTGGACTGTAGTCTATAAGATTCCATATAACTGATATAACCAGATTTTCAACTTTTTGGCTGTGGCACTTCAACCAATTCAGTTTGTGCTCCTGTTGAGAAACCTAATTTAAGAATAAATTAGGAGTTTTTAGATTTAAAGCAATAGAAAACTAAAACAGCTACTTTGCATAGACCAGATTAAAAAAATACATAATAAATATTTATGTATTTAACTAGATAATTATTATTTTTTATATTAACTTAATTAAAAATACTTTATATATTTTGGCAGGTCTACATTTTTTGTCAAACCGCTATTTTTAAATTTGGCCTTATGCCCCACTCCACAATTATCATAGCTTGTTGTCGAGAAAACACTGTATAAACCACTGCTCTTCTTTTTTTTCTTTCTTGAAATACACTGCACAGCAGAGTTACTGCTACATAGCTGGAGAAGGCAGAAATGAACATTGGCTTCATATAGATAGATATGATAAATAAGATATATATATATATATATACAAGATGGAGTGCATTACCCTCATGGTAAGGCTTTAAAAACCAGTGCTTAGACTTGCACAGATGCAGATAATTTTTTTTTTGAACACTACACATTGTCCTTAATGATCAGAAAGCGTGCAACAACAAAATACCAGTTACCACTCCCAACCAATATTTCCACTTACTCTTTAGCAGACAAAAGCCACTTTTGGAACCTGAGATATAATAGATTAGTCAAAACCTGACTGACTCTAGGTCATCATATAAGATGAGGTTTTGTGGTAGATATATATATATATAGATATAGTCTATTACACCCAGGGTTTCTCAAAGTGGCCTACAATAAAACGCCCTGGGGTCTTATACAAAACTTAAGGGTGTCTATAGATATATAGAGAGGATATTGGAACTTCTAATAATTAGAGAATTAATTAACAAGTTAATTCTGGAACATGCTTTATGTTGATAATATTTGTTCAAAATCTTTAAAGCGCAATATTCATGAGTTATCAAAGATCAGCTTCATACGCATTCATATTAGAATAATGTGCTTCCTTGGTAGTTATAAAGTTAGTCACTAACAAAAATATTTGAATGCTATTTTTACATGTTTGATTTATTATTTTACATTTTTTAAAAAAGCTTTACATAAAATGTTTGCACAAGAATTCATTATTACAATAATTGGTTGCAAAATATTAGCAGTAGATAGGACTGGGGTCCATGATAGGTATAATTTTGGTAGGGGGTTCTACAGACTTAAAAGTTTGAAGACCTGTCTTACAGAATAGAGATAGATACTCTGTTATTTTTAGTTGGTTGGATTTTACAGCATGGTCAAGCTTTTTGGGTTTTTTATGCAGTATATATTGTTTATCATTCTATGATTGGGTATTCAATTTGATATATATATATATATTATACCCTTAATGGACCATAACAGGTATTACCACCCCGCTAAATATTATGATATATATATAAAAATAACCAATTTTTTGGAAGTATAGATATAGATTATATAGAGATATAGAGGCCCTAGGCAAGTTTTAATTTTAATGTAATAAATATTACATTAAAATTAGAAGACTAATGGAACTAGATTAGAAGAATATAAATTATCATATAGGTATTGTTTTAATACATTAAGAATAAATGATAGTATTAAAATTGTACAGCATGCTTATTCTCTTACCCAGATATTTATAGATATCATTATTCACATATTTCCACCATATCTTCTTTCTTAGAGACTATAAACTATTTCAGTGATTAAAATGTATTATCCAATATAGGCAGATAATATATCAGATATAGAGCTAATTTTGATTAGTTATATACAACGCTAATTAATACTAAATACATGACTATTGCAATAAGTTGAGAATAAAACTAACATAACTACAGGAATACTTAGAGATAGATAGGATAGAGATAGATATCCAGTTAAGATAGATAATAATATACATTATAAATACCTCGATGTCTAAACTGACAGTGTTTCAACAGTATATGTTTGAACAAATTAATTTTTCCAGGGCCACTTAGTTTCAGGTGCGCAACAACTCATCAAAGGCTCATGTATAGTAAATAGAATAATGTACTAATGTCAAACATGTATAGTGTAGACAATAATATAATTAATAATAATAATAATAATAATATAATAATAATATTATTTATTATTGCCCTGCAGATTGACTGACAATGCGAGATACTCCATCTATCAAACCGCTTTAACAAGTATGTGCTATGTGTCCTTGCTGTAATTATAGATATAGATAGATTTGAATTATCAGAAAAACTAGAACTTGCGATATTATTAATTTTTGTTGGGAAATTTTTTTTTTTTTTTTTTTTTTTTTTTAAAAACGTCATATATCCAATTCTTTGAGTTTTGGGAAGACTCAAATATACGTGCTGTTTTTTTTCTGGGAATTGAATAAATGATAAGCCCGTAAAGAAGAATAAAAGAAATAGATAAAAAGGCAATAATTTTTAGAGCTAGACAAATCAAAAAGATGAGAGAACTAGCCAGAAAGAAGAGAGGCAGAGATGAGCAGCTATTAAAAAAGAACAAAAGCAGACATATACATTTGTCATCATTAGTAGCAGATCAGTGGATTTATATATATATAATAATATCTGTTTTTTCATTATTATACTCATCTTCTATTAGACAGTGACACACATTTGGGCAGCTTTAGTCAGATATTAATATATATATAATAGAGCTCTTATTATTATCATATAGAAATATAAAAAAAGAAAACAAAACACAAATTTATAGTGGTATTTTGTTGTGCAAAGTCACAAACACTTTTGTTTGTTTTGTTGTTTAAATGAAGATGACAAGAACACAACTGGTAATGAAAAGAAATAAAAAATTGTTTTTGTTTTTAAAAATGGCCATATTGTTTATTTATTTTCTTTGGTTTGTGTTGGTGTCGGTGGAATTGGGTCCAAGACTAAACAAAAAACAAACAGTGGCACTAAAATATTTGCTTGAAATAAAATCTCAAATAAAACCAAAAGCGAAGGTTTTCTTTATAAGTGTCCATTATTATTGTGTCCATAGTCGGATGCACTTTAAAAGAATTTTAAGTTTAAAGTGGCATACGGACTTTGTGACACTATAAAAGAAAAATCTCTATTTCATATGTATGTTACATTTAATATATGAATTCATAGGAAAATGTAAACATGATATGGACGATTATAGTAGTATATATGAGAGTCTTCCAGAAGCAAAGAATGATTTCACTACATTGAGGATGGTGTAAAGAGATTGGGAAAGTCATGTTAATTTGAAATAAAATACTGTTTGGTTAAAAATTAATATGAAGAATTTCAGAGAGAGAGAGATTCTATTGTGAAGCAAGAGCGGTATGTAGGATCCTTTGGCTGAGAGGGAAGACAACTGAAATTTTTTGGAAGCTAATTTCTTTTTGTTTAAACACATTTTATATAAGACTCCGGGGCATCTTTGAAATTGGATCATTTAAAAATCGTCTGAACATATGTTAATAATCGCCAACCCTGGAAAAGAAAGAAAAAAAAAATGGAGGGGGAAAGGAAAAAAAAACTGAAATGGGTGAAGCTTTATCATTTGGCACAGTACACATTCCCACCCTGTCCCGCAAGGGATTTAGAAAAAAATTACCTATCCAGTGCCATTTTCTTCTTTAAAAAATTTTTTTTTCTTTTTAAAGCTTTTTGTTAATTTGAAGATATAAGCTTGATTTGTTGATAAAGACAAGTTTGAGCACGGCTGATGAAATATGTTAATGGTGTAGGATTTTGTTTTTGTTTTGTTTGTCAAGAGGGCCATGAAGAGGTCTAAAGGAATGGGAGATGACCATTGTCGCATACCTGATAGACAATGAAGTTGTGATAGCAGCTAATACAAAATAATGGCAGTGTGGCAGCTTTTGCGTTACAAAATACAGACAACAAAAGGCAAAAGAATAAAAACAAAAAAAATTTAAAATGTGAAAAAAGAAACTTGCGTTTTTTGTCATTTTTTTTTTTTTCTGAATTTTATCAGTTTATATATTTTCTGCGATAAATGGTTGAAGTTACTGAAGGGGGTGGGGGAAAAGCATGCAGTTTCATACTATCAGAAACAAAAAAAAACCACACTCAATATAGAGACCACCCACACTGGCTTGAGTTTTTTATTTTTTTTTTATTATTTCTTTTTCTAAATTTTTGGTGGAGGGGGGGTGCGTTGTTGTCGTCGTGCTTCGTGATAAGGTGCACCAAGAAATTTTTTATTTTTATTTTTCTCACTTACTGAATGTAGTATAAAAGGCAATTATTAAAAAAAATTTAAGAAAATGCAGAAGTGTGATGGGCATATAGCAAATACAAAACACAGTGGTAGCAGCATTTGGACGATTAGTGCATGTCGTCACAGATGTAGTGTGAAAGGAAGACAATCAGCAGCAGGGAGATAGAAACGTGCTGCTTGGATTTAGGGGGGGGGTGAGAGTTATAGAAGAGTATCGGTTTATTTTTTAAATCATTACGGACAGACGGTAATTAAGGCTCACCACTTAGTTTAGCTGCCTGCAGACTATGCAAATATTTGTGCCATAAATTATTTACCTAATACTAAACCTCTATTCATTTTTTTCTTATTAAAAGTATTGATCATAATTGATAATTATATGTTGTGTGTATATATATATATAATATATAATAATAATTATATCAACTATAATAGAAAAGGTAGATATATAATATTGTCAAATCTGATGTTTGTTTATTAAGTAAAATAATGGTGCAAATAGAATTTAATTTTTTTTTTGGCGCAGCTGGGAGAGAGGGGTAAAGATTTAGTGGCGGATATTGAAAAAGGAGGCTATTAGTGTTACTAGGTGGTTTTGAGCTATAGAAGGGGATGGGGCAATAAATGTATTTAAAAAAAAAAAAAACCAAAAAAATCAACACGTTACAGCAGTGTTGGCAACATATGCACGCATATAAAAATTCTAATACATATATGTATCTAAAAGACAACAGCACATGAGAGAAAGAAGAGAGGAGAGAGAGGCGCACTTTTTTTTTTGAGGTGGGGAGGGGGGAAATGAAAATATGGGTACAAATACAAAGACAAGAAGAAAAAAAGAATTTAAAAAAAAACAAAAAAGCATTGGTATGTTGTAATTTAATTTATTTATAAGATTAATAATTTTTAAAGATTAAGGTTGACCGCTATCAATGCTGTGTTCGCAGCAGAGGAAGGGTATGTAAGACAAGAAGCGCGAAATGGTAATGTCTACAAAGTGAAAAAAAAAAAACAAAACAAAAACGGTAAGACACGCGAGAGAGAGAGAGAAAGAGAGAAAATATAGAGTATTATTGTTTGTTACATCTTAACAGTCTGGAGTCCAGTGTGCTGGACATAGATTTACAGATAGGAGAGGACGAGAGTTTTCTTTGGTATTTGATTTTTAAAAGTATAGGGATCGCAACATAGCATGAATATACGTTGAACAATAGAAGAAAGAAAAACAAAAATTAGGGGAGGGCAAAGAGGACGGAAGAGAGTGAAGCACATTATATAAACTAGCACGCTTGTAGTTTTTTTTTTTGTTGTTTTATTTTTTTGTTTTGACGACAACAAAAAAATTTTTTAATAGAATGTGGGAAAAACAGGTTATCTCACATTGGATTATAACATCTTTTAATATTTTTTTTAATTTTTTATTCTGTGTTAATAGACAGAATATGAGACTAATTATTTTTTTTCTTTTAAAAAGAAATTTTGAATTCATACTTTATGGAAAAATTTCCTATATGAGAAAGAGTATTTATTTTAATGTGAGTGATGGACGAAGAAGCAACACGTGCAGATACATGAAAAAAGTTTTGTAATCAAGTTGCTTCGTCCTCCACTCGCATTAAAGTCGTACGTATAGAGATGATGTGGTTT
>CM042168.1:13917139-13951911 GCA_023376005.1 Doryteuthis pealeii | reverse complement strand
GATAACGAGCAGGACTGTGGATGTGGATTACAATGTTTGATATCTTTGTAGGACTCAGCGGGCCACAAGGAAGCAGCTGTACGGCCACCTGCCCTCTTCTTCACAAACCATCCGAGTGAGATGGACAAGACTTGCTGGACCACTGCTAGAGAAGCAAGGACGAACCATAAGTGAGTTCTTCTGTGGAGCCAAACACATGAAATGCGGGTTACCCAGCAAGGACCTACATTGACCAGCTCTGCGTGGGTACTGGATTGCGCGCAGAGCCTCCGGGTAATGAATGATAGAGAAGGATGGCGAGAGATTTTCATGGATATCTGTGCTAATTTCATGACATGATGATTGATATATTCATATAAACTATATGCATATAGTTCTTATGTAAAAAGTATAATAATCTTGATTTAACTCTTCTCAACTTTTCTAAAATAGGGGTTGTAAAATATCTACATTGATTTGCTGATAAAAATCTGGAGGAAGGGGTGTTATAAAATAGCTACATTAATGACATTGAAAATATCTAAGCTGGGCCGGAAATTCGCCTGATGCTGGATCCCTAAAACATAGCGTAAATAGGCAGGGGCTGGGACACATTTGAGATCAAAATTTACAAAATATATTCTGTATTTCACAATTCAATATTAACAAAAAAACAAACATGTAACTTTTATTTTTTTATTTTTTTTTTTTACAATTCATGTTAATTTTATGGGGCATTTAAGCGACCCACAACCATTTGGAATGTCTGATTTTTAAAAATTGGGTGAAAAAAATGGGACAAGTAAAAAATCTGCGATTAAGCGACACCAGATAACTCTGGATTTAATTTTTGCATTGCATCTTGGATGATTGGGATAATCTCATTTTTAAACAGGGTGTTGGCAGGATGATAATGGTTGGAAGGTTAGGAACATCAGTATTAATATATAGATTATTAATTAAGTTAGAGTTATATTTTTGTAAGAGGGGGGGGTGACAAAGACTTTCGGACTACCCTGTACTTTAACCTCTGATTTACTGGGTGTGCAACTGTACCCCACCTCCCCTATGGTACAAAGGGCTGCAAACCTAGTGTGCATTCTTTGCATGTTGAAACATTAGAAACATGATATTTAAAATGATGAATAATAATACACTGGAGGCTTTATTAAAAAATGGACACAGTAAATCTCTTTAGCACATATTTTTTTCAACCAATGCGTAAAAGCCAATAAACTTGACACTTCATGTACATCTGAGACACTCATGAAATTGTTCTTATCTGCTGGTCATCTCGACAATTTTTGGGGCAGTTGCCTATAATATATATATATTATTATATATATATATATGGAACGCTTCCTCCTAAAAACGGATGGAGCACTCTCTGGCGGCTTTACCTATATACATATGAATAGATTTATCAGTTAAAATCCTCATGCAGTCTGTAAGTTGATGGCCGAGTGGTTAAGAAGCCTGGACTGATGATAAATCGGTCAGGTTTCTCCTGCTAGAAGTAGCCAGCTAATTTTAGCCACACTGAAGAGACGTGATATGTTTGAAACACTCTGTGGTTGACACATATATATATGTATATATAGTCATCATGTGTGTGAGGGAAATAACAGATTGGGTAAAATCCAACCAAGTGTGATTTAAAATTTGAATGAAATAGAATCTTTTATAGCATTAACAATACTACTTGCCAGTGGCTGTGAAGAATGGGTAAACCACTGTTAGTAGTATAAAACTACTCAGTCAGCTTAATACTCCAGTATTTATGAGGATGGGACATGTACGTTAATGTTCAATCTGTAGGTATTATATAAAACAGAGACTTTGAACCCAAACGAACCTAAAAGGAAGCTAAATATCTTTTGTTTCTAAACAATTTACATATAATATTTACATATAAGTTAAAATTTATATAATCATCCAAATGACAGGACAAGTCAAATGTAATTACATGCTATCATCATTCAGAAAATATTTTTAATGTTTGGCCTGGACTGACTTTGCCTCCAAATTGAATTCATTACTCCCCACGCACGTTTTTGCTTTCTCTTTCTTTCTCTTCTTCCTCCCTTTTCCTTTATTTTTATCAATAATTTTAATAATGAATTTATTGTGTACAGTGCTCAGGTCACCACAACTCATCAAAGTCTCATGTCAAGTACACAGAATAATGTAGTGTCAGGAACATGAACAGTTTACAGTTAGACATGTGTGCGCAGTGTGCATATGTAGTGGAGAGTGGCATCAGTAGGTTTGGCGGACTACAGAAGCATGGAGCCTTTGAAAGATTCAGTGCTTTGGCAGCCTACAACAGACCGATTTTGTCACATGATTTTTACCTCTGCCTTGTGTTTGTCTTTGCCAAAAAACCTTTGTGTGGTATCTATTTTTTTTATTTGTCTTCTCTGATGAAACCAGCGTTCTGGGATGTTAGGAATCTGGATACCTCGAAATATGTAACATCATATCAATATGCCTTTTTCCTTTTTAATAACTTAGCACAATGTTTGTTAGCTATCCAACTGTGTGTGGTTGTGGGATATCCATTTCATGAAAATGGATATGTAACAATGTCATTTAAAACAAAGAAACCAAACTTCCTCCTAAGGAAAAGTCAAGGTTAAAAATTGATCCTCTGCCTAAACTGGAACGTATAAAATCAAAGTTGTGTATTTTTAAACCAAATGATGAAAGATGAAACACGGATCAAAACAAAAACCAGAGCA
Organism: Doryteuthis pealeii; assembly: GCA_023376005.1. Lineage (NCBI taxonomy): Eukaryota > Metazoa > Mollusca > Cephalopoda > Myopsida > Loliginidae > Doryteuthis > Doryteuthis pealeii. The sequence goes on along the minus strand of CM042168.1, from coordinate 13,949,191 downwards.
ATAAGTGACAGAAAGAATACGTCATTGTGAAAAGTCAATTTTGACAGGCAATAGGCCACTTGAAACATTTTATGTCATATGGGATTCACTTCACTCCATATAAATCATTGTACGTAGTAGCATGGATATCATGACACTCTCTCCCCAACCTCCCTATCATTCATTGCCCTCGAGAGGTCCTCTCTGCAGAGCTGGTCAATGTAGGCTTGTTGGACGGTCCACCACTGGCATGTCCATGTTAGTGGTTCTACAGGATGTGTTGATGAGTTGCTTCTCCAAAAAAGTCTTGTTCTCTTACGCGATGGTTTGTGTGATAGGAGCAAGTGGGCACCAGGCTGTCCTTGTGTGGGGTTGTTGTTCATGATTTGTAGACACGCAGCTCCTATTAGCCTATTCTCTAGAGCTTTGTTTGGGTCCAAAGGGGCTAATAAAGTAGTACTAATACAGTTTGGAAGAATTGCGCTTAACTTATCACTGGAGAGGTAATGCCACGTCCCAAAAGCAATTTCGTTCAGTTCTGTCGGACGTAAACGATGGCTCAGTAATTTTTACGTAATGATTAAGATAAAATCACAAAAGAGTTAGTGTACTTTTCGCACATAGGTTCTGTGTGGTTGGTAATTAATTATTAAATTTTATATAAGTAAAATATGTAAAAAAGATAAAAAAAAGAAAGCTGTGACTATTGTCAAGAGAATTAGCCAATGAAACGTGGTTAGTTGAAACAGTGTGTTATGGTAAAGTGTGATAGAGTTGCGTGTTGTGTGGCGCAAAAAGAGATAAACAAAAGTTGTTCTCCCATGTGGTGTGTTGAAAGACCAGATTATCGTATAATTTATTAGATATGTTTATGAATAGAAGGGTGTGATGTTGGGTGTAGGTTGGACAGCCTTAATTGCAAAAAAAAATTACTGTAGAATTTCTGTTAAGGGTGTGTGTGTGTCTGGCCTACAATTCTCGACTTCCAGCCCCACAGACATAATTTGTTGATGAAGGTAATAAACAGTTGTTGGTGTGGAACGAGGACTGTCTTGTGCGTATGTGATCTGGTTAATTTTTCACGGAGGGTTGGGAATGTAATTTGATGTGTGTGTCTAAAATTATAACCTAAGTTTGAGATTTTGTGTATGGTGTGGTTTAAGTCTAACATAACAATTAGGAAACCATCTTAACTGATACAATTATTCATTATGTTAGACTTATTTAGGAAATAATAGATTTTTATGTTTGTATTCTTAAATTTTGTCTGTTTATTAACATATTCTACAATTGTGAGATTTTGTTACTTTTCGAAGGGAAAAACTTTGGTTTATCGTTATATAAAAGATAGTTTTGTCTACTTGTTTTGTAACGTGTCTGATTGGTCTGTATTATAAATGACAGATAAATCACTAATCTCATTGGCTAATTTTTATTTGGAGCTAGTTATTTTTTAAATGACATATTTTACTATTTAAACTTAATTTAATATTTAGAACTAAAAAAAACCTAGTGGCGAAAAGTACTATACTCTTTGTGATTTTATCTTAATCATCACGTAAAAATTATTGAGCCATCTTTTACATCTGACGGATTTTAAAAGTAAATCAATTTTGCGCCCCTGGGACTGTAGTCTATAAGATTTCCATATAACTGATATAACCAGATTTTCCCAACCTTTTTTGCTGTGGCCCACTTCAACCCAATTTCAAGTTGTGCTCCTGTTGAGAAACCCTAATTTAAAGAATAAATTAGGAGTTTTAGATTTAAAGAAATAGAAAACTAAAAACAGCTACTTTGCATAGACCAGATTAAAAATACAATAATAATATTTATGTCATTTTAACTAGATAATTTATTATTTTTTAAATATTAAACTTAATTAAAAAATACTTCATATATATTTTGCAGGTCCTAAATTTTTTGTCAACCCCTATTTTTCAAATTTGGCCTTATGCCCCACCTCCACAATTATCATAGCTTGTTTCGAGAAACCCTGGTATAAACACTGTCTTTTTTTTTTCTTTCTTGCAAATACACCTGCACAAGCAGAGTTACTGCTACATAGCCTGGAGAAGGCAGCAATGAACATTGGCTTCTATGTGAACTCTGATAAAATAAGTTCATTTATTTTAAACAAGATGGAGGCATCTCCACACTCAATGGTAAGCCTTTAAAACCAGTGCTTAGACAACTTGCACAGATGCAGATAATTTTTTTTTTGAACACTACACCATTGTCCTTAATGGACAGAAAGGTGCCAACAACAACAATACCAGTTACCCACTCCACCAATATTTCCACTTACTCTTAGCAGTACCCCACTTTGAGAACCACTGGTTATGATATTAGTCTAAAAAACTGACTGACCTCTAGGTCATTCATCTGATGAAGGTTTTGTTGGTAACAGTTTATATATAAAATTAGATATGTCTATTACACCAGGGTTTTCAAGTGGCCTACATAAAACCCCTGGGGGTCTATACAACAACTTAGGGTGTCTATAAGTATTCAGGGGCCTTTGGAACTTCTTAATAATTAGAAGAAATTAATTACACAAGAATTCTGGAAAACATGCTTATGTTTATATATTTTCAAATTTTAAGCCCAATATTCATGAAGTTATCAAAAGTCATCAGCTTCATGCATCATATTAGAAAATGTGCTTCCTTGGTAAGTTATATAAGTTAGTATTAAATATTTGCAGCTATTTTTACATGTTATGTTTACTTATTTTACAATTTTTTTTTAAAACAGCTTTACATTAAATGTTTGCACAGAATTCATTAATTACATAATTGGTTGCAACAAAATAATTGCAGTGTGGACTGGGGTCCATGATAGGTCAATCAAATTTTGGTAGGGGGTCTACAGACTTAAAGTTTGAGAACCCCTGTATTACAGACAATGGATGAGTACCTCTGATTTTTTAGTTGGTTGGATTTTACAGCATGTCAAGCTTTTTGGGTTATTTTATGCCAAAGTTTTGTTTTATTCATTCTAGATGGGTATTCAAATTTTGTTTTTCTATTTAACCCTTACATGGGACCCTAAACAGGTATTACCACCCCCTAATATTTTGTTATAAAAATAACCAAATTTTTTGGGAAAATTTGATATGTTCCTTATACTAGCAAAAGTATGGGCCCCTAGGCACAAGTATTTAAATTTTAATGTAATAAAATATTACATTAAATTAGAAAGACTAAATGGAACTAGATTAGAAAGAATATAAAATTATATATAGGATTGTTTTAATACATTTAAGAATAAAATGATAGTATTAAAAATCTGTAACAGCAAATGATTATTTATTAACCCAGTTTTGTTAAAATCATTATTCAATTATTTCCCACCATATCTTCATTTCTTAGAGACATATAACACATATTTCAGGACTTAAAATGTATTAATAATATAGGCAGTTTTACAGCAAATCTAACCCAGCTAAACTTTCATAGAAACATTGTTAATAAATAAGACGCTAATTATACTAAATATGACTATTTCATAAACGTTGAGAATACAAACCTACATAACTAAGGAAATACTTACGTCAGTGGTGACGTAGTTTCCAGTTACAGTCACGTACATAATCTCCATTATAATATGATGTCTAAACTGGACAGTGTTTCAACAGTATATGTTGAAACAAATTAACTTTTCCAGGCCACTTAGTTCTCAGGTGCAGCACAACTCATCAAAGGCTTCATGTATAGTAAATAGAATAATGTACTAATGTCAGAAACATGTATAGTGTAAGACAATAAATATAAAATAATAATAATAAAATATAATAATAATAATAATATTTATATTATTGCCCCTGACCAAGATTGAACCTGCAAACTGGAGATAACTATCTTAACCAAACGCCTTTAACAAGTATGCTATGTGTCCCTTGCTGTTTTAAAGCCTCATGATGTATTGAATTATCAGAAAAAAAAATAGAATTGAGATATTATTAATTTTTGTTGGAAATTTTTTTTTTTTTTTTTTTTTTTTTTTTAGAAACCTCATATCTCCAATTCTTTGAGTTTTGGGACAGACTCAAAATTACCTGCTGTTTTTTTTGGAATTGATAAAAATGATAAAGCACGTAAAGAAGAAATAAAAAGCCAAAATGTAAAAAGGCAATAATTTATTAGCAGTGACAATACAAAAAGATGAAGAAACAGCCAGAAAAAGAGAGGCAGAGATGAGCAGCTATTAAAAAAAAAAAAAAAAGCAGAATACATTGTCATCATTAGTAGCAGAAATCAGTGGTTTTTTCTTTCTTTCTTTTTTTCATTATTATTATTATTATTCAGGTGCCAGCAACAATTTTGCAGCTTTAGTCAGTTTTTTTTACATGCTCTTATTATTATCATATAGAAATATAAAAAAAGAAAACAAACACAAATTTAAGTTGGTATTTTGTTGTGCCAAAGTCACCAAACACTTTTGTTTGTTTTTGTTGTTTAAATGAAGATGACAAGAACAACAACTGGTATTGAAAAGAAAATAAAAAAATTTGTTTTTGTTTTTAAAAATGGTCATCTGTTTTATTTATTTTTCTTTGGTTTGTGTTTGGTGTCAGGTGGAATTGGGTCAAGCTAAAAACAAAAAAAACATGGCACTAAAAATTTGCTTGAAATAAAATATCACAATAAAACCAAAAGCGAAGGAGTTTTCCTTATAAGTGTCCATTTTTTGTGTCCTTAAGTCCGATGGCACGTTTTAAAAGAATTTTAAAAAGTTTAAGTGCATTACGGACTTTTTGTGGACACTCATAAACAGAAAACTGCCTCTATTTATTAATAGTGGTTACATTTAATTATGAATCATAGGAAATGTAACAATGATTATGAGGACAGATTAGTAGATATATATGAAGAGTCTTACCAGAGCAAAAGATTACTATCATTGAGAGATGAGTGTAAAGAGATTGGAAAGTCAATGTTAAATGAAACTAAAAATACTGTTTTTGTCAAAAATATATATGAGACATTCAGAGAGAGATAAGAGATCTATTGTGAAAGCAAGAGCGGTATTCGCATCCTTTGCTGAGAGGGAGACACTGAAATTTTTTGGAAGTATTTCTTCTTTGTTTAACATTATTATATGAAGACTCCAGGGCATCTTTAATTGGTCATTTAAGAATCTTCTGGACATATGTGTATAATCCCCAACCCTGGAAAAGAAGAAAAAAAAATGGAGGGGGAAGGAAAAAAAAACTTTAGAAATGGGTGAGCTATCATTTGGCACAGCTACACACTTCCCACCCCTGTCCCCAGGATTTAGAAAAAAATTTATCCAGTGCATTTTTATTATTAAAAAAATTTTTTTTTTCTTTTAAAGCTTTTGTTAAATTTGAGATATAAGCTGATTTGTTGCAAAAGACAATGTTTGATTCACCTGATGAACATCTTGTTAATTTGGTGTAGGATTATTTTGTTTTTGTTTTTGTATTTGTCAACGGAGGCCATTGAAAGAGTCTAAAGGAAGGAGATGACCATTGTCCAGTACCTGATAGACAATGACAGTTTGATAGGCGCTAAACAATATCATGTGCAACGTTGAGTTACAAAAATTACAGACACAAAGCAAAAGAAATAAAACAAAAAAAAATTTAAAATGTGAAGAACAGAAAACTTGCGTTTTTTGGTCATTTTTTTTTCTTTTCTGAATTTTATCAGTTTTTCTCGATTAAAATGGTGAAGTTACATGAAAAGGGGCTGGGGGAAGCATGCATTTATACTACACCAACTCAAATATACGTAGACACCCACACTGGCTTGAGTTTTTTATTTTTTTCTTATTATTCATTCTTTCTTAAAATTATTGGGGAGGGGGTCGTTGTTGTCGTCGTCTTTCGTGATAGGGGCACAAAGAATTTTTATTTTAATTTTTCCTCACTTAACTGACTGTAGTCATAAAAAAGCAAATATTAAAAAAAAATTTAAGAAAATGAGAAGGTCGATTGGGCATATAGCAACATTACAAAACACAGAATTGGCAGTACATGGACGATTTAGGCATGTCCGTCACAGATGATAACGTGTTGAAAGGGAAGACAATCAGCAGAAGGGAGATAAGAACGTGCTGCTTGGATTGTAGGGGGGGGGTGAGAGTTTAGGGACCAAGAGTATCGGTTGTATTTTTTAAATCATTACGGATCAGACGGTATTTAGGCTACCACTAGTTTATGCTCAGACCTATGCAAAACTTTGTTGAGTTAATTATTTACCTAATTAACTAAACCCTACTCATTCCATTTTTTTCTTTTATTAAAGGTATTGATCAAATGATATATATGGTCTGTTGTATATACTATATATACATATATTATAAATATATCTAACTATAAAATCAGGAAAAAGTAAGATATATAAATATTGATAAATCTGTATGTTGTTTTATAAGTAAATATGGTGGCAAATAGAATTAATTTTTTTTTTTGGCCAGCTGGGAGAGAGGGGAAAGATTTGTGGCGAGATATTGAAAAAGAGGCATAAGTGATTACATAAGGTTGGTTTGAGCTATCAGAAGGGGAATGGGCAAATAAATGTATCTTAAAAAAAAAAAAAAAAAAGTCAACACTTACGCAGTGTTTGGAACATATGCACGGCATATAAAATATCTACAATACTATTGTATCTAAAGACAACAACACTGAGAGAAAAGAAAGAAACGAGAGAGAGAGAGGCCACATTTTTTTTTTGAGGTGGGGAGGGGGGAAAAGAAATTAATGGGACAAAATACAAAAAGAAAAAGAAGAAAAAAAAAAGAATTTAAAAAAAAACAAAAAGCCATTGTATGTGTACATTTATTATATATAAGACTTAAATAAATTTTTAAATGATTAAGGTTGCTTCAATTTGGCTATGTCCCAGCAGCAGAGGAAGAAGGGTATGTTTAAAACCCCGAACAGCCGGGAAATGGTAATGTTCTACAAAGTGAAAAAAAACAAAAAAACAAAACAAAAAAGAGACACGAGAGAGAGACAGAGAAAGAGGAAATATAGAGTATATATATTGTTTGTTACTCTTCAGTCTGGAGCCAGTGATGTGGACATAGATTTTACAGATAGGAAGAGGACGAGAGTTTTGTGTTGATTTTTAAAAGTAATAGGGATAAGCCAACGATGCATGATATACAGTTGACAATAGAAGAAAAGAAAAAAAAAAATTAGGGGAGGCAAAGAGGAACGGCAAGAGCAGGCAGCAACAATATATATATGACTAGCACCTTGTAGTTTTTTTTTTTTGTTGTTTATTTTTTTGTTTTGACGAAAAAAAAAAAAATTTTTTATAAGCAATCGTGCGGGGAAAAAACAGGTTATCTCCACAATATGGCGGATTTTACATCTTTTTAACTTTATTTTAATATTTTTACTTCCTGTGTTAATTAGACACGATAGGAAGACTAATTATTTTTTTTCTTTTTAAAAAGATTTGAATATACTTTAAAATGAAAAATCTATATTGAGAAAGAAGTATTTATTTTATGTGAGTGATGGACGAAAGAAGCAAACACGTGCGAATACAAAAATGAAACAAGTATTTATCAAGTTGCCTATCGTCCTCCACTCACATTAAAGTCGTACGTATAGAGATGATGTGTTTTCTTTAAAACGTACAGAGGAGAGAAAGTGAGAAACTAAAACAAATTCACATCTACGATTCAACGGTCGATTGGGGAGTCAGGGAGCCACTGGAATAAAACCGGCACTGACTCTCAAACGAACAGTTGATTTCAACCTTATTAGGAACCTAAGTAGAAATGAGCACAGGAAGGGGGGGGGGGGGGTTAAAATTAAATGTCCCACCCCCTGACTTCTCCACGAAGAAAAAAAAAAAAGGAAAAAAAAGTCCCACCCAAATTTGACCCCACCAGCTGAGCCCATCCCAAGGAAATACTAATTTAGTGCATGATGGTGCCACTGCAGCTGCTGCTGCTGCTGTGCAAAAGGAGGAAGGAGGAATAGGGGAAGGTGGAGTATTAAAAAAAGAGGGTGGGGGGTGGTGGGAAAGGGCGTGTAAATTTTTAGGAGTTAGAGTAGAGGAGAGAGAGGGGGAGGGGTTAGAGCAGCAACAGCAGCTAACTTGTCGCAAGGGCCTCTTCAGGTTCCCTGGCCGTCCAGCCAAGTTGGGTTCACCTAAGGCCAACGTTTCTATGTGCTGCTGCCTTCCAAATCCCTCGTCATAGTTGCCCTTTCGTTGGTCAAAAATGCTTGAAGTGAGGTGTGCGAGTACATGATACCTGGTAACGGCGAACTTTGCTGGGCTGTCAAAAGAGAAGAAAAAAGAAAAAAAAAGGGAAAAAAAAAGAAAAAAAAAAAAAAAAAAGAAAAAAAGAGAAAAGGAGAGGAAAGTTAGTTAAGAAAAACCAAAAGAATTCCATATAAAATACATTAATGCATAAATAATCATAGTAAAAACAAAAAATCGTATTTAAAGATAATTGACATTATCTGTCCTATAATTGACTCATTGGGAAAGAGGGGGGCGGGAGTCAAAAGTTTAGTACCAAAGACATATATGCTAAAAAGGGGAGATCCTCTTAAGAAAAATTGTATTATTGTAAAAAAAAAGTCCCTCTAAAGGGGTAGGTCATTTTTTCAATGAGTTAAACCAAGTGAATACCTGTTACTATAGTATTTTTGTATTAAACCATTTTAGTCCTTTTGACAAATAAAATTATCTAATTATTTATTATTCTTATAAGTTCCATTGTAATCAGGATTTCAAATGCACAGTAATGAACTGTTTATCTTTTATTAAATTGTTTAGTTAGTATATAGACACATTTTTAAAAAAATGACAGATTGACATGCATTTAAAAAAATTGAAATAATTTATTCATAATTATTTCTAAATTTAATATATGGAATATACTTATATCTAAAAATCTAGATAATAAATTTATGGAGGCATGTTGGTGTAATGTTTTAGCCATAGAAAATGGACATGTCCATCGTCTTAGTTCAAATCCTGGATTGGAGGGCTGTTTGCAATTTTCCATGGCGCTTATACCATGAATCCAAAACTACCTCTCCTTCAGTATGATAGGTAAATAATAGGGCAGATTTGGGCTCATTAATGGCTAGGTTAGAAGGAAAACTGAATCAACCTGTTAAAACTCTGCTTAAGAAAGTGACCATGTGTCATATCCTCTTGTGTGGAGGTGTGTGTGTGTGTGTGTGTGTGTGTGTGTAAATGTCATGCTTAAGTAATAGGGACCCAGGTACTTTTTACAATACAAATTTTTCTTCATCATAAATGTCGTATGTAAAACTTGACCCCCCGCCCCCAACTCCAACTAATATCATTTAAAAGGCACTGATTTATTTAGCTCAGTTGTAGAGGAAAGAAACAAAGTCTCTGTGGTATCTAGCACAGCGAAAAGGGGATAGGACTCCCTCGCCTGTCCAGTGATACCAACAAAAGGCCACTCAGCCAGTGTTTTATTTGTCCATTACAGAGAATATCACTGGAATGTGTGTCTTGTTATAAGTTTATTTTTCCCCTGAGGTTTTTTTTTCACACTAGCTAGATGAATTTTTATTTGAACATGTCCACTGTGATTTACTCTAAATAAGTGTACATTTTGTGTTTAAGACAATGTAAACTATAATAAATTCTTATTTTGTAGTACAAAATGATAAAAAAGTTGAACAAATGTAATTTAGTTAAATAAATTTAGCTGCAACACATTTTAAAAGTCAGTGCGCGGTTATTATAAACAAGAATTTTTTTCTCTCCAGAATTTCATAGTAACAAATTGAGTGCATGTTAGACAGGCAGGGGTATTATACAAACTGCAGGACCTGTGGAATACCACAGTATGATATGTTTACTTAAAAGCTATTACAAATAGTTCAATATGTAAAAAGTTTCATAATCTCATTTAACTTTGCACTTCTTTCTTTTATTTTCTATTTCTTTCTAGTTGAGGTGATGACACTCATAAGAAATAGAATTGGGATTAAAGTGACATTCACAATAATCAGGATTAATTTTTTGCATTTCATCTTGGACAACTTTAGACAGTCATTTTTAACCAGAGATAATACGGTCAGAAGATTAAGACAAGGAATATTAATATATTAGATTGATGTTAATGTAAAGAGGGGATTTTATTTGGGAGGGAAAAATTTTTTCCGCTTTATAAATAAAAACACTTATAAAGTTCCCTTGTTTATTTGTGCAAACATAAAAAATAATAATATTTCCCCATTAAATGTTTGTGAATTCAAAAGTTTTATTATGTACATGAGACATGCCATTGCTGCTACCTCAAAAGAGCATGTGTGCGTGTGTGTGAAAAGGAAATGTTTTTTGACCCCCAATTCCAAAAATAGTCTAATAACCCAAGTTGAAAGCAATTAGAACAAAAGGTGAAAGCTATTAAGTCTCAGTTCAAAGCTTTTTATGCATCCAACTGACTGCTTGGTTGAGAGTTAACAAAAATCAGCAAAATCAACAACCAGCCATAACTCTTAAAAAGAATCCGTAAAATAGGATTCTTATTAAAAAAATAGGTTCACTTAAACTCTGTTTTGTTCAAGAAAAAAAAAGCTAAAAAAGGTGAAGTAGGAAGATTTGTTTATCTTAAATCTTTCAATCATGGCTGGCCTATTTGCTACCTTGAAATCAGAAATTTGAAAAAAAACTAGTTTACTTGAAATTACTAGTAGAAGAAAGCAACTCTTTAATTACTACCTTCTATATCTTATTATAAGAGATTTGGTGTTGTGTAACTGAACTAGTAACTTGCTTATGTACACATACCCTTGTAAAGTTTATTAATGGGTATCTAATTTAAGTCAAAAATCATTAATACATAGAATAGAATAAATTATTTTTAAGATGGTCATTTGAAAATTAGATAGAGGTTTGCCTCAAAAAACAAGCCCATAGTTATTAGTGCGTTTTAAAATCCTGCAATGTAATTACAAAAAAAAAGAAAAAAAAAAGTTTACTGTGGACGTAGTTAATTTGCATGAAAACTATTTTTCATAAATAATTACTGTGGTGTTATTATTACCTAATATGTTTTATTCTCTAACGTATTAAATCAATCCAATTAAGTGATTATTATTATAGAATAATAATTAAAATAAGTAATCTTTTTATAGCATTCGTTTATTATAATTTTAGGGCCATGTTCTTGCTAGTAATAAGCAATTTCTATAATATTAATAGTCAATTTCAATTTTGAATTCTTTGAAATATTGAATTAGATAAAAAAAAAAAAAAAGAAAAAAAAAAAAGGCTTATTGAGTGATGAAAAGGTTTTTAAAAAAGATATAAGAAATTATTTTTTATTTTACAATTGAATATTTCCTTTTAGGATGTCATTTTGATTGTTTTTTTCAAATAAACTTGAAAATGGTAAAAAGAAAATGGTTAAAAAGAAAAATGGTGAGGAGATTGCAAATTTAAGTCAAGAAAAAGATAAAAAAAAAAATTTTTTATCTAAAAGCTTAACATAGTGGCAGGCGCCCCCAAATTTTATTTAGGGGGGGATCTTCAGTAGGCTTTTGGGTTGAAAGGGTGAGGAGCTTGAAGAGAGAGGGAAAAAAATGATTTCAGTGTAAATGTGAGTATCAGGAGTGAGTATGTGTATATGTGGATATTATATTATATATATTATAATATATATAATTATATATTTTAAGAATGGATGAAATGATATATATTAAGTAGTCATTGGGGTGGCTAAAGTCAGTATCAGCCAGACAGCGAGCGAGGTCTATCCCCTTCTGAATTAGTGCTAAAACCAAGGAATTGCTTTTTTGGCATCTGAGAGAGACGTCACAGCTACCAATCAGCCTCACTTTTCCACACAGATCCCTGTGCTACTCATGACACGATTTGGCGAGGGCTGTAATTGAGACCAAGAACCTTGTGGTTCCTAGTCTTGTTCTACCAACTGAGCTAAACCAGCCATATATATATATATAATATATTATATTTATATAAATATAAATCTGTTCAATTATCTTGGGATATTACAAATACTATTTGTAAACATTAGAACTTAATGATTTTTAGGGTTTGTGATTGACAGCACAAACAATCAACTTGTGTTATGAGTAAATAACATTGTTACAGCAACACAATCTCAGCCTAGGGCTAATGACAGATAATCTGTTACAGGTGCAAGAATTAAATGGTTGGTCAATAACTTTAGGACATAATAGCTAAGCTTAACTAGCAGAGATTTTCAAAACATTCAAAGAAAATATAAGGGTTTAGATTTTGAGCAATATTTTGCAATACATTTTTCGAGAATCAAATCTGATAAAAGGTTGAATAGATAAAGAAATCAAAATAACAATTTTACTTGTACAATCAAAAAATTGACAATATTTCAAATTGTTTGTAAATATCAACATTTTTATGTTGCTTTGCATTTACTTGTTTAAACATTTTTTAATATTAGAGTAAAAGATAACCAAAGTTGATCCTATGTTCATTATTCCTTTCTGTATAAATGAAAAATGATCTTGATAAATATAACTCATGTTTAAAAACAAATTTAAAACATATCTTTAAAAATTTATTATAGAAACTAACTGCCAATAAAAGTCTAATATTTTAAATATAAATCTGGTGTTGGTTCTCTCAGAATTAAAAAAAAAAAAAAAAAAAAAAAAAAAAAAAAAAGAACCAAACAAACCAAAACCTCTGCCTGTAAAATGACAATAATCTAGTCAACACCAAATAATCATTATTATATAATATTATTATCAATTTAACATTAGAAATGTCTATTTGGTGTTGACTAGATTATTGTCAATATTTACAGGCAGAGGTTATTGGTTGTTTTGAGTTCTTTTTTTTTTTTTTTTTTTTTTATTTTTTTTTTTATTCTGAGAAACCAGACCACCAGATTTATTTATTTAAATATAGATTTATATTGCAGTTAGTTCCATAAAATAAATTTTTAAAGTATAGTTTAAATTAGTTTTAAAATGAGTTTTAATTTATTCAAATCTTTTCATTTTATAAGAAGGAATATGGACAGTAGGATCAATTTGTTACTTTTACTCATATTCAAAATGTATTAAACAAGTAAATGCAAAGCAACATAAAAATGTTGATATTCTACAAAAACATTTGATTATTCATTTTTTGATTGTACAAGATAAAATTGTTATTTGATTTCTTTATCATATTCAACCTTTCATCAGATTTAGATTCTCAAAAAAATTGTATTTGCAAAATTGCCCTCAAAATTTAACCCTTTATATTTTCTTGAATGTTTTGAAATCTCTTGCTAGTTAGCTAGCTATATCCCTAAAGTTATTGACCAACCATTTTAATCTTGCACCTGTAACAGAATTATCTGTCACTTTAGCCCCTAGGCTGAGATTGGTTTTTGCTGTAACACTGTTATTACATCACACAAGTTGGTATTGTTGCTGCAATACAAAACCCTAAAAGCATTAGTTCTAAAATGTTTACAAATAGTATTTGTAATATCCCAGATATTGGAAACAGATTTTTATATATATTATATATAATTATATATTATATTATATATATATATATGGCTGGTTTTAGCTCAGTTGGATAGAACATCAGACTAGGAACCACAAGGTTCTTGGTTCAATACCAGCCCCTCGCCAAATCGGTGTATGAGTAGCACAGGGATCTGTGTGGTAAAGTAGGAGCTGATGGTAGCTGTGACGCTCCCTCTCAGATGCCAAAACAATCTCCTTGGTTTGCCACTATTCAGAAGGGATAGACTCGCTCGCTGTCTGGCTGATACTGACTTTAGGCCACCCCAATGACTACTTATATATATATCATTTCATTTCCATTCTTAATATATAATATATATATATATATATATATATAATATATATACACACATATACACATACATACACTCTCTTGAAATACTCACATTTACACTGAAATCATTTTTTTCCCCTCTCTTCAGCTCTCCACCCTTTCAACCCCAAAGCCTACTGATCCTAATGGGCAGCTGCCACTATGTTAAGCTTTAGATAAAATTTATCTTTTTTCTTGACATTAAGATTGCAATCTCCTCACCATTTCTTTTTACCATTTTCTTTACCACTTTTCAGTTTATTTAAAAGAAACAAATCAAAATGACATCCTAAAAGGAATATTCAATTGTAAAATAAAAAATAATTTTCCTTTATATCTTTTTTAAAAACCTTTTCATCACTCAATAACCTTTTTTTTTTCTTTTTTTTTTTTTTTTTTATCTAATTCAATATTTCAAAGAATTCAAAATTTGAATTGGACTATTAATATTATAGAAATTGCTTATTACTAGCAAGAACATGTGCCCTAAAATTAAATAAGAATGCATATAAAAAGATTACTTATTTTTAATTATATTCTATATAAAATCATTAATTGGATTGATTTTATACGTTAGAGAATAAAACAATATTAGAGTAATAATAACACCAAGTAATATTTATTAAAAAATAGTTTTCATGCAAATTAAACTACGCAAGTAAACCTTTTTTTTCTTTTTTTTTGTAATACATTGCAGGATTTTAAACGCACTAATAACATGGCTTGTTTTGAGGCAACTCTAACTCAAATTTCATAGACATCATTAATAAATAAGATTTATTCTATTCTATGTATTAATGATTTTGACTATAAATTAGATACTCATTAATAAACTTACAAGGGTATTGTGACATAAGCAGTTACATAGTTTCAGTTACAAACACCAAATCTCCATTATAATAAGATATAGAGGTAGTAATAAAGAGTTGCTTTCTTTCTCACTAGTAATTCCAAGTAAAACTAGTTTTTCAAATTCTGATTTTCAAGGTAGGCAATAGGCCAGCCATATGAAAGATTAATATAAACAAATCTTCCTACTTCACCTTTTTTAGCTTTTTTTTCTTGACAAAACAGAGTTTAGTGAAATATTTTTTAATAAGAATCCTATTTTTAGGATTTCTTTTAACAGTTATGGCTGCTTGGTTGATTTTGTGATTTTTGTTTAACTCTCAACCAAGCAGTCAGTTGGATGCCATAAAAGCTTTGACCTGAGACTTAATAGCTTTCACCTTTTGTTCTAATTGCTTCAACTTGGGTTATTTAGACTATTTTTGGAATTATGGGGGTCAAAACATTTCCTTTCACACACACGCACACAGCTCTTTTGAGGTCGCAGAATGGCGCATAGTCTCATTGTTACATAATAAACTTTTAATTCACAAACATTTATGGGGAAATATCATTTATTTTTTATTTTTAGCACAAAATAAACAAGGAAACTTTTAAATGCTTTTTTTATTTATAAGGATTCCTCATAAGCTCTACATTAACATCATCTATATATTAATATTCTTGTTCCTTAATCTTCTGACCGTTATTATCTCTGGTTAAAAATGACTGTCTAAATTGTCCAAGATGAAATGCAAAAAATGTAAATCCTGATTATTTGATGTCACTTAATCACCAAATTCTTATTTCTTATGAGTGTCATCACCTCAACTAGAAAGAAATAGAAAATAAAAAAGAGTGACAAAGTTAAATCAAGATTATGAAACTTTTTACATATTGAACTATTTGTAATAGCTTTTAAGTAAACATATCATACTGTGGTATATCCACAGGTCCTGCTAGTTTGTATAATACCTCCTCCTGTATAACATGCACTCCTAACTTTGGACTATGAAATTCTGGAGAGAAAAAAATTCTTGTTTATAATAAACGCACTGACTTTTTAAAATGTGTTGCAGCTAAATTTATTTAACCTAAATTTAACATTTGTTCAACTTTTTATCATTTTTGTACTAAAAACTAAGAATTTATTAGTTTACATTGTCTTAAAACACAAAATGTACACTTTATTTAGAGTAAACACATGGACATGTTCACACAAAAAAATTCATCTAGCTAGTGTGAAAAAAAAAAGCTCAGGAGGAAAAATAAACTTATAAACAAACACACATTCCAGTGGATATTTCTCTGTAATGACATAAAACACTGGCTGAGTGGCCTTTTGTTGGTATCAGCTGGACAGCGAGGGAGTCTATCCCCTTTTCGCTAGTGCTAGACCACAGAGACTTTGTTTCTTTCCTCTACCAACTGAGCTAAATAAATCAGTGCTTTTTAATGAATATTAGTTGGAGTTGGGGGGGGGGTCAAAGTTTACATACCGGACATTTATGATGAAGAAAAATTGTGATATTGTAAAAAGTACCTGGGTCCCTATTACTTAAGCATGACATTTAACACACACACACACACACACACACACACACCTCCACACAAGCAGGATATGACACATGGTCAATTTCTTAAGCAGAGTTTAACAGGTTTGAATTCAGTTTTCCTTCTCAACCTAGCCATGGTTAATGAGCCCAATCTGCCCTATTATTTACCTAATAGCTAGAAGGAGAGTAGTTGGATTCAATGGTATTAAGCGCCATGGGAAAATGCAAACAGCCTCATCCAGGATTTGAACTAAGATGGACATGTCCATTTCCTATGGCTATAACCATTACACCACATGCCTCCATAAAATTTATTATCTAGATTTAGATATAATATATTCATATATTAAATTAGAATAATTATAATAAATTATTTCAATTTTTTTAAATGCATGTCATCATGTCATTTTTTTAAAAATTTACTTATAACTTAACTAAACAATTTAATAAAGATAAACAGTTCATTTAACTGTGACATTTGGAAATCTGATTACAATGGACTTATCAGAATAATAAATAATTAGAATAATTTTATTTTGTCTAAAAGGACTAAAATGGTTTAATTACAAAAATACTAATAGTAACAGGTATTCACTTGGTTAACTCATTTTAAAAATGACCTACCCCTTTAGAGGGACTTTTTTTTTACAATATCACAATTTTTCTTTAAGAGGATCTCCCCTTTTTAGCATATATGTTTGGTACCTAAACTTTGACCCCCCCCCCCTCTTTCCCCAATGAGTCAATATAGACAAATAATGTCATTATCTTTAAATACAGATTTTGTTTGTTTTTATATGATTATTTATGCATTATGTATTTTTAATTGAATTCTTTGGTTTTTCTTAACTAACTTTCTCTTTTCTCTTTTTTTTCTTTTTTTTTTTTTTTTTCTTTTTTTTTCCCTTTTTTTTCTTTTTTCTTCTCTTTTACAGCCCAGCAAAGTTCGCCGTTAACCAGGGTATCATGTACTGCACACCTCACTTCAAGCAGCTTTTTGCACGAAAGGGCAACTATGACGAGGGATTTGGAAGGCAGCAGCACAAGAAACGTTGGCTTAGTGAACCCAACTTGGCTGGACAGGCCCAGGGACCTGAAGAGGCCCCTTGCCACAGTTAGCTGCTGTTGCTGCTCTAACCCCCTCCCCCCTCTCTCTCTCTACTCTACTCCCTAAAATTACACGCCTTTCCCCAACACCCCCCACCCTCTTTTTTTTAATTACTCCACCTTCCCCCCTATTCCTCCTCCTCCTTTTGCAACAGCAGCAGCAGCAGCTGCAGTGGCACCATCATCACTAGATTATATTTCCTTGGATGGGCTCAGCTGGTGGGGTCAAATTTGGGGGGGACTTTTTTTCCTTTTTTTTTTTTCTTCTGGGAGAATTCAGGGGTGGGACATTTAATTTTTAACCCCCCCCCCCCTCCTGTGCTAATTTTCTACTTAGGTTCCTAATAAGGTTGATCAACTTGTTCGTTTGAGAGTCAGTGCCGGTTTTATTCCAGTGGCTCTGACTCCCCAACCGACACGTTGATGTTAGATGTGATTTGTTTTTAGTTCTCACTTTCTCTCCTCTGTACGTTTTAAAGATAAACACATCATCTCTATACGTACGACTTTAATGTGAGTGGAGGACGAAGGCAACTTGATTACAAAACTTTTTTTCATTTTGTATCTGCACGTGTTGCTTCTTTCGTCCATCACTCACATTAAAATAAATACTCTTTCTCATATAGATTTTTCATTTTTAAAGTATAATTCAAATTTCTTTTTTAAAAGAAAAAAAATAATTTTAGTCTTCCTATCTGTCTAATTAACACAGAATAAAAATATTTTAAAAATAAATTTAAAAGATGTTAAATCCGCCATATGTGGAGATAACCTGTTTTTTCGCACGATTCTTTTAAAAAATTTTTTTTTTTCGTCAAAACAAAAAATAAAAACAACAAAAAAAAAAACTACAAGGTGCTAGTCTATATATAATTGTTGCTGCCTGCTCTTCCGTTCCTTCTTTGCCCCTCCCCTAATTTTTTTTTTTCTTTTCTTCTATTGTCAACTGTATATCATGCATGTTGGCTATCCCTATTACTTTTAAAAATCAACAAAAACTCTCGTCCTCTCCTATCTGTAAATCTATGTCCACACACTGGCTCCAGACTGTAAGATGTAACAAACAATATAATACTCTATATTTTTCTCTCTTTCTCTCTCTCTCTCTGTGTCTTCCGTTTTTTGTTTTGTTTTTTTGTTTTTTTTTCACTTTGTAGAACATTACCAGTTTCCGGCTGTTCTGGGTTCTTAACATACCCTTTTCCTCTGCTGCTGGACACAGCCATTGAAGCAACCTTAATCATTTAAAAATTTATTTAATCTTATAAATAAATAAATGTACACATACAATGGCTTTTTTTGTTTTTTTTTAAATTCTTTTTTTTTTCTTCTTTTCTTTTTGTATTTGTCCCATTATTTTTCTTTCCCCCCTCCCCACCTCAAAAAAAAAAGGTGGCCTCTCTCTCTCTCTCTTTCTTTCTCTCATGTGTGTTGTCTTTTAGATACATATATGTATGTAGATATTTTTATATGCGTGCATATGTTCCAACACTGCTGTAACGTGTTGATTTTTTTTTTTTTTTTTTTTTAAATACATTTATTTTGCCCCATTCCCCTTCTGATAGCTCAAACCACCTATGTAATCACTTAATAGCCTCTTTTTCAATATCCGCCACTAAATCTTTACCCCTCTCTCCCAGCTGGCCAAAAAAAAAATTAAATTCTATTTGCACCATATTTACTTATAAACAAACATACAGATTTACAATATTTATATATCTACCTTTTTCTATTTTATAGTTAGATATATTTATATATATATGTATATATATATATACACACAGACATATATATCAATTATGATCATACCTTTTTAATAAAAGAAAAAAATGGAATGAGTAGGGTTAGTATTAGGTAAATAATTTAATTGCAACAAAAGTATTTGCATAGGTCTGAGGCAGTAAAACTAGTGGTGAGCCTTAAATACCGTCTGTCCGTAATGATTTAAAAAATAAACCGATACTCTGTCTATAACTCTCACCCCCCCCCCTAAATCCAAGGCAGCACGTTTCTTATCTTCCCTGCTGCTGATTGTCTTTCCCTTTCACACGTTATCATCTGTGACGGACATGCCTAATCGTCCAATGCTGCAATTCTTGTGTTTTGTATTTTGCTATATGCCCAATCGACCTTCTGCATTTTCTTAAATTTTTTTTTAATAATTTGCTTTTTATGACTACATTCAGTTAAGTGAGGAAAAATAAAAATAAAAATTCTTGTGCACCCTTATCACGAAGACGACGACAACAACGACCCCCCTCCACCAAAAATTTTTAGAAAAATGAAATAATAAAAAAAAAATAAAAAAACTCAAGCCAGTGTGGGTGTCTCGTATATTTGAGTGTGTGTAAGTATGAACTGCATGCTTTTCCCCCCAGCCCCCTTTTCAGTAACTTCACCATTTATCGAGAAAAATAAACTGATAAAATTCAGAAAGAAAAAAAAATGACAAAAAACGCAAGTTTTCTTGTTCTTCACATTTTAAATTTTTTTTGTTTTTATTTCTTTTGCTTTGTGTCTGTATTTTTGTAACTCAAAAGTTGCACACTGCATTATTGTTTAGCTGCTATCACAACTGTCATTGTCTATCAGGTATGGACAATGGTCATCTCCCATTCCCTTTAGACCTCTTTCATGGCCTCTTGACAAACAAAAACAAAAACAAAAATCCTACCACCATTAACAGTATTTCATCAGGTGCTCAAACATTGTCTTTTGCAACAAATCAAGCTTATATCTCAAATTTAACAAAAGCTTTAAAAGAAAAAAAATTTTTTTAAGTAATAAAATGCACTGGATAGAATTTTTTTTCTAAATCCCTTGGGGACAGGGGTGGGGAATGTGTAGCTGTGCCAAATGATAGCTTCACCCATTTCAGTTTTTTTTTTCCTTCCCCCTCCATTTTTTTTTTCTTTCTTTTCCAGGGTTGGGGATTATTAACATATGTCCAGAGATTCTTAAATGACCAATTTCAAAGATGCCTCTGGAGTCTTATATAATAATTTTAAACAAAAAGAAATACTTCCAAAAAATTTCAGTGTCTTCCCTCTCCAGCCAAAGGGATGCTAATACCGCTCTTGCTTTCACAATAGAATCTCTCTCTCTCTGAATGTCTCATATATAATTTTTACAAAACAGTATTTTAGTTTCATTTAACATTGACTTTCCCAATCTCTTTACCACCATCTCTCAATGTATTGTAATCTTCTTTTGCTTCTGGTAAGACTCTTCATATATACTACTATATCTGTCTCATAATCATTGTTACATTTCCCTATGAATTTCATATATTAAATGTAACAACTATTATGAAATAGAGGCAGTTTTTCTGTTTATAGTGTCCACAAAGTCCGTATGCACTTTAAACTTTTAAAATTCTTTTAAAGTGCATCCGGACTTTATGGACACAATAATAATGGACACTTATAAGAAAACTCCTTCGCTTTTGGTTTTATTGTGATATTTTATTTCAAGCAAATATTTTAGTGCCACTGTTTGTTTTTTGTTTTTAGCTTGACCCAATTCCACCTGACACCAACACAAACCAAAGAAAAATAAATAAAACAGATGACCATTTTTAAAAACAAAAACAAATTTTTTTATTTTCTTTTCATACCAGTTGTTGTTCTTGTCATCTTCATTTAAACAACAAAAACAAACAAAAGTGTTTGGTGACTTTGGCACAACAAAATACCAACTTAAATTTGTGTTTTGTTTTCTTTTTTTATATTTCTATATGATAATAATAAGAGCATGTAAAATAAAACTGACTAAAGCTGCAAATTGTTGCTGGCACCTGAATAATAATAATAATAATGAAAAAAAGAAAGAAAGAAAAAATCCACTGATTTCTGCTACTAATGATGACAATGTATTCTGCTTTTTTTTCTTTTTTTAATAGCTGCTCATCTCTGCCTCTCTTCTTTCTGGCTGTTTCTTCATCTTTTTGTATTTGTCACTGCTAATAAATTATTGCCTTTTTACATTTTGGCTTTTTATTTCTTCTTTACGTGCTTTATCATTTTTATCAATTCCAGAAAAAAACAGCAGGTAATTTTGAGTCTGTCCCAAAACTCAAAGAATTGGAGATATGAGGTTTCTAAAAAAAAAAAAAAAAAAAAAAAAAAAAATTTCCAACAAAAATTAATAATATCTCAATTCTATTTTTTTTTCTGATAATTCAATACATCATGAGGCTTTAAAACAGCAAGGGACACATAGCATACTTGTTAAAGGCGTTTGGTTAAGATAGTTATCTCCAGTTTGCAGGTTCAATCTTGGTCAGGGGCAATAATAATAATATTATTATTATTATTATTATTATTATTATTATTATTAATATTTATTGTCTTACACTATACATGTTTCTGACATTAGTACATTATTCTATTTACTATACATGAGCCTTTGATGAGTTGTGCTGCACCTGAGAACTAAGTGGCCTGGAAAAGTTAATTTGTTTCAACATATACTGTTGAAACACTGTCCAGTTTAGACATCATATTATAATGGAGATTATGTACGTGACTGTAACTGGAACTACGTCACCACTGACGTAAGTATTTCCTTAGTTATGTAGGTTTGTATTCTCAACGTTTATGAAATAGTCATTATTTAGTATTAATTAGCGTCTTATTTATTAACAATGT
This sequence comes from Doryteuthis pealeii, assembly GCA_023376005.1. Taxonomy (NCBI): domain Eukaryota; kingdom Metazoa; phylum Mollusca; class Cephalopoda; order Myopsida; family Loliginidae; genus Doryteuthis; species Doryteuthis pealeii. The sequence goes on along the minus strand of CM042168.1, from coordinate 13,927,243 downwards.
TTCTATGAAAGTTTAGCTGGGTTAGATTTGCTGTAAAACTGCCTATATTATTAATACATTTTAAGTCCTGAAATATGTGTTATATGTCTCTAAGAAATGAAGATATGGTGGAAATAATTTGAATAATGATTTTAACAAAACTGGGTTTAATAAATAATCATTTGCTGTTACAGATTTTTAATACTATCATTTTATTCTTAAATGTATTAAAACAATCCTATATATAATTTTATATTCTTTCTAATCTAGTTCCATTAGTCTTTCTAATTTAATGTAATATTTTATTACATTAAAATTTAAATACTTGTGCCTAGGGGGCCCATACTTTTGCTAGTATAAGGAACATATCAAACTTTTCCCAAAAAATTTGGTTATTTTTATTATAACAAAATATTTAGGGGGTGGTAATACCTGTTAGGGTCCCATGTAAGGGTTAAATAGAAAAAACAAATTTGAATACCCATCTAGAATGAATAAAACAAAACTTTGGCATAAAATAACCCCAAAAAGCTTGACATGCTGTAAAATCCAACCAACTAAAAAAATCAGAGGTACTCATCCATTGTCTGTAATACAGGGGTTCTCAAACTTTTAAGTCTGTAGACCCCCTACCAAAATTTGATTGACCTATCATGGACCCCAGTCCACACTGCAATTATTTTGTTGCAACCAATTATGTAATTAATGAATTCTGTGCAAACATTTATGTAAAGCTGTTTTAAAAAATTGTAAAATAAGTAAACATAACATGTAAAAAATAGCTGCAAATATTTAATACTAACTTTATAACTTACCAAGGAAGCACATTTTCTAATATGATGCATGAAGCTGATGACTTTTGATAACTTCATGAATATTGGGCTTAAAATTTTGAAAATATATCAACATAAGCATGTTTTCCAGAATTCTTGTGTAATTAATTTCTTCTAATTATTAAGAAGGTTCCAAAGGCCCCTGAATACTTATAGACACCCTAAGTTGTTGTATAGACCCCCAGGGGTTTTATGTAGGCCACTTTGAGAAACCCTGGTGTAATAGACATATCTAATTTTATATATAAACTGTTACCAACAAAACCTTCATCAGATGATGACCTAGAGGTCAGTCAGTTTTTTAGACTAATATCATAAACCAGTGGTTCTCAAAGTGGGTGGTACTGCTAAAGAGTAAGTGGAAATATTGGGTGGGAGTGGGTAACTGGTATTGTTGTTGTTGGCACCTTTCTGTCCATTAAGGACAATGGTGTAGTGTTCAAAAAAAAAATTATCTGCATCTGTGCAAGTGTCTAAGCACTGGTTTTAAAGGCTTACCATTGAGTGTGGAGATGCCTCCATCTTGTTTAAAATAAATGAACTTAGTTTTATCAGAGTTCACATAGAAGCCAATGTTCATTGCTGCCTTCTCCAGGCTATGTAGCAGTAACTCTGCTTGTGCAGGTGTATTTGCAAGAAAGAAAAAAAAAGAGCAGTGTTTATACCAGGGTTTCTCGACAACAAGCTATGATAATTGTGGAGGTGGGGCATAAGGCCAAATTTGAAAAATAGGGGTTGACAAAAAATTTAGGACCTGCAAAATATATATGAAGTATTTTTTAATTAAGTTTAATATTTAAAAAATAATAATTATCTAGTTAAAATGACATAAATATTTATTTATTGTATTTTTTAATCTGGTCTATGCAAAGTAGCTGTTTTTAGTTTTCTATTTCTTTAAATCTAAAACTCCTAATTTATTCTTTAAATTAGGGTTTCTCAACAGGAGCACAACTTGAATTGGGTTGAAGTGGGCCACAGCCAAAAAGGTTGGGAAAATCTGGTTATATCAGTTATATGGAAATCTTATAGACTACAGTCCCAGGGGCGCAAAATTGATTTACTTTTTAAAATCCGTCAGATGTAAAAGATGGCTCAATAATTTTTACGTGATGATTAAGATAAAATCACAAAAAGAGTATAGTTACTTTTCGCACATAGGTTTTTTGGTTTCATAATTAATTAATTAAGTTTTAAATAAGTATATGTATTTAAAAAAATACTTAGCTCCAAAATAAAAATTAGCCAATGAGATTAGTGATTTTATCTGTCATTTTATAATCAGCCAATCAGAACTACGGTTACAAAACAAGTAGACAAAACTAAAATCCTTTTATATAAGATAAACAAAAAGTGTTTTTCCCTTCGAAAAAGTACAAAATCTCACAATTTGTAGAATATGTTAATAAACAGAAAAATTTAAGATACAAACTATTAAAAATCTAGTTATTTCCTATAAGTCTAACATAAATGAATAATTTATCAGTTAAGAGTGGTTCCTCTTTGTTTATGTTAGACTTAAAGGAAATAACCAAAAATCTATCTAGTTTAATAATTTTGAAAAATCAAAATATTTCAAAACTTGCTGGTGAAAAATTAGAAATACTAGTATGTCACATTATGAGACAAGTCCTCGTTCTCAAACATGTTTATTTACCTTCATACATACAAATATATATGTATGTGGGGGGCTGGAAGGAGAATTGGTAGGCCCCCACACCCCTTAACAGAATTTCTACGAGTAAATTTTTTTGCAATTAAGGCTTGTCAACCTTCCAAATTCTTCTATTTATCAACATATTTAATAAATTGTGAGATTTTGTACTTTTTCGAAGGGAAAAACACTTTTTGTTTATCTTTTTGGTAAAAGGATTTTAGTTTTGTCTGCCTGTTTCATAACCGCAGTTCTCATTGGCTAATTTTTATTTCGGAGCTTAGTAGATTTTTTTTTTTTTTTTTTACATATTTTACTTATATAAAATTTAATTAATTAATTATGAAACCAAGAAACCTATGTGCGAAAAGTAACTATACTCTTTTTGTGATTTTATCTTAATCATTACGTAAAAAATTACTGAGCCATCTTTTACGTCCGACAGAACTGAACGAAAATTGCTTTGGGACTGTGGCCTATTATCTCAGTGATAAGTTAAAGCGACAATTCTTCCAAACTGTATTAGTACTACTTTATGGCTGCACCATTTGGACCCAAACAAAGCATCTAGAGAATAGGCTAGATAGGAGCTGCATGTGATCTTAAACAAATCATGGAAACAACACCCCACAAGGAAGCAGCTGTATGGCCACTTGCCTCCTATCACACAAACCATTCGAGTAAGAAGAACAAGACTTTTTGGAGAAGCAACTCATCAACAACATCCTGTAGAAACCACTACATGGACATGCCAGTGTGGACCGTCCAACAAAGGCCTACATTGACCAGCTCTGCAGAGAGGACCTCTCGAGGGCAATGAATGATAGGGATGGTTGGGGAGAGAGTGTCATGGATATCCATGCTACTAGTACAAAATATGATTATGATACCATAGTGAACATAAAATGTTTCAAGTGGCCTACTTGCTGTCAAAATTGACTTTTCACAATGACGTATTCTTTCTGTCACGTTATTGCTCTGGTTTTTGTTTTGATCCGTGTTTCATCTTTCATCACTTTGGTTTAAAAATACACAACTTTGATTTTATACGTTCCAGTTTAGGCAGAGGATCATTTTTAACCTTGACTTTTCCTTAGGAGGAAGTTTGGTTTCTTTGTTTAAATGACATTGTTACATATCCAGTTTCATGAAAAATGGATATCCCCCCACACACACACACCTAGTTGGATAGCTAACAAACATTGTGCTAAGTTATTAAAAAGGAAAAAGCGCATATATGATATGATACATATTTCGAGGTATCCAGATTCTAACATCCAAGAACGCTGGATTTTTCATCAGAGAAGACAAATAAAAAAATAGATACCACACAAGGGTTTTTTGGCAAAGACAAACACAAGGCAGAGGTAAAAATCATGTGACAAAATCCGCGTCTGTTGTAGGCTGCCAAGCACTGAATCTTTCAAAGGCTCCATGCTTCCTGTAGTCCGCCAACACTACCTGATGCCACTCTCCACATACATATGCACACATGCGCACACATTACTATACTGTAAACTGTTCATGTTCCTGACACTACATTATTCTGTGTACTTGACATGAGACTTTGATGAGTTGTGGTGCACCTGAGCACTGTACACAATAAATTTCATTATTAAAATCTTATTGATAAAAATAAAGGAAAAGGGAGGAGAAAGAAAAGGAAAGAGAAAGAAAAAAACGTGCGTGGGGAGTAATGAATTCAATTTGGAGGCAAAGTCAGTCCAGGCCAAACATTAAAAATATTTTCTGAAATGATGATAGCATGTAATTACATTTGACTTGTCCTGTCATTTGGATGGATATTATATGTAAATTTTAACTTATATGTAAATATTATATGTAAATGTGTTTAGAACAAAAGATATTTAGCTTCCTTTTAGGTTCGTTTGGGTCAAAGTCTCTGTTTTATATACCCTACAGATGAACATTAACGTACATGTCCCAATCCTCATAAATACTGGAGTATTAAGCTGACTGAGTAGTTTTATACTACTAACAGTGGTTTACCTTTCTTCACGCCACTGGCAAGTATTGTATTTTGTTAATGCTATAAAGATTCTATTTCATTTCAAATTTTTAATCACACTTGGTTGGATTTTACCCAATCTGTTATTTCCTCACACACATGGATACTAATATATACATATATATATGTGTCAACCACAGAGTGTTTCAACATATCACGTCTCTTCAGTGTGGCTAAACATTAGCTGGCTACTTCTAGCCAGGATGGAAACCTGACCGATTTATCATCAGTCAGGCTTCTTAACCACTCGGCCATCAGCACTTACAGACTGGCATGAGGATTTTAACTGATAAATCTATTCATATGTATATAGGTAAAGACCGCCAGAGAGTGCTCCATCCGTTTTATAGGAGAGCGTTCCATATATATATATATATATATATATATATATATAGGCCAACTGCCCCAAAAATTGTCGAGATGACCAGCAGATAAGAACAATTTCATGAGTGTACTCAGATGTACATGAATATGTCAAGTTTATTTGGCTTTTACGCATTGGTGAAAAAAATATGTGCTAAAGAGATTTACTGTGTCCATTTTTAATAAAGCCTCCAGTGTATTATTATTCATCATTTTAAATATCATGTTTCTAATGTTTCAACATGCAAAGAATGCACACTATGGTTTGCAGCCTTTGTACCATTAGTGGGAGGTGGGGTACATTGCACACCCAGTAAATCAGAGGTTAAAGTACAGGGTAGTCCGAAAGTCTTGTCACCCCTCTACAAAAATATAACTCCTAATTAATTAATTAATCTATATATTAATACTGATGTTCCTAAACCTTCCAACCATTATCATCCTGCAACACCCTCTGGTTAAAAATGAGATTATCCAAATCATCCAAGATGCAATGCAAAAATATAAATCCAGATTATCTGGTGTCGCTTAATCGCAGATTTCTTACTTGTCCCATTTTATTTCACCCAATTTTAAAATCAGACATTCCAAATGGTTGTGGGTCGCTTAAATGCCCAATATAAAATTAACATGAATTGTAAAAAAAAAAAATAAAAAAATAAAAAGTTACATGTTTGTTTTATTTGTAATATTGAAATTGTGAAATACAGAATATATTTTGGTAATTTTGATCTCATGTCGTCCCGGCCTCCTGCCTTAATTTACGCTATGTTTTAGGGATCCAGCATCAGGCGAATTTCCGGCCCAGCTTAGATATTTTTCAATGTTGTCTTTTTGTCAGCAAATTAATGTAGATATTTTACAACCCCTATTTTAAGAAAGATTGAGAAAGAGTTAAATCAAGATTATTATACTTTTTACATAAGAACTATTGCAATATAGTTCAATATGTAAATATATCAATCATCATGTCATGAAATTAGCACAGATATCCATGACAATCTCTCGCCATCCTTCTCTATCATTCATTTCCCAGGGAGGTCCTCTGCGCAGCATCCAGTACCCACGCAGAGCTGGTCAATGTAGGTCCTTGCTGGGCAACCCGCATGTTCATGTGTTGGCTCCCACAGAAGAACGTCACTTATGAGTTCGTCCTTGCTTCTCTAGCAGTGTCCAGCAAGTCTTGTCCATCTCACTCGGATGGTTTGTGAGATAGAGGGCAGGTGGCCGTACAGCTGCTTCCTTGTGGGCCGCTTGAGTCCTACAAAGATATCAAACATTGTAATCCACATCCACAGGTCCTGCTCGTTATCATATATTATACAAACTTAATTGAAAAATAAATATTATGCTAATAATTATAAACATAAATATGATCATTGCCATTATTTAAAAAAAAAAAACTATCCCAGAGTTTTGACATTTGTTAAAATGAAATATTAAAAAAAAAAAAATTTAAACAAAAACACAAGTATGTAATTCCACAACTTCCATGCATAAAATAACCCCTGACGGGTTGTGATGCCGTTGAAATAGATAAATTTAAATTTCTATAAGATATGGAAAAAGGTTGTCCATTCATAGCAAGAAGATGGAGTTAAACGCTAGTGCTTTAAAAAATAATCAGGGGAGATAACTTCTTTCTTTGAGCTAATTATCTCCCCTTAGATTAGAAATTAAATACTTTCCTTACGAATTGAGTTTGTTTTTTGTTTTTTTTAGAAACCAAGAGGTTTATTATAACACCATTTTGTTGTAATATGAGCTTTAAAGGAATAGAATTTAAGAAATGTATCCAGTAAAATACGAAATACGTGAGTAATTAAATCCAACGAAGAAAAAACTAAACTTCTACAATATCTGGATAAGATTTCATTCATTCTCATTTTACATTTAAATAAATAAATAAAATAAAATGGTGAATTCCAATTAAACTATCAGCTCAATTTTATATTTATAGGGTGATTGAAATGTAACTCGCTATTTTAAACTATTTATAATTTTTTTTGTATGCAGTTGCATCTGGCCGGTTGTCAATACTTGGAAGAATATTGAAGACTTGATTTTTATATAAAATGGTGCTCAACATTTTGCTAATGGTTGAATTCCCATTTTCCTGGGAGATGGATGGGTAGACGTGGTCTGCATTTGTAACCGGTCAGAAGCCCTGATTTAACACCCTGCGACTTTTTTCTTTGGGGTTGGTTGAAGAAGCCAAGTCTACTCTACGAAACCAACGACTTTGGAAGAATTTGAAGGACGAATATGAGAATTTCTTTCTGCCATTCCGCAAGAATTCCTGGCAAGCTGACTTGAGAGACTGTTACATATTCCTTTCATATTTATTTTTTGTAAAAATAATGATTCAGAAATAAAATAATAATGAAATTTATTGTGTACAGTGCTCAGGTGCACCACAACTCATCTAAGTCTCATGTCTAGTACATAGAATAATGTATTAGTGTCAGGAACATGAACAGCGTACAGTAATAATATACATGTATGTGTGCATGTGCGTGCATATGTGTGTGGATGGAGGTATCAAGTATAGTGTTGGCAGACTACAGGAAGCATGGAGGCTTTGAAAGATGCAGTGCTTCGGCAGCCCACAAGAAAGAAATAAGATTTTTTTAAAACGGAGACTTTACAATCACCCCATGTTATTTATAATAATAATAATCACATCTTGATTTTCAAAATGAATGCTGCCCAAGATAAAGTTATGAGACTTTTTGCTATATACATTTCCCATTTTTATATGCGTTCTTATATTAAATTAGAAAGACTAATAAAATTAAATATGTCATTACATTAAAACTTAAATACTTATGCCCAGGGGGTGCATATTCTTGCTAGTATAAATAGCTTTTTTGTTTTTTAAAAACTTTTTATATTCATGACAATGTCGGGTAGCTCTGATAGTAATTTCATTATTAGACAGCTAATTTAGTTTAATGATCAAATAGATGGATGAATACATTCACAGGTTCCAGAATAAAAGGTGTTATTACAGCACTCAAACTGCATATTAATACACTGTATATCCAGGTGTACCATCTTTGTGTAATGGTTAACAAGCTAATCACACACATCCATTACTACTGAATTTGATCCTCACTGGATGCCCTACACTTGCAACCCTGTGTCACTTCCTACCTGTAGTGAATGGGTTGAGTAAATATCTACACATGTCTATATTCAACTATTATCCTCTAAGGAATCCTCAAAGACGTTCTTCATCGTCATAATATACTATCTATTTTCTATCTATCAAAGGACCATACCATCAGGATATAATGGTTAGCAAGCCATTCTCATAGATCCATTACTACTGAATAGCAAGTTCCATCTTAACATCCCCACCCTCATAGTGAAAATTATGGAAGCACATAACTTGAGTATTGGAACGTCTATTATCACAGGGTTTTTCTATTAACTCTTAACATTCTGTTGAGAATTTTCCAAGTCCATAGCCCCATTCCTATAAGGATTTATTTAAAAATGACCTTTTCAGTTAAAGTTACCAGAGTTATTTCCCTTGAATTAAAGAGTTTTAAATATGTTTAATATTACATTTAAACAAAGGCTATCATTTGGGGTGGATTAGGAAATGTGACTTCTAGTCGGGTGGAATGAGGCGGTATAGGATATTAAGAGTTAATTAAACAAAAAACAAAAACAAAAAAAAAAATTATCTCATAGTAAAATTTGGCAAGTTTAGACATTTTATCTATGGCAACAAGCTAATCACACACATCCATTACTACTGAATAGCAAGTTCAATCCTCGCTGGATTCACTAGCACTAGACCAGGGAGATTGAAAGGGAATGGGATGCAATGTCAGTGTTATGATTAATACAAATGGTTCTAATGAACAAAATGCTCGATATGGAAATTCAATTAATTTGCAAATTTATCTGAGTTGGCCTATTTATTTTTCTATTTTCTCATCCCACAGCCAGTGATCTGATCCTTAGTGACCCCCAAATAAATTAATGATCAAATATGAATAACATCACTGGATTCCTTGTAAAAAAAAATTCCCAAGAAAAGTTTTATTTGGTCTGTTTGCATCCCTGAACAGACAAAAAGAGGAAGACACCACAAATATATATATAATTGGAATGAAATTCTTGTCAGATACAAAATAGTATTTATTTAACCAATAAAGACAAGACACAGTACCAGTACCAAGCACAGAGTTAATCTTCTTCTCAATGGCTGGCACATTCATTCCATCTTTCCGCAAAAAATAAGTCAGGTTTTTTAAGTCGGTTCTCTTAAATTCTATTATATGCCACAAAATAACGTTATTTAAAAAAATAATTGCTATCTGAAACAAATAAATAAAATATATAAATTAAACATTTAAACAAAGTATTTAATAAAACATTGAAACATTTTAGAGAAACTGACGAATAATGTTTTGTTCATATATTTCTCAATTCACATGTTGTCTTTATTGGTTAGATAAATGTTACTTTGTACTGAACAAGATTTTTGTTTCAATCCTATTTAAGTTGAAGTTCGTGTGTCTGAATTTTTCACTATATATAGCTTTTTGCAGATAGACCCCCCCCTCCATAACCATATATATTCTGAAACTATATTACCCAGGGTATTTGGATAAGTATATTTCATTTTAATCAAAGGGAGTCCATTGAGGGCACAAACCCCCGCCGAAAAATTTTTCCCTTTGATATGAAATCTAAACCATAGGTAAATTGGGTTAAATCAAACTTAACAGACCTAAATTCCACCATCATATGTCGTCCCGCTGAAAGAAAAAAGAAGAAGAAGAAGAAGAAGAAAGAAAGAAAAAAAAAAAAAAAAAAAAAAAAAATCAGGGAATTAACTGAATTTAATTAAATTTTCAGTGTTGATATATTAATGATTAAAAGATATAATAATACACCAGTTATTTTATTTAAAAACTTTCACATTTTTTTTCAGGTCAGTTAACTTTGAACCACATATCTTTGAGGCATAACACAGATTCTCAGAGATACATTGTTCAAAGTTAACTGACCTGAAAAAAAAAAAAATGTACCAGAAATATTGCCTATTGACAAAAATTTCAGCAAATTTCAATAATATTAAGACATTCTAATGGGTAGGTTTAGCTCAGTTGTTAGAGCATCAACCTAGGAATCAAAAGGTTTGACACCGGGCCTCACCAACTCCATTTATGAGTAGCACAAGAATCTGTGTGGTAAAGTGAGGAGCTAATGGTAGGTGTAGCGCT
>CM042168.1:13872139-13909639 GCA_023376005.1 Doryteuthis pealeii | reverse complement strand
TCAACTTTTGTCCAATTAGGAAGACATTTGATTTGTTTTTGAAATTATTAAAAAACAAAAAACAAAAACAATTTTCATCCTAAGAAAAGAAAAAGAAAAAGAAAAAAAAAAAAATTTTCATCCTAATAATAATTTTTTTTAAAAATCAATTTTCATCTAATCTATAAAAGAGAGATTTTGGTATGTACGTGTCGACGTATAACTCCAAAACAGGAGGTCACTCAGATTTAAAATCTTGCATACACATTGATATCGTTCTAACTAAGAAACACTCCAAATTTGGTTATTGATTTTTACTGATTAAGGGATATAATTAATTAATCAAACAAAAATCAAACGATTTTTCGAAAGCCATAGCATAGCTGCTGCTGCTGCTAATGCTTGGTATATCAGCAGGAGCTCGGCTGACTGTTTTACCAGCAGAAAGAAAGAAAGAAAGAAACAACGAAAATGTTAGCGACTCGCCTAAAACAGTCAGGCGAGTCGCTAACATTTTCAGCAGCAGAAAGAAAGAAAGAAAGAAACAATGAAAATGTTAGCGACTTGAACTATGACTAAATTTTAACGTAAAATAAATTCGTTTTTTTTTATAATCTTTCTAAATATTTATTTATATCTATCGTATGTTTTTGAAACTAACTTTTATTTTACAATGTACACTCACTTAAATTAAATTGCTGTCATGCACAAAAAATTGTAGAAAAATGAAAATTGTTTCAAAACACAAGTTTACAGTTACATTTTTAAAAAATAAGATTTTAAATGTCAATAAAAATCAGTCACCAGTATAGGGTTGTATAAATGTAAATTTTAAAAAAATGACAAAACGAGTTGTTTAGTAATTAATACTAATGGTTTTAAAAAAAAGTCTTAATAGTTTAGAGAACTAATGAAAACGTTTTAAAATGTAAGCAAAAATAGATATTGCATTCTTTTTATCGTTAAGAACTAGATTTGAATTGTCATGTAGAAAAAATTCAAAGAAATAAATTACAATGTACTTCTAACTTATCAAGCAATTAAAAACTGAATTTAAAATTGTCCCCAAATACTATTATTATTTTCAAACTGGAGTTTCAGTGAAACTTTTCATGAAAAGAAGAGAAAATAATCTTGCTCAAATTTGTACGAGTCTTTATCAATTGAATTATTTTTTATAGCGAATTATAAAAAAAATTATTTTGCTTCGGACAGCAAAAGTATGTTTTAAGGAAAAATCAAATCTTATTCATATCGCAATCTTTTTATTCCTGTCTTTAAAATATTAATTTAGTTAGAAATGAAATGAAATAATCTATCTTCCAAATATTTATTTGGTAAGAAAGAGCGAAGTAAAGTAAAAAAAAGAAAAAAGTAAGCGCTTATTGTTTATTTAATAAATATAATCTAACTCAACTTTGTATATATACGAAAAAATTAAAAACCAAGGAATTTTAGAAAGAAAAGCCTTTTACAAAAATAGGTAGTTAAATTATAACTACTTATTTCGTAACTAAGTAAACATAGTTGTATATTCGTATTGTAATAAAAACAAAAAAGATATATAATAAAAATACGATGTTGTTAACATTTCATATATAAACAAAACAGTGTATGATATGTTCTTACCTTAAACATAAAATAAAAATGATTCTAATGTACGTAACTTGAATGAGAAAATTTGTTCTTTAATTTATCATAATTCTAATGATAAATAAATAGGCAGATTTTTTTTTTGCCTATTTTTATTTTTTATTTTTAGTCCGGTCATGGACCGGGTACTTTAGCTAGTTATGATATATACATAAAGAATAAAAGAAACAAGCACAAAACTTCAATCGAGTTTTATTTTACAAATCTAAAAATTACAATTTTTCTCTGTAATGCAGTAGAGAAAGCGATCTGCAGTTAGATAAAATATTGTCTCTGTCAGTTTTTCTTCTTTTTTTTTTTTAATTTTATTTTTTGTTGTCTTTTTCAGAGTTTATCATTATAACTGATATCAGCCTTTCCTCCAATTCTTAGCGATAATCTCCTTCTCTTGACGTAGCCAACACAGCCAGCCGTCACAACACTCACGGCTTGCTGGCTACATGTTCAGTCAATTTTCTTTTTTTAAAAAAAAAGGTCTGTGCAAAGAGAATGCTACTGGTAGCAATGGTCACATATGTTACACATCAGTTCATTGGGTAGAAGCTGCAACAAGTACAGTAGCCAACTACCAAAATATTTCTTTGTAGAATCCTATAATGGTTGTAGGCTAAAACGCCTGCTCAATATTTTTTTTTTTGTAAACACTAGCCATGCATTGTGAGATACCATGACAGGACAGACTCATAGGAATACTTGTGTATCTACACGCACACACTTTCTCGCTCTCTCATACCTACACACATTATGCAGTCAGACATACATACACACATGCACTGGCAGATATGGACACACCCCTTTCCTTCCTATGGTTCATGAATGGACTTGGATTTAGTTGGAAAAAAAGAAAAATTAAAAAAATTAAAAAAAAAAAATTAAAATAAAAAAATTTGATTAGAAATGAAATTTGCTATAACAGACAAGACATTTGCATGGGACAGAACAAAATGATGTGGTGGTGGGAGATGTAACGGTCCCAGCGAATATCTCATAAACTTAAGGTTTATAAAATGGACTAAAAACAAATAAATAAAAAGGAAATACTTTTTATTTTACCCCTAAAGATGCTTGTGTGCAAAATAACAGGGATGGGGGGGTTAGAAAAACAAAAAACAAAAAAAAACAAAGAAAAATGATCTTTCCAATATCCCTCTCATATTGTATGGTTCATAAATGAATTCAATCAATAAAAAAAAAAAAATTAGAAAAAAATTTTCCATAAAGATTTTTGTTTGCCATAACAGACAAGACACTTGCAGTGTAAACAACAAACTGGGGTGGGGGATGAAGGTGAAATACAGAATGGTCCCTTCCAATGTCTCCCAAAATATAAGAACACAGTAATCAAGGTGATAGAATGAAAACAAAGCAAATTTAAGGCCAGGGAAGTTGTGAAGATGAAACAGAAAATAAGTCAGCAGTCAGAAAGACTAATTATATATATATATATATATATATATATATATATATATATAATATATATATATATGGATTCTCGTGTCGATTTTGGTGTATGAGGGTTCACAAAATCAACCCCACCTCATTTGAGGTAAGCAGTGCTACGTTTAGATAAACTTGTTTTGTCGCCAATGAAGGACACCGACTGCAAACACACACGTGTGTGTGTGTGTGTGTGTGTGTGTGTAATTTCACCAAGGTATCAGAATAAAAAAGCCAATCAATCTCTTGGAGTTTTTCTAATGAATGAGCACGATAATGAAGCCAACCATATGTGGGCAAAATTGTGAAATGATCAGAGATCCAGGGGACGTAACTCTTGTGCTTCCATTAAAAATCGTGTGAAAACATAAGACGGTTAAAAAAAAATTGCACCTGATTATATACATGTATGTTGTAGATGTGTGAAAGTTATAAAGGGAGGTAACCTATATCCGTGAAGACAATTGTCTTCGAGAAAAAAAAAGAGGAAAAAAAGAAAAACCAGTCTAGCAGAAAAACAGTATCGAGAGCTTTTAGCTTGCCTCCCCACGAGGGTTGATTTTTATACTACGTCTAATGTGGATAGAGAGAAAAAAAAAATTCCCATCTTAATATTCCCATTTTGAACCTGATCCTATCACCTTTAAGTGCTATGAAAAAGTGACGATGTCTTCTTGAAGCAGAGATATTTTTGATAAACCTAAAATAGACTGTTTAGAAAAATGAAATAAGCAGAAGAGATCTTTTAATATTTTTTTTACTCTTTAGACATTTCTGTAATCAAAGTTTTCAGCAAGAATTAGATATTTTTATAATTCATGTATTATATTACAAGTTATAGGAATTCATATTTAGCTTCAAAATGCCAGTTTGGTTGAGATTTTCATAGTAAACAGAATTTTGAAATAAAAACAACAAAAAAAATTCTTTAAAATAGGTGAAAAAAATTTTAAATTAGAAGAAAAATTTTTTTAAAACTTTTTAAAAAAATAAAATAAAAAGAATTAAAAAAAAAAAAAAAAGAATTAAATTTTTTTTTTTTTTTTAAATTTGAAAAAGAAAGGTGTTGGTTACAGAACATGGTAAGTATGACAAGAGCTTCTACCAAAATGGTAAATGGCTGGTGAGAATACGAAATGACCTGCAATTTGTTTCTTTATGATTCATGAAATAAATTTAAAAAATTTTAATCATTTCACATAATATTTAGTGAAATAAAAAAAAAAAAAAAAAAAAAAGAATTGACAAAAGAAGTGGGTATTTACCCAACTCATTTGCATTGGATTTGAAATTACTTGCAGAATTCAAGAAATTAATTCAAGAGTTTTAATTTTTGTTTCTAATTTTAGCTGTGATTAACAGCAGCAGTAGCAAGACACAAAATCAATTAAAATTCAACTTTTGTCCAATTAGGAAGACATTTGATTTGTTTTTGAAATTATTAAAAAAAAAAAAAAAAAAAAAAAATCAAAAATAAATTGTATATCCATAGATACCATAAAAATGAAAGATTCAGGGGAAGATTTTTAAAGAATAAAAAAACTTTTTGTTCATCTGTGTCCCAATTGGGAGTGATAGGGTTAATTAGGAACAGTCTCTTTGTCTATTCAATTTTCCTTCTGTAGAAAGTCAGTTTAATGTAAAGTTACCAAATTTATAAAGTACACTTATTGAACACGAGGGGAGGGGTGTGACATAATAGTTATCCTTGTAGAAGAGCAGAGTTCAAATCCTAAATAAGGATTTGTGTTAAAATTATAGTGAGAAAAGCATTCATTCATCTTTTCTTCCCAACCCCCAAATATGGGTAAATAATAGGGCAGGCTCTCAAGCCTTAGGACAACCGGTCTAGGAGAAGGAAGACTGAATTTAAAATCAGAAGCTAGAGTCTCCAAGACAATCCAACACTATCTTTAACCTCATTCCAGCAACCCCTCTCCGATGACAACTAGTGCCAAGATGTATTGCTCACAGCACTTTCCTTGGACAACATCAATGTTGTAAAGAGGGGGGGGGGAACACCTGCTGTAGCGGCAACTGCCAATCTTCCATATAACCAGACTTGTAATCCAAGATCCAAACAGATCTATAGACACCATACAAATTATTATATCCAGGGGAAGATTTTAGAAAAAAATAATAAATAAATAAAATAAAAATCATTTTGTTCCTCATTGGAAGATCTCTCCAACTATAATCAGTGCCTCCTCTCAAAATTATAGAACCATCTTTTCATACGTATTGTACACTTTAATATCTTGAGAGATTTCCCTTTTTCTTTACCATGTTATACTACACAACGCCATCTGCTGATAAAACCAGGGTACTAAACAAAATAGGTAGAACAGAATAATATGGGACAAAAAAGGTAATATTAACAATGAGCTATTAAACAGACACCAATGCTTTGAAAGGGGCAATTTAATTCTAAAAAACTATATTTCAACAATTAAAAAATAAGATTTAAATGAAAAGTTAAAAAAATAAAAATGGACCTCCCCCCCCACACACACACACACACAAAAAAAAAGTATTAAATATTAGGATGTATCAAAAGTATTTTCATTTTTACATCTTTAAAGATTATTTCATGTACACATCTAAAAAAAATAAAAATAAACAATTGAGCTGGCTCTCACCTTAAAATATGTCAAGCAAGGATGATATTTGAAAAATGAAATGCCAACTTAATCTCTACAAGCAATACTCAGTGTTCATCATCTGGATAGTAAAACAAACAAAAACTAACCTAAACAGAAAATTCACATTTGATAATATCACAGCCCAACAACAACAAAAACTGCTAAATTGCCAAATATATTTGAACAAATTTAGGGCATTTTAGAGTGCAGAATCTAAAGATTATATTTGTTTTATCAAACTCTAGTTTTTGAGATAATAAATGCTGCTCAAATTATAGTTTTATCCCAATAAAAATCTGTGGCTGGTGACACATACACCAGGATTTGGTTTATCATTTAACTCTTGAACATTGTTTCTGTTAACTAAGCTTATGCTTAGCCTGGAACACAAACCTCAGGTTACTTAGTTACCTGCTGTTACTAAATGGTCACCCATTTAAGTAATGAGCATGCTCATTGCTGCTTAACTTTGGTGATGTGCTCTTTAACATAGCATATAATATCAAATTAGCTTGGATTTTTTTTCTTCTTTCATCAGAGAAATAAAAGTTCATAAAGAGGTCACTTAAACAATCTGAATGTTTTCAGCTACATTTGTAGTAAACATACCCTATATATAAAAAAAATAAAATAAAATAAATTTAAACTAAAGACAAGAATATCTTTTAGAGTGAAATTTGGAAATCAAAACAAGTTTTGGGTAAAGTTTCAAAACCAGTGTTGTATTTTTTTGTAAAGCAAGACATTATCTTAAAAATTAGAGCCAATCTAGAAAAACATTTGGTATCATACTAATACTTTTGTCTGTATTTCATAAAACAAGTTTTTTTTAATTTATTTATTTATATTTTAACTAAAGGATTTACCTAGTCTGTTTTTTTGTTTTTTCAGACCAAGTCCCCACAATGTACTTTTGGTGGTGCTGGATTTAATCAATTTGTATTTGAATCCCTCAGCTAAATAAATCCAACACAACCAGAATAAAGCCAGATTGAAACGTCATAAATATGGGGGGAGACAAGGGAGATAATCCAATTAAAAAGAAAAACATATCATTCTAATAAAAATCAGCCAGTGTACCTTGTTTTCGTAGAAGAGGAATGTGAGTATAAGAGCAACAATTGGACTATTAACTTAGATTAACTAATTACCGTTTGGTATTGGGGGGTGGTGGTGTGGGTAAGTGAGTATCTTGCAAGTAACATTTTTATAGTTTTAAGTAAACCGACTCATAATAAATATACAACTGAATGTTTTGTTTCTGTGTCACATGGTCAACCATTGAAATGTCTATAAGTGATGCTCAAAAAATAACAGACAAACCTAATTGCAAAAGTGTGTGCCAAGAAAGAGAGACATTATTCACAAATATCATCCTCATTACAGTGTTCATTAGGGAGGAGAAGGAGGAGAAGCACCTTTTATATACATATATGTATGTATGTATACATACAAACAATTATACACATGCATATACATCACACACGCACACATATATATATACATACACGATCATAGATACGCATGATCATACATACACATATATATATGTATATACACACACACAATCAGATACGCATATATATATATATATATATATATTTACATACACACAATTGTTCATATGCATGACACACACACACACAATCATTCATACACGATTATATATATATATATATCACACGCACATGATTATAAACATGCATATTTAGTCAGTATGTGTTTGTGTGTGTGTATATATTATATAAAAAATGAGGGGTAGGTTTTTTTTTTTTTGGAATAAAAGTTAAACAATACGAGAAAAGGAAGACCACACAGATAATCAAACTGACATGTTTCACTATATGACATGTAGATTTTTTTTTTTTCCAAAATAAAATTAATTTTTGGAGAAAAAAAAAAAAAAAAAAAAAAAAAAACCTCTCTAATGAAACTTGTCCATTTAATTTCTGTACTGTTTTTCCTTTTCGTCATGACAGCAAATGTATGAGTGTCTGGCTAGATAAAAAAAGAAAACCAAGAAAAAAAGAAAACCAAGAAAAAAAAAAAAAAGACAAAGTACAATTAAAACAATCTATAATGAACCATAGAGAGGCTATTGATAATATGACTTGACATGGGGTCATCCTTATTTGGGTGGGTGGGGGGTGGCTGAGCAAAAATGGCTACCTCTACCTTCACCTTGAATGAAACGAGGTGACAGCAGATGCTACATTACTGTTCCCAACACCTTTTGCACCTCATTCCTTGTAGTTGCAGTCATAATAATAATAGTAGTAGTAGTAGTAGCAATACCCAGCAGATCAAGAGACATGAAGAAAAGAGGGAGGCCATTTTTTTTTTCTCTTCTTTTTGAGCTGGTGGGTGGGTGATTGGTAATAATCATTATTTTTTGTCAATGGTGTTTCTCGTACACAACAAAATGTGTACGTGTATGTATTTTTTTCTGTTTATTTTTTTTTTGTAATTTTTTTTTTTTTTTTTGTATTTTGATTTTTTGTATTTTTGATTTTTTGGGATTTTCTTTCCTTTTTTTTTTCTTTTCTTTTCTTCCCCCACTTTTTTCTTTTCTTGGTGTATTTTGATCGCCCATCATTTTTCCATTTCTTTTTTTTTTTTCTTCAATTCTTTGTTTTTTTTTTTTTTTTTGTTTGTTTTTTTAAAAAACCAAGACTGAATTGGGCTAGAATCGTGGAGCAACACTGCCACTGGCGACCATGTCCAATATGAGTTGGAAAGGGGGGTGGGGGAGTTGAAAGGTGTACCGCCAGTGGCAGTCACTTCTGGGCTCCACATCCATTGGTCCTCGTCCCCTTCCGACTTATAGAATCCAGCAGCAATAAACAATTTTGCAATTAGACTGTCATCATCATCATCATCATCAACAACATTATCATTATAACAAGATGCTTGCTTTGTTCTAAGTGATGTTATTGAGACCGAAGGTTTGCGCTAGTACCATTCCAGGAATACAGCAATACTAAAACAACTGGTAGCATTACGCCATTTCCAGCAACCAAACAACAAAAATACTACCAGCATTTTATCGTATATGCATGAGAGAGAAAATAATAAGACAGTTTAGAGAATAAGATTGACATTTTCCGCTAGTGGTCTAGCGTCATCAGAAATTTAAAAAAAGAATTTATTACCAAAGATAAATTCTTGAAATGCAAGGGAGGTAATCGTGATAAATTTTTTTATCAGGCTTATCTCCCTTGTATTTAAAGAATTCATCTTTGATAAATTCTTTTCATTTTGATAAATGTTGGACGGCCAACAAAACATGCCAATCTAATTTTCCAAAGTGTCTTTCTCATGCCATCAAGATCTTGCAAACCTCTCTCTCTCATTATATATATATATATATATATATATATATATATATATATATATATATATATATATAACACACACACACACACATATCTATTATACTAAAGCTGAGCAAATCAATTGTCTCCTAAAGGCTTTTTTACACTTTAGTTTAATTACATGAAAGTTATACTAAGATATTCCTTAGTTTTAGGATTGAGTTTTGTTTGAAAAAAATTCCATTTTAATTGGTTCTAATTAGTTGTAATTTGCAATTAAGTAAAAAAACTGACCCGTCTCTTACTTGACATTCTGCCTGTCCCTTTCCCCCTCTCTATGAATATTTTGATTACCTCCTCATTATATATATTAGTTTCTCAGTGAGTGTAGAGAGAGGGATATTAGAGTTATGAAACTTATTTGTATGTTACATTTCAAACAGCCAGCCGGGCCAGCATCTTGGCTCTTAATAAATCTAAATTAGGTCAAAACTCCCTTTCTAAGAAATTTTAATCTTTTAATAACTCTTCGGTCGTATTTATTCACAATTATCTACCCAGAGCTCAATGGGTGACCAAACAGGCCACGTTTTGTCATATATATATATATATATATATATATATATATATATATATATATATATATATAATATAAAATCAGTAAAAAATAACAGAAGATTTAGATTTTTACCATTATAGCCTATTTCAGGGAGCTTAGAGAAATCGACTAGTACCTCTCATCTTCAGACGCAAAAAAAATTTTTTTGCTTCTGAGGATGGGAGGTACTAGATGATTGCTTTAGGCTCCCTGAAATAGGCGATAATGCTAAAAATCTAAATATGTTATTTTTTACTGATATAATTTTGCTCTGTGACTGACAATAAGAGCACAAATTGACCTCTGCAAACTACGACATTTTAAAAAAGTCGTAAGGAAGATTTCTTCACCTGATCTTTGGACTATGAGATAAAATAATATATATAAGTAAAGAAATAACAAAAGACTTAGAGATTTTGCATTATAGCCTATTTCGGGGAGCTTAGACAAAGTGTCTAATTCTCCCAGCTCATCAGATGCGAATCTGGCAAAATCTCTAAGTTTTGTGTTATTTCTTTGCTTATAAATTTGCTCTGTGACTAACAATAAGAGCACACATTGAGCTCTCAAACTGCAACAGGTTGTTTAAAAAAACTATTATGTTGTAAGGAAGATTTCTTCTCTGGACTTTTGGATTATATATATATATATATATATATATATATATATAATGTGTGTGTGTGTGTGTGTGTGTATATGTGTCAGATTTTGTTTGCTGCATTGGTACTAGCAGCAGTGCGTAATATTTTTCTTCTATTAAGTATTTGTACCACACAGCTGCAAGGAGCAGGTTCATAGTTGGATGACAGAATTGTATTCTGTGAGGGATTAAACGCCTGTCAGGGGTGGTGGTTTTCAATAGTCAGATGTAGCCACAGGCGATGGGGGAGGAGGATATGGATTGAAGCTGCGCTCAGTGGAGGGTGAAGGAGGACAGCTAACATCGTCAGATAAATAATGACTTCGTGGTGAGGGTGGAGGGGGCCGGGGGTCAGAGTCATAGCTCAGTTCCACCAAAGAATGGTTTAAATAATACTTTTGACATGGGTAGGGTTCGCTCTCCTCACACACATCTGTGCTGTAGGGGGTTGTCGGGGGTGGCGGAATGTGCCGGAACTTATACGTCCGAAATGAGCGAACGGTGGAGGGACTGTTCGAGGAGTAGCAGAAGTCACCTGTACACAGTGAGCGGTCAGTGACTGGTGTTGGCGGTGGATTCAGAGTCTCCTTAGGGTACTGGGTCACTGTTGAACTGCTGGACGAGGCCCCTGTCACGTGGTTCCTGTCATAGAGTGGGGCTGTGCCTGAGCTGAGAGAGAGCCCAGTTCCCACAGACTTGCCCCGTGTAAACATGGTGTGTGGGGGTGTGCTGTTCTTGGGGTTAGGGTTGAGGGGTTTGATCACCATCATGATCTCATGATCATCAATGGCAGGCGTAGACTTGCGCCGACATGCAAACGCAATCACCAGTAGGATGATAATTGATACGACACAGACGACAAAGGCGATGGTATACTGCGCTGTGTTTGACTGTTTGGAAGGCGCCGGACCAGGGAACTGGCAGTCCCACTCGTCCGACCCGTCCGAGCAGTCATCCTGTTTGTTGCAGCGCAATTCTGCGTTGATGCACGAGCCATCCGGGCAGTACGTCTGCCCGTGGGGACAACATTTTTCCTCGTCGGAGCCGTCCTCGCAATCCTTCTGCCCATTGCAGACAAAAACCTTCTTGATGGTGTCACCATTATTGCAAGGAAACAGAACCGTAGGTGCTGGACAGTTATTCTCATCAGACTGATCGTTGCACTCGGGGAAGCCATCACAGCGCCAGGCGGCCGGGATGCATTTTATGTCCCCAGTGAGGCACGTGAATTGTTCTGGTGAACACGTCGGAGGGTCCGAGCAGGTCTTCTCATCATTGGTGAGAGCAAGGTTAACGGGGCAGGAACAGCGGGCAGTGCCATCCCCCTCAGCCACGCAAATGTGGGAGCATTGGCCATTGTCAGGGTAGCAGGGGTGTTTCTGGAAGTCTTCCTTCTCCATCATGTGGACGGCATGGATGTCTGTCAGACCCTGAATGCGGCGGCCCTGCATGCGGTACTTGATGCGGTTATTTGTGTAGTTGACCCACTGGATCAGCTGCTGGTCCTTGTCAATCCAGTAGACATACTGTCCGAGGACAGCCAGCCCATTTGGGTGCTCAATCTCGCTGCCGACAAGCACCTTGCGGTTGCCACCAGACAAGTCAGAACATTCAATGCGATTCAGCTCCAAGTCCGACCAGTAGAGACGCCGCATTTTGTAATCTATAACTAAAGCTGTCGGATGTTTCAGGTCATCACCAAATAGAACAGTTTTCTCTGTTCCATCCAACGCAGCCATTTCTATTTTGGGAGGTTTTATCATGTTAGTCCAGTAAATATGACTGCAATGAAGAAAAAAAAGAGAAAAATTAGATAAAAGAGAAAAAAAAATAGAGAGAGAAAGAAAGGAGAAAAAATAGAGAGAGAAAGAAAGGAGAAAAAAAATAGAGAGAGAAAGAAAGGAGAGAAAAAGAAAAATAGAGAGAGAAAGAAAGGAGAAAAAAAATAGAGAGAGAAAGAAAGGAGAAAAAAATAGAGAGAGAAAGAAAGGAGAAAAAATAGAGAGAGAAAGAAAGGAGAGAAAAAATAGAGAGAGAAAAGAAGGAGAAAAAAAAATAGAGAGAGAAAGAAAGGAGAAAAAAAATAGAGAGAGAAAGAAAGGAGAAAAAAAAAGAGAAGAAAGGAGAAAAAAAAGAGAGAGAAAGAAAGGAGAAAAAAAATAGAGAGAGAAAGAAAGGAGAAAAAAAAAGAAGAGAGAAAGAGAGAGAAAGAAAAAAAAAGAGAGAGAAAGAAAGGAGAAAAAAATAGAGAGAGAAAGAAAGGAGAAAAAAATAGAGAGAGAAAGGAGAAAAAAAAAATAGAGAGAGAAAGAAAGGAGAAAAAGAAAAAACTCAAGAGGGCTCAAAGGGTTAAGAAGAATTTAAAAAAGAGATTTAAATAATAATAATAATTTTAAAAAGAGATTTAAATAATATAATAATAAAAATTAAATAATAATAATAATAAAAAAAGAGATTTAAATAATAATAATAATAATTTAAAAGAGATTTAAATAATAATAAGAGATTTAAATAATAATAATAATAATTTTAAAAAGAGATTTAAATAATAATAATAATAATTTTAAAAAGAGATTTAAATAATAATATAATAATTTTAAAAAGAGATTTAAATAATAATAATAATAATTTTAAAAAGAGATTTAAATAATAATAATAATAATAATAATAATAATAATAATAATAAAAATTTTAAAAAAGCAATTTACTTGTGTGCTGACTTACCCTTGTTCTGAATTCAAAGCTATTGATCTGGGTTTCTCTTCTGGACCTCCAACCACAGTACCTACAGCGGTCATGTCAACATGGGTTACATTAATCACATTATTTTGAGAACATGACCAATAAATATGATGGGAAAATGGATCTATTGCCAAATCATGAGGATGAAAGATATTCAAAGGATTTGGCACCACTGTTGATAACTGAAAATAAAGATAAATATGAATAAGTAAACAAAAATTTTAAAAGTTCAGTTAAACAAGGGAAATAACTAGTAATAGTTACTTCCCTTGTTCATGTTCTGTGAAGTTATGTATTAAAGTCATAAATAAAAATTAACAAAAGAAAAAAAACTAACAAAAATTACATCAACTGTTTCCTGTATAAACGACACAGCATTTCATTTTCAGTACAGTTATGTCGTAGATAAAAACCACAGTATTAACTCATAACATCCTGTTGAGAATTTTCTAAGTCGAGAGCCCCATTCCTATAAGGATCTATCAAAAATGCTAAAAATGGCCTTTTCATTTAAAGTTACCTGTAATTTCTCTTAAAATAAAGACTTCTAAATAGGTTTAATATTACATTTAAACAAAGTCTATCATTTGGAACAGATTAGGAAAACGAATGTGATTTCTAGCCAGGTGGAATGAGGTGGTATAGGATGTTAAGAGTTAATAATATTTAAAAACGGATCACTTTGAAATATAGTAATAATGTTATACAATTTTGAACAAACCATCCATCCATGTGCATATTTACACAATATTTTGGTGGTCTTAAAAGCATTGTACCACCTGTTATTTTATGCCAAGTATTTCCAGAGTCAAGCCTGCAGTAAGATTTCTTATATTCCACAGCTTCAGTCTTATAATGTATTATGTTCTGCCATCAAAACCAGACCTGACCTCTTTAGTGAAATCCAGATCTCAGTCTCACCCTTCTCATTAGTGTCAGAAATTTATTGGCTACATTACCATTTAAACAAAATAAATATAATTGTTTTATTTATTTATTGTTTATTGCTTTTTATCTGTTTATTGTTTTATAACTGAATATTGCATGTAGTTTTGTTGTGGAGTAGTTAACACTCCTTCAGCACTCTACCAGATAGACTGGCTCATAGTCATAAAATAGCTTATGATTAAAGTAGATTAACTAGCTGAATAATATTCAGACTGACATTGTTGCATTGGTTAAAACAAACTGACCCTCCTCTATTTTAGTATAAGTTTGTCTTAATTTGTTTGTACTTATTTGTTCTGTTTGTATGTATCCGTTTGGCACTGGATGTTGGTGCTTAATAAATGTGTTAAGCACACCATTCTTCTGTGTATCTTTCCACCTCACAATAACAAGTTTAAAAATATCGAAGAGAATCATTGGCTCACAAGCATCTTTACTTTATCAAATTTTGTCCACTTTTGGACACCACTGCTTTACGCCTAAGGAGGTGCACTTGTGTAACGGTTATCATAGGAAAGGGAATTGGTGACTCAATTTTAAAAATTATGGACAAAAACTGTGCTTTGAGGATAAAGTTAAAAATAGATTGGGTGTTCAAAATTGTTTAGTGACATTATGATGACAGTCGTACCAATAAGGGACAAGAGCATTGATATATAGATTACTACTATATTTTAAAGTGACTAGGATTTTATAGTATTCAATAAAGAGTTAAAAAATAATAAAGAGTAATAATAACAAGAAAAATTTCAGTCTAAATGCAACTCTGAAATTTCTCTGTGATTCTCATAACCATTGAGGCTTTTGTTTTGTTAATATATAGAAAAAATTTGACTGGTCGACAGTGGAAAAATAAATTAAAAAAAGCATAGGCTATTGATAGACCTTATAAATTGAATGCAACAGTTTACCGGGAACTTTTGAATAAACGCTAAATAAAAATCAAAAATTAATCCACATGGCCGTTTATAAATTGTCTGATCGTAATACAGAGTTAATTCCCTTGGATACCATTCATCCTAAAAATCAGGCTATTTAATCAAAGGGAATAACCACATATAAACTACTTAGTTTTTTTAATTCTCTAAGTGTTCGGTTCAGCCTTAAATATTTTCAGAAGGGAAAAAAAATCCCTACAAATTCAGGCATTAAATACAATATAAAAATAAACATCCATTCTTAACACTTGGCTCTCTAGAAAACACATTCAAATTTCAGAACAGGACACCGACAACTGTAAAACAGAGCTGGGTTCATTTCCTATTATTTGGTTTCGAGTGTTTCAGTTAGAAATAGAAATATAATTGAATAAAAACATTAAAAAAAAATCAATCTAATGATTTAATTCTAAATATAGGTAAATCTAAAATAAAGATTTTATTCGCAAGTTATTGTTTATCAGAAAATAAAAACATCTAAAAGTTTTAGATAACAGATTATATAATCAATTATTTCAGATTTATGGTTAATTCATTGCAGCAAATACATCACCTGCAGTTTCATTGCCAAGTGAATTTGAGATTTTATATATATATATATTTACCAACCCCTCTGCATGAGCAGGATGCGACACAAGGTCAATTTCTTAAGCGAAGTTTATCAGGTTTGAATTCAGTTTTCTTTCTCCTAGACCGATTGCCTAACCATGGTTAAAGAGCCCAGTCTGCCCTACTATTTACCCATAGCTGAAAGGAGAGTAGGATTCATACCTTTCCCAAGGGTATTAGCGTTAAGTGAAATGCAATTACCACATCCAGGATTTGAATTCGGGGTGATTTCCCAAGACTTTAACCATTACACCACGTGCTTCCTTGAAATATGTGTGTTTAGTGTGATATATATATATATATATATATATATATATATATATATCTCACACAAACACACACTTCATTGCAAACTAATGCATTTTTGTTAAAATTATTGTCAGACTTTCTTATCAATAAATTAACTTTACAAATAAATGGTGCGAGCCAACAGGACAATTGACAGATGCTAGGGACAATACTCACTTCGGTGCCATTTTCACGAGCTCGTTTGATGGTTTTGGAACGACCATCAATCCAATAGACAAATTTATCAAGAACATCATAATCAATGGCTTTTACGTTTCGTAGGTTGTGGATGGGTAGGACACTAGGAGGGACATGATCATTATTGGGAACCAATCGACTAATATCTCCTTTTTGGCTGAATAACAGGAACGAGTGGGGAGCTGGAATAGGATAAAAATATTTTTAAAAATCATGAATTTATAAAACAAAAATATGCAAATATAACACAAAAGATCTTCATTTGACAAAGACAACAGTTTAAGTAAAAATATTCATCCAATATATATATATATATATATATATATATATATATATATATATGTGAGAAGTAAATACACAAGCGATGTGTTTATGATATGGCTTTTTTTTTAGCCTATATATATATATATATATATATATATATATATATATAGAGAGAGAGAGAGAGAGAGAGAGAGAGACACAGAGAGTACAGATTAAGTTGTTCATTATTTTTTTAAATAAATGAATGAATGAATAAATAAAAAAATTATCCAACCTGTTAGGTCACAAGTATGGCGTATCTAGCAAGAATCAAACTCACTTTTCAGTAGTAATAGATCTGCAAAACTAACTTGCTAACACTTACACAACAGGGCACCTTCAATTAAGTTCATTATTATGATTTAACAGAACTCATTTAAGTGAATAAATATTTTTTAGAAGATAAAACCATTCACTTCAGTCCACATACAACTTTGTTTAAATCTATCATATTTCCTTAAAAAAAAAAAAATGTTGCAAACTTCCTACAGTATTTACAATATTTTATTAGTATCTGTTGCAATTTCCCCTGAGTCCTAGCGATTAGGATATCAGCATCCAGTAATACAATGCTAAGCCCAAATCATCATTCACTCCAAGGTTTAAAAGAAATAGATATCAGTCAGGTTACTGTTATCATCTTTGTTATTTAGTTTCTTTCAAATTTATTTTTGATGATTATGTAGTTTCTGCAGTCATCATCTTGATTTTTTTTTTAATCTATCTAAAAAAAAATTTTTAAAAATTCATTGTACCCTTCAGACTTCTTTAGCATCAGAAACTTTCTGGGTATTTCAAATTTTGATTGTTCTTATTCTGTTGTCAATCAATTTATACAAAATATCCTCTAAACACAGATAATGGAATAAGATCAATCTATTCCAGTGAATAGAAGAAGGGTTTCAATTCAAATTTCCCAGAAGTTTGCCAACTACCTTTGAAGAAGGCCAGAAAGTACTATGGTCGAATTATTGTGACTATAATAACCATTTGGAAGAATTAAAGCTCTTCATTTTTATTAGTTTTTTTTTTTTTCGTACTTTGGTTAGTAAACGGGTAATGTTTATTAAAGATATTCTAATACAGGAGTTACTTCCCTTCCTTTTTTTTTCAAGTCCTCCATTGTTTTTTTTAATCTAACTTCAGTTTCATTATTTTACAAATATCTAAGAATTCTTACTTTTTTTTTTTTTTTACAAAAATAAAAATATCAATATAATAAAATAATATATTTGTGTTTCAAAATAGCTGTTATACTTACATATACATTTTCATACACAAAATGTAACAACTATTATTAGCATGAAGGTAGTAAAATAAATGCTATTAAATTTTCATTATTAAAATTTTGGGTTATCTTTAAAATACACACACTCGAATTTTTCAGCATTTTTTTAAAGCAATTCTCCCTTCAAATTAGCAGCAGGAGCAAACGTATACTCTTTTGATCTGCTTTTTTCAGAAAAAGCAACTTGTTTTTCATCTGAATTCTTAAATAATTTTCCTTTACGATAAATTATTTTGGACATTTTTCAATAATTACATCCCTTTTTTTTTTTTTTTTTTTTTAAACAAGAAATTAACTTTATTGTAACACTAAAACAATGAATCAACTTTATTATTCATTTAATGTAAAACAAAATTTAGGAGTGCATATTTTGAAAATAAACAAATTTTGATTAGTATTTTTTTTAACCTCCTTTTTATTAGGAGAGGAGATTCATTTTATTTCCAATCAATGTTGTGCCTTATTTTGGTAGATTGGCAATCCAAATAAGTCGCAATAAAAATATAAAGAAAATACTAATTAATTTCTACAAAAACTTAATGAATACCTAAGTTTTAATAATTTCAATAAAAATAATAAATAAATTTGTCAATAATATTTGACTATCGAGTTTTGTTATTTCCTTAAAATTTCAATGTTTATAATTAAACAATTAGATTCATTTAACAAAATTGATTTTTGAAAGATGCAAACAATACAAAATTTATAGAATTTTAACAGAATTCACCATCAATAATAAAGCTGGTCACACATATAATATTCTTTAAGAATTTCATCAGGTAAAATACCTGATGAAATTCAATTAAAATTGTAAATGTTCAAAAATATTTTTATACTACAAATATTATTTTCACATTTTACAGTTTAGGTGTTAAAAACCTTATCTTCACATTATCTTATGCTTTAAGTAAACATTTTTCACATTTTTTTTACAGTTTAGATGTTTAAAACATTTTCACATTTTTTTTTTACAGTTTAGATGTTTAAAACATTTTCACATTTTTTTTACAGTTTAGATGTTTAAAACATTTTCACATTTTTTTTTAGATTTTAGATGTTAAAACATTTTCACATTTTTTTTAGAGTTTAGTGTTTAAAACATTTTCACATTTTTTTAGAGTTTAGATGTTTAAAACATTTTCACATTTTTTTAGAGTTTAGATGTTTAAAACATTTTCACATTTTTTAGAGTTTAGATGTTTAAAAACATTTTCACAGGTGATTTGCAAACCAGGTTTTTTTTTCATGTGATATTAAAATACAATTCTCAATTTATTCTAAAAAATATCAATTTGTTTTTGTCCAATCAATTATAAATTTTCTTTTTAGATAATAATTTCAAGATTATTTCTCTACTCAATATGAGTAGAAAAATAATCTTAAAATTATTAATTATTAATCAATCAATAATTTCAAGATTATTTCTCTACTCAATATGAGTAGAAAAATAATCTTAAAATTATCAATTATTAATCAATAAGAAAAATTAACAGTAATTTGCTTCTTCCTTTCCAAACTGATTTTATCTTTAAATATTTTCTTTCATTTTTTTCATTTAGATTAAGAGATTTTGTTGTAAATAAATGCACGTTTGGTTGCACAGATCAGGCCAGTCTGTCTGAAATGCTGCATTTTGGGTAAAATATTTGTCTAGAATATTGCATACTAGGTAATATTTTCATTGACAATTGTGTCTGTAATGTTAATAAACAATCTTTAAACACAAATATCTAGGATTAAAAATTATCATGTTGAGTTTATAAAGATCTTAATAATATAATAATAATAAAAATAATAATAATAATATAATAATATCTTTTCAGCTAGTATATTAGGTCTGAGACCTTAAATATACTAGACATTAATAAATATCATTTATTAAATAATAAATATTTTATCAAATAATATTTACAAACATTTTATATATTTAAATAAATATTTCATAAAACATTTTTAAACATTTTATATATTTAAACAAATTTTCATTTTCATTAAGTAATATTTATAAAAGTGATATTTTATATATTCAAACAAATATTTATCTTTATCAAATAGTATTTTGAAAGAGATGTTTCATATATTCAAACATATTCATTTTTATATATTTAAATATAAAATCAAATAGTATTTTGAAAGAGATGTTTCATATATTCAAAAATTTTCATTTTATATATTTAAACAAATATTTATTTAAATCAAATAGTATTTGAAAGAGATGTTTCATATATTCAAAATTTTCATTTTTATATTTTAAACAATATTTATTTAATCAAATAGTATTTTGAAAGAGATGTTCATATATATAAAAATTTTTTCATTTTCAAATGTTTCATATATTCAAAAATTTTCAATATTCAAATATATTCAAAAATTTTCATTTTATATATTTAAATCAAATATCTATAAACAAATGTTTAAATATTTATCTTATCAAATAAAAAGTTTAATTTATAAACCTTAATTTATATCTTCAAAAGATAATTTTTTTAAAAATAGATATTGTTTAAATTACTAAGATCTTAAGATCCAAAAATTATTATTTTTATTTTATCTGAGAGAAAATATACTAAACGAGGAAAGATTTTAGGATAAAATAATAAATACAAGTTTGCAAGAGGTGTATAATTTTATTGTTTTGGTTAAGCATGCATACAAAGATATATACGAATATTTAGTTATTTTGAATTATAAATGCGCGCACACACACAAAAAATTCTTAATTCATAAGGGAAGGCACTTTATTTTCAGGTGGGCTTTTTACTTACGTAAACAGGTTTTATTATCAGCATCAAGAGAATAATGTGTTGGGCATGCACAGGTAAATGTCATGTTGGATGTACCAGCTTGGTCGGTGGAGTGGGATGAGCTAGGCACAGATGCGAACAGTTACCATTGTCCACACCACAGGGATTCCAACCTGTTATTAGAAAAATATTGAATTAAAATAATAAAAGTGCTCTGCATAAGTATGGAAAGAGAAGAAAAACTGACAATATTTATATAAACAAAGATTAACTATTTGAAATATAGGTTAACATGAGAGTTATCATTGTCCACACCACAGGGATTCCAACCTGTTATTAGAAAATATTGAATTAAAAATATAAAAGTGCTCTGCATAAGTATGGAAAGAGGAAGAAAACTGACAATATTTATATAAACAAAGATTAACTATTTGAAATATAGGTTAACATGAGAAGCTATCATTACAAAAAGAATAAGTTTAATGTAAAGATCACCTGAAATGACTGAATTAAAAAAGAAAATACTTATAAAGACAAACATAGGGAAACAAAGATAGACACACATACATACATGACGGATCAACGCAGACACACACACACACACAGGACAGACCTATGCAAAGTCATACACATACGCATCACTGATGCAGACACAGAGAAACAGACAGAGGACCGACAGACACACACAGGACGGACCTATGCAGAGAAAGTCATACACATACACACACACAGGACGGACCTATGCAGAGAAAGTCATACACATACACACACACACACACAGGACGGACCTATGCAGAGAAAGTCATACACATACACACACACACAGGACGGACCTATGCAGAGAAAGTCATACACATACACAGGACAGACCTATGCACACACTGATGCAGACACAGACAGAGAGAGAGAGAGAACGGACAGACAGAGAGAGAAAAACACAGGAACCAAGAGAGAGAGAGAGAGACAATGGACCGAGAGAGAGAGAGAGAGAACGGACAACCAGAGAGAGAAAAACACAGGATGGACCGAGAGAGAGAGAGAGAGAGAGAGAGAGACACAAACAGAGAGAGAAAAACACAGATGGACCGAGAGAGAGAGAGAACGAGAGAGAGGATGGACCGAGAGAGAGAACAGACAAACAGAGAGAGAAAAACACAGGATGGACAGAAGAGAGAGAGAGAGAACGGAGACAGAGAGAGAAAAACACAGGACAGACCAAAGCAGAGAGAGAAATATATAACAGACAGACACACATACAGATGCAGAGAGAGAGAGACACACACACATGAAGACACATCAATAGACACACAGAAACACAGGCACATACAGACATAATATTAAATGTATCTGACACAATATAAAAATGAATAAAAAATATATCTAAATGCTAATAAGTTATTAACAAATATCATTTTATAAATTTCTTGGCATTTTTGAGTCAATCATCCAAAGAGCAAAGCAAACACTTCAAACAATTTCACTGTTAAAATTAATTGAAAATTAATTTCATAAAGTGACAGTTCATAAAGTGACAGTTCATAAAGTGACAGTTCATAAAGTGACAGTTCATAAAGTGACAGTTCATAAAGTGACAGTTCATAAAGTGACAGTTCATAAAGTGACAGTTCATAAAGTGACAGTTCATAAAGTGACAGTTCATAAAGTGACAGTTCATAAAGTGACAGTTCATAAAGTGACAGTTCATAAAGTGACAGTTCATAAAGTGACAGTACAGTTCATAAAGTGACAGTGTGACAAAAATTCACTCTTAAAATTAGAAAAAAAAAAAAAAAAAAAAAAAATGCACATTAAAAAACCAAATTTAAAACCCTACCCGGCTGACGTGACTCTTGGAAGACAAGAATATCCATAACATAATCCCCATGGCCTTGGTGAATAGTCGTACGATTATGTCCAGTTAATTTATGAGCTCGTTCAATGCTTTTCCTTTCCAAATCCGTCCAATAAATGAAGTCTTTGTACTGCGTGATGCCACGAGGAGAAAGAAGATGAATGTCTACCACAACTCGTCTGTCTTGGCCTGAAAATAAAACAGAAAAGAAGTTTGTCATACAAGAAACAAAACATTAAATTGTGTCTCAGACATCACTAAGATGGATCCTCTCTCCCTATATTCAATTTTGAGTTTGGCAGTTTTGGTTTTGGTACTGATTTCAGGGGTTTTTCTTTGATACCTTAAAGTTTCAGTTAAGTTCCTTGATTTAGTATTTTTTCTTTATAAGGGAACCATTCATTTTCTTGTCTAATGAGGATTAGATATTAAGGGGGACAAATTTGCCATTTGAAAACATTCTATGCTAAAATATAAATTTAAGACAACCTTGGAGATTTAAGAGTTGGGCGGTTTGTCGATTTCGGTTATTTTTTCCTTGATACCTCATTTTCCGGTTTGGTTTCAGTTTTTAATTTAGTATTTTTTCTTTCTAAGGAAGCCATTTTAGGGATCTAATTTTCAGACATGTTGTATTTCCTTTTTTCCTTTATTTCAAAACATTCTATACTAAAATACAAAATAAATTTCCAAAGTATCATATCTGTTGTATTTTTTCTTTTTCATTTCTTTTGTAAACAGATTTCACATTTATTTCCTAAAAAAAATAATCAACTGTTTTTATCATATTTTTGTTCAATCTTTTCCCCTTACAATAGTACAAATGTTGATGAAATAATTAAGTCTTGATAGTTTAAACAAATATAAACAACCTTGATAATTGTTCAGAAAAGAACCGAAAGTACTTGGTTTACTAACAATAACTCTTTCGGACAACACATCAACACATTCGAAGATAACATAAAAAATTGTTAGGAAAAAAAAAAAAACCTTCAAAATAATGATTCCATTATTTTAACCAAATTTGTGTGTGTGTGTGTGTATATATATATATATATATATATATATATAAAAAAGGTAACTTACCCAGCATATCAGATGTCTCAATACGCTTATTATCCAGATCCGTCCAGTAAAGACGCTTATCTCCATAATCAATGGTTAATCCAGCAATCCGTCCAAGGTCTGAGAGTAGCACCTTTCGGTTCTTACCATCCAAAGTGGCTCGTTCAAGTTTTGGATTCTCTCCCCAATCCGTCCAGTACATGTAACTACAATGGAACAACAACAAAACATCACTTTTTCAACTTCAATCAGATTTTATATAGATTTTACAAAAGCCACCTTTGGTAAAATTACATGAGTAATGTCCTATTTACACTACAGATTTCACTTCTTCGTCACTGGAATAATGTTTGCTTCACTTCAGCCCCATGAAAGAGGGTTTGAGAGGCAAACGTTATTCCAGTGACAAGGAAGTGAAATCTGTAGTGAAGAAGCGGTTCAAAGAACAGTCAACAGAATTTTACAGGGCAGATATACA
The DNA here is from genome assembly GCA_023376005.1 of Doryteuthis pealeii. NCBI lineage: Eukaryota > Metazoa > Mollusca > Cephalopoda > Myopsida > Loliginidae > Doryteuthis > Doryteuthis pealeii. The sequence goes on along the minus strand of CM042168.1, from coordinate 13,885,923 downwards.
TGTTCTCATTCAAAGGTGGAACATTGCTATTGAGAGAAATGGTGACTGTGGAGAAGTAGGGATGTGATCCACAGAGGACCAGCTTCATTTTGATGTATAATACATGTTCCTGTGTTGGTAATTAGACCTGTCCTAAACAAAATGGCATTACTTGACTCACCCTCATATAAATGACAAGACTGTTCAGCTGTTCAAATACTGTCTATATTCATATCTTACCTTTCAATTACCACTAGAAGCAGCTACCCAGCATTAACTGGGTAGGAGGAGGGAAAAAACTATTGATTTGTTTATTTTTTAGATTTACAAAATGGACATTCTCAAGTAGAATTTCAATGCTATTTCTATGTATATTTTAATTTTTAAATATCTTTGAATATAAATCAAATCTTCATAATTTTTGCGCAAAAAGCAAGAATTGGTGATATTTGATGTGTGTGTGTGTGTGTGTGTGTGTGTGTATATATATATATATATATATATATATATATATGTCATTATTTGTTTTATTTTTGGCAGTTTCATCCAGACAAAATAATTTGTCTAAATAACACTGATACTCACCCATTGGGTGGGTCCAACACAATGGAGCGTGGGTCAGAAAGATCCTTCCAAATGAGCACCCGCCGAGATTTACCATCAAGCCGGGCTACTTCAATACGCTTGGTACCAATGTCTGTCCAGTATAGATTTTTAGCCACCCAGTCAACTGCCATTCCTTCAGGAAACTCAATACCAAATTCTATGATATGTTCCAAAGAACTACCGTTCATAAATGCCCGTCTGATTTGCTGCAAGACAAAAATATACAATGTAAGTATTTTATGGGTTTTATACAACATCAAATAGAAGAAATAGAAAAATTTTTTTTTTTAATTCATTCCCCATCCAAGAAAACATAGAGAAAAATAAAGAAAATAAAATGAACAAACAAAAACATTGAGGTTTAATTTGGAATACAAGCCAGAACAAGGCAGTGTCAAAGTTTAGATACCAGACATGTAGCCAAAAGGTCCCCTTAAAGAAAAATTATGATCTTATAAAAAAAAACAAGCAAAAGTACCCGGTCCATGACTGGACTAAATATTTTTTAGGAACACCAGTGAGAAAGGGAGAAAACAGGAGTAAGAGAGAATAAGAGGAAAATATCTTATTAAATTATATAATCACAGAGAATTCGTATATTATGTTTTTTTTAGGAAATGCTTTTTTTGTTTACATTTAAAATATTTTTTAAAATGTAATCCTAAACTTGTTTTAAAACAATTTTGTTTGAGAGAGACGAACACATGAGAGAGAGAGAGAGAGAGATAAATAGACTGGGCGAAAGAGAGAGTACCTAGCCTGTTGAGTTAAAGTGAAATGTATTAGTCTAATTCATTTCTTTTTTACCCAATTTTTCCTTACTTTATTTTTCCTTACTGGGAAGAGTTCTAGAAATTGGTTGATTTTTGTTTAATTATCAAATTATATTACTTAATTAGTAAAAAGAAAAAAAATTTTGTGTTTCTTAATTAGAAACACATTAATGTGTCTGTGAGATTTCAAATCAGAATGACATCCCTCTTCAGAGCTATAAGTCGACATGTACATACCAGAAACATTTTTATATATATAGAAGTCATTCCTAAAATTAGGTAACCAAGTGAGTACCTGGTACTATTAGTATTTTTGTAATTTAACCATTGTAGTTATTTTGTGACAATAACAAAATAAAATCATTCTAATTAATTATTATTCTGATAACTCCATGACAATCTATTTGATGTCCATGTGTCACAGTTGAATGAGGTGTCTATCTTTATTAAATTGTAAAATTACATGATTAGTTAAGTTAAAGTTAATAGAAAAAAATGACATGATGATATTAATTTTAACAAATTGAAATAATTTATTATCAAGTTCATTCTTTACAATATCAATTTTTCCTTAAGGCACCCCCCCCCACACTATTTTGGCATACATGCCTGATACTTAAATTTTGAACCCCCACCATTATATATATATATATATATATATATATATATATATATGGAGGATCTATGTGGCCCCCAGTTGAGAACCTCTGATTTAATTGAATGATGATAAATGAACATTTTTGAATATTTTTTTTTTATTTCTTTCTTTTTAAATTGATAAATGTGTGTGTGTGTGTGTGTATATATATACACATTTATCAATTTAAAAAGATAAAGAAATAAAAAAAATTCAAAAATGTTCATTTATCATCATTCAATTAAATCAGAGGTTCTCAACTGGGGTCACATAGATCCTCCAAGTTCCATGTAACATTATTGGGGGTCCACACAAAAAAAATACCGAGTTGGGGGTTCACAGTGATATTTTAGTGGTCCATTGAACAATTCTACTTAAGAACAATTGTTATTACTGAGAATTACATTTCTACAGTTATCTACGTTATATTAAAATACTAAAATTAGAAATATTCATGTAGCTATTATTTTTTTAAATCCAGTTTACATTTGACAATATCGTCAATTTAAAGGAAGTGAAAATCACCCATATTTTCTTAGGTGGCAGGCGGCGACCTTAGATGTTTGTTTTCATGATGAATATACACCTAATTTTTTTTAATTCCTTTACTTGATTAGTGGAATATATAAGAAGCTTCCCCCCCCCAGTCAAATGGCTATGTGGGCTCAAAAAAAAAAAAAAAAAAAAAAAAAAAAAAAAAAGAGCAAAGGGGTCCACAGGTTAAAAAGGTTGGGAACCATTTTGAATTAAATGTCTTACCTTGAGCGATGCATCTGTCCAATAAATTCTATTATCACTGTTATCAAAGTCGAGGGCATGAGCATCTTTTACCCCCTGAATTGGGATAAGGACATCATTATGGTTAGTCTCCAACGACATACGCCGAATATCTTCTTTACGAGAGAACAGTAAAAAGCCATCAGGGACAACACAAGTCTTCTGATCATCAAGAAGTTCAAAGAAAAGTCCTGTGGGACAGGCACATACAGGTCCCTTGGGGTGAGTGTTCAGACATAGATGGCTACAGCCACCATTATTTTCAGCACAACCATTACTCCCTGGGTAGAAGAAAAAATAAATAAATAAATGAATGAAACAGGAAAATTTATTATGTAATAGAATTAAAAAATATTTCATATGATTATGTGAGGTTGGTTTAGTTCAGTTGGTAAAACATTCACCTAGAAACCATAAGGCTCTGGGGTAAGAAACAGATTGGTCACCCCCAGCTGCGTCTCAAGGGTGTCTGCAAGAATGATCTCAGATGCTTTGGCATTACCCCTTCGAGCTGGGAAAATTTGGCTTGGTGGTGGCAGGCTCTACGTAGTGGACTGTTCATGTCTGAAGCCACCCTGGCACAAGATGAAGCCAAGAGGTCCAGAAGAAAGCAGCGGCAAAAAGTACTGGCACATCAACATCTTCAGGGATAGCCTTCACATGCAACTGTGGTCAAAATTTTTTTTTTTTTTTTTTTTCCAAACATTGGACTTCAGTCATATGAGGCGCTGTAACTTCAGGGGCACAAGAACTATATAGTCTTCCGAGACTGTAATGCCAATGAATTGTACAGAGAGAGATAAAGGTAGATAACTCTTACCTTCTACATGTTTCATATTCACTGCCTTGAGTCCCATTAGATCTGGCAGTTGATCTATGATGACTTGTCGTTCTCCTCCAGTCACTTTATGGACACGCTCAATAGATCTTCTTTGCCAGTCAGTCCAGTACACATAATCCCCTGGATAAGAGAAATTATTTGCAATTATTAAAAAGAAATCTAAAATTAATATGCTAGTACTTAGCTATGTGTGTCATGCCCTGTCATCACCTCAGATAAACAATGGACCATATCATTGTAATTGTGAGGAAAGAAAGGGAAGAAAAAAAAGAATGTGCTAGGACGAGGGAAAAAGAAAGCAAATATAAAAAGAAAGCTGAGAGATAGGAAGCAATATCATTTATCGTCCGTTTCAATAAAATAGAAAAAAAGCAGAAAAGAAAAAGAAAGAAATAAGGGAAAAAAAATTTTGCCAGAGATTATTATACTCTTTACATATGGAAATATTTTGCAATAGCTCTTAAGTAAAAAATATCAAGCATTGTAATAGTCAAATTATGAAACTGATATATCCACGGTTCCAATAATTTGCATACAGTTATATGGTTTCAAGTATTTCTAATACTAGTAATTCTCCAACAAATCTATTTGATTCATAGTCCTGTTGGCAAGGATTAGAATATGCTGACTGTATCCTCTGCAGAGGAGTAAGACACCCTCCAATAAGGGGGGATTTGGGTATAGTGAGGCTCCATCTAAAAATGAAGCCGGAGTATTTTTCTCAAGTTGAACAGGAAAAAAATTAAATGACTTTACACTAAACAAGGGAGATAATCAACATTATAATAAAAGTTTCAAATCCATTTCTAACTAATGTACTTCATCAAGGGGTGTAATGGTTAGCAAACTTAACTGGCAAACCATTGTTAATGAATTCGATTCTCACTGAGGAGCCCATGCTTTTATCTTTGTGTTAAAATAAGCTGTACTTTATCGATCAAGCAATTCTATAGAGAAATGAATATTTAAAAACTTAAAATAGAAAGAAGTTATGAAATGGACTAAATTATATAAAGATAATTTCTACACAATTCATAGAGATAAGGTTTGGTTTAATGGCATATCAACCTTCCTGGGTTATTTAATGCCAAAGCCATTTTTGTAGAAGAACAGTAAGCCAAAGTAAAGCCTGCAGAGTGGCCTATTGTCGGTATCAGCCAAACAGCAAGGAGGCCTATACTCTTTTCATTTGCACTAGAACAGGGAGATGGTTTTTGCAGAGGTGGAGCACCAAACCTACTGACAGCTCCCAGATACTTTATCACACAGATCAGATTATCCAAGCTGTGTTACTCATTCACTGAGTTGGTGCGGGCTGGTATTGAACCCAGAACCTTGTGATTCCTAAGTGAATATTAACTGGCTCTATGAAAGAAAATAGTGGTACTATCTAACCCATAGATGAGGGATAAGGAGTTCATACTTATCCCAAAGTTATTAGTCTGAAAGTGAATTTAATAACTTGACTGGAGATTGAACTCGCTTACTACAATTTTGCAGTCCAGCACGTTAGCCACTGCGGCAGAGGGACTCCACCTCATCAATATGTTGGTTGGATTTTACGGCATGTCAACCCTTGTTGGGTTATTTTATGCTGAAGATGTTTTTTTTGTTTTATTCATTCTTGTTGGATATTCAAATTTTTAAGAAAGAAAAAAAAATTAAATTCATTATTTGATGGGACCCTAACAGGTACTACCACACTGGGTCAGAGTGGACCTATGAGTAAAAGTGAAGGGGTACTCCATACTTCCCAGAGCTCCAGAATTGGAATTTCCCTAAAGTAATACCCAGGACACTAAGACCTTCAGCCATTGCCTTCTAGCCTATATGATAAAAAGGGTTAGGGTTTGTTATAAAAGCAATACAGTTGGGACAAACATAGGTGCTAGGGCTTGACATGACCAGCCAATTGATCAGATGTGACCCTCTCTGACTGCCGTCTAGCCCAAGTAAGTGCCAAAGTGGTTGGTTGGTTGGTTAGTTAGATTTTACAGCATGTCAACCCTGTTGGGTTATTTTATGCTGAAGACGTTTTGTTTTATTCATTCTTGATGGGTATTCAAATTTTATTTAAACTCCATCTGTTTTTAAAACACTTTTTTAAATTCATTTTTTTTTAAATATATTTAACCCATAGATGGGATACTAACAGGTCAGAGTGGACCTGGGAGTAACGGTGATAAAGGAGTATCCAACACTCTCCAGAGCTCCAGAATTGGAACTTCACCATTAGATGCAGGTTTTTCATACCTGGACACTAGGACCCTCAGCCACCATCTTCTTGCACATATATAATAAAAAGGGTTGGGTGTTTGCCATAAGGGCAATAGGGTTGGGACAATCATATAGGTGCTAGGGCTTGACATTTATGTTGCAAGATGGGTATATTCCTGACTTTTGTGAGCTAGGACTACTAATGGAAGGAGGAGGAAGAAATAACAAAGGCTTAAAAAATAGTGACGACCCAAAAGAGGATGAGCGATGGTTTGACCGTAGCGTAACCCCGAACAGAGAATTGACCGCAAGCGGAAGTCGGGTGTTGACCGCAAGTCACGTGGTGACGTGGAACAAAAAAGAAGGGGTTCGTTCTCTTTTTGCCGGCGGCGGTCGTAGGGTACGGACTTGACCTTGGGTCCCTCATGAGAGCCCAGTAATCTAGTAGTGTTCTCTCTCTCTCTTTGCCTTTCCTCCTCTCTGGTAGGAGCCCACTATACGAGCACGATAATAAAGACTGGCAGTTGTGACAACATGTTTCTCGTGTTATAATTTTTATCGGCACCATTTCAGCACGGTGACTTTTGGAGTTTTAGTACCAAGAAAGAAAAAAGGACTATGGTACATATATCGTTTTAATGCCGTGAATATTACAACGTAACATTTATGCCTGATATCAAAAGGATATAAACCATTAGATGAAGTTTAATGTCATACCCAGGACAGGCCAAAGTGAAGTGTTGCATATCATGGACTGTTCAGACACCAGGACTCTGTCCTTAAGCACCTTATCGAGATACGTAAATATCTTAGAAATGATACTCACCCAAAAGACTGAATCCAAAAATATGTGGTAAATTATTCGATACAAGGACTTTTCTGTCAGTGCCATCAAGATTTGCCACTTCAATCATGTCCGTTTTGGCATCTCCCCAATAAAGTTTCTTCTCTTGATAATCTATGGCAACTCCATTAGGCCAGCCTAGTGAAGAATTAATCAGGGCAACTCTTTCCGTACCATCCATGTTGGCTCTTTCAATTTTTGGATTAGCACCCCAGTCAGTCCAATACATATGGCTGAAAAAGACAAAAAAAAAAAAATAGATAAAAATATATATACATATATCAATTATTAATGGAGATTTAGTCCCTATTTGTAACCTAAACTGCTTACGTCACATTACCCAAAATAGTTGTATATAGAATATATGACCTTTAGGCACCCCTTTTTGAGTTCGATTAAGAAAGGACATGTTTTTCATTTATACCGTCAATATCCGGTTGTTTTAACAGATGATTTTTAGATTTTTTTTTAAATTATAAAACTAACCCTAACCCCAAACAAACAACCAGATATTGACAATGTAAATGAAAAACATGTCCTTTCTTAATCGAGATCAAAAAAGGGGTGCCTAAAGGTAATATGGTCCAAATATAGAATAAAGAACAACCTTGTTTGAATTGATTTGAATTTCACTGTAAGAAAATTGATTTTATTAGAAAGAAAACATTTATTTGAATTTTTACAGGAAAACTATTTTTTATGTCTATTATTAAAAAATATAAGATTTCAAAGATCTGTTTACATTTTTTTTTTTTAAAACGAAAGAGCATGGCAAAAAATCCTTTTGGACATTGATAAAATTGAGATAAAATTCTTATTTAAAAAAAAAAAATTTTTTTTAATTTAAAAAAAAAAAAAATTAAAAAAACTTTTTTACACTAAAATTAAGATATCCGTTCAATTCTAATAAGATTTTGTAGAATTATCTAAAACGGAGTATTTAAAAATTAAAAATTAAAAAAAAAACATTGCCGTTTGTCATAAAACAAAAACTCCCATCCCCTTAGGCAATATCTTTCAAAAATTAATTTTTACACTGCCCAGAGGGCGTTTTTGTTTTGCTAGTATAAATAAATAAAATAAAAATTTATTTATATAAACACTCAGATTAAAAGTACAGAGTGGTCCGAAAGTCTTGTCACCCCCTTAGCCAAAATTTAACTCCTAATTAATAGTTGGTAGAATGGCCTCTTGTTGGTATTGTGTATTAGGGTAGGTCGATTTTTCACTTTTTTATAATATCAAATTACATGAAACACAGAAAGATGTGTATTGGTCAATTAAGTACTGATACCAAAAATTAGATCTTGATCTTGTACTAATTTTTGAGGAAATGACATCAAATAGCATAGACAAAAATGCACTGAAAAATCTTTAGTTTTGCAATGGGTGGATTTAGAAACATATTTTTAAATTGGACTTTAGTTATAATTTCATCATTTACTATCGTTTTGATAAAATAAAATGACAACATTCCCTGGTTTAACTTTTAACACCCTGTTGAGAATTTTCTAAGTCCAGAGCATTCCGATAAAAAAATTTTTTTAAATAGTTAAAAATGACCTTTGCATCTAAAGTTACCTGTTATTTCCCTTAAATCAACGACTTCTAAATATGTTTAATATTACATTTAAACAAAGGCTATTGTTTGGGGTGGATTAGGAAAACGAATGAGACTTCCAGCTGAGTGGAATGACGTGGTATAGGACTTTAAGAGTTTTAAATACTGAAATTGTTAGATTTTCTGATCAATTTTTTGGCCTAATTTTGCAAAACCGAGGATTTTCAGCAGTGCGATCAAGTTGGTATATACAAGCTATCTACCCTCCCCCAAAATTCAAACCAATCACTATTTGTAAAAATCAATTGCAATCATTTGGAAAGAAAAAAAAATAAATAAAAAGAAAAAAACTTTCAGTTGAAGATTCTTTGACAGGTGTATTCGCTTACCTGGTTTTCGGGCTCTGTGTCCAGTGGCCTCAGCCTCTGGACCAGTAAGATATATACTATTAGCATGATCCCAGTAGGCCATCATCCCAGGCAACACCTGTCCCCCCCTGTCTAAAAGGGGCAGGTCTGGGTTTATTGCACGGTGCCTGAGAAGAGGAATGCCAAAGGGATATACACAATTTTTACACTAGCTAGTGCATGATCTTTGGTTTGTGCATGGTTCCCCACAATATTCAGACTTTATTTTCATCTGAAATGGTGGGATGTCAGAACATACTTGCTAATGGTTGCACACGTATCTAAAAGCAACGTCTTGTTACTATTTCGTCTTTAGTTCCTTCAACGTTTTTGTGAAAAAAAAAAAAAAAAAAAAAAAAAAAGCTTTCTCTTTCCACCTAAGTTAACTCTATCCTATACCACCTGGCCAGAATTCTCCTTCATTTTCCTAATACACCCCAAATAATAATCTTTGTTTAAATGTAATGTTAAAAATATTTAGAAGTCTTTGATTTAAGGGAAATAACAGGTAACTTAAAATGCAAAGGTCATTTTTAGCCATTTTTTTTTATATATCCTTATAGGAATGCTCTGGACTTAGAAAATCTCAACAGGATGTTAAGAATATTTTTGAATTTAGGAAAAAAAAAAAAGTTCAGAGTCTTTTTTTTTTTTTTGTCATATCTTCTATTCCATAAACAACAGAATTTGTATCCTTACCCTCTAATTGGATCCAAGCAAATTGCTCGGGGTTCAACCAGTCCTTCAGAAATCAGAACTTTTCGAGAAGTACCATTCAGACGACATACTTCAATACGATCCGTGCCAGTATCTGTCCAGTATAAGTTACGACCAATCCAATCGACAGCCACACCATCAGGGTGTTCAACTTCAGTGCTCACAATAATTTCTTGTCCTGCAAATAAATACAATATAAAATCATTTTTTAAAAACAAAGCTTCAAACAGACAATTTATAAATGGGATTATATATTAATACTGGGTACCAGTAATCCCCAGAAAAGGTGGGGTCATTCAAAGTACCCAGAATGCACCTGAAAATGAACCTGGGTGCCCATATTGGATTTTCAATAGCAACCTTTGCTAGATGTGTTTATGGCAGATTAATATTTTGTGTAGAATTATCAATAGCTGTTTAAGTTATAAGCCCTTCTTCCACATAGGACCAGCTTCATTTTGATGTATGATACATGTTCCTGTGTTGGTAATTATACCTGTCCTAAACAAAATGGCATTATTTTCTGACTCGCCCTTGTAACATATCTTAAATCCGTTATGCATATAGCAAGATAAGCCACCTGTTAATAATTAATATTCCTTATCTTTATAAAATGCAGAGTCACATAGATAAGTAATTTGGATTCTATATCAACACAAGTATTCATATGCGAGTACAATGATACAGGGTGTTAAAGAAAAGTTTAAAAAATGATAACATAATAAAACTAGCCGGACCTGTAGATATACCACAATATGATAATTTAATCATTACAAAATTTGATATATTTACTCAAGAGCTATTACAAAATAGTTCAAAATTTTAAAATTGTTCCGAGTGTTCTAACAATCATTGGTGTTACTGTTACCTCAATATTCCACAACTATTTTGCCAACTTCATATGTCTAGGTTTTAACAACGGTATCATCCTTATTTCTGTAAACGTCTCATTAATTACTTTTTTCATTTCCTCCTTTAAATAAATACATTTTTTTTTTAAATATTGGACCTTGACACCAATAAGCACTCCAGCCCAATCTGTTTTGAAAGGAACTGAATTTTGCTTTTCACCGGTTGTTAGTAAACAAAACAGCCGGCTGATAAAAAAAATTGCTGGTTGAACTTTCAGCCAGAAAGACCCATCTTTTGGATTAACACCAGAGGAACACAGCAGACTTGGAGTTATACATATTACAAGGTGTTAAGATTCTTGCGGCCGTTTTGATCAGTTTTGTGTGGAATCCTATGATACTTGTGTTAAGCAGAATCCTCATGTCCTTCAGTGTTTAAACAGAATCCTTGTATCCTTTAAGCAGGGCGCTTGTGTCCTTTATTGTTAAGCACGGGCAACTGAATGCTTTTCCATGACGGCCTTTAAATAGTTAACCAACCATGTATTCAAGCGTGTTGATTGGCCGATTGAATCCATGTGGCCATGCAGAGTCTATATATTTAAGTTGGGACTCCCAGCACACATTATAAGTCAGAACAATTCCAACAAAGTACATTTTGGCTGAATAATGATGCCATGAATTTATAGGAAAAGTAGAGCACGGTCTAACAATACCCTGGAAGTACTTTAATGACTTAATAATGATGCCATGAATTTATATGAATGAAAAAAATTGATCAAACTATTAGAATTTTCCACATTAACCTTACAGTTTTGAATCGATTAACTTGCAAAAGTTACCTGATCCATCCATATGTGCTCGTCGGATGAGGTGCACTTCGTCATCTGTCCAATAAACATAGTCCTCCACTGGATCATAGTCAATGGCAATTGTATGTCGGATGTCACTTAGCTGTAGAATGACGTCTGTATAATCTGGAGTATCCAATGAAATACGCCGAAGGTCTGATCTCCGAGCCAATAGCAAAATTTCTTTGGGGCCTGAAAAATAAAATATCAAAATAATTAAAAATCTTAAAAATGGGGGAAAAAAGAAAGAAAGAAAAAAGAGGAGAAAAAGAAAGAAAGAAAAAGAGGAGAAAAAGAAAGAAAGAAAAAGAGGAAAAAAGAAAGAAAGAAAAAGAGGAGAAAAGAAAAAGAAAGAGGAAAAAAAGAAAGAAAAGAGGAGAAAAAGAAAGAAAAAAAAGAAGAAAAGAAAGAAAGAAAAAGAAAAAAGAAAAGAAAGAAGAAAAAAGAAAAGGAAAGAAAAAGAAAGAAAGGAAAAAAAGAAAAAGAAAGAAAAAGAAAGAAAGAAAAGGAAGAAAAAGAGAAAGAAAAAGGGAAAGGAAAGAAAAGAGGAAAAGGAAAGAAAAGAGGAAAAGGAAAAAAAGAGGAAGGAAGAAAAAGAGGAAAGGAAAGAAAAAGAGGAAAAGAAAAGAGGAAAAGGAAAAAGGAAAAAGAAAAGGAAAAAGAGGAAAAAGAAAAGGAGGAAAAGAGGAAAAAGAAAAGGAGGAAAAGAGGAAAAAGAAAGGAGGAAAAAGAGGAAAAGAAAAGGAGGAAAAAGAGGAAAAAGAAAAGGAGGAAAAAGAGGAAAAAGAAAAGAGGAAAAGAGAAAAAGAAAAAAGGAGGAAAAAGGAAAAGAGGGAAAAAGAGGAAAAGAAAAGGAGGAAAAAGAGGAAAAGAGGAAAAGGAGGAAAAAGAGGAAAAAGAGGAAAAGGAAAAGGAAAAAGAAAAAGGAAAGGAGGAAAAAGAGGAAAAGGAAAAGGAGGAAAAAGAGGAAAAGAAAAGGAGGAAAAAGGAAAGGAAAGGAAAAAGGAAAAAAAGAGGAAAAGAGGAAAAGGAGGAAAAGAGGAAAAGGAAAAGGAGGAAAAGAGGAAAAGGAAAAGAGGAAAAGGAAAAGGAGGAAAAGAAAAAAGGGAAAAGGAAAAGGAAAAGGAGGAAAAGGAAAAAGGAAAGGAAGGAAAAAGGAAAAGGAGGAAAAAAGGAAAAGGAAAAGGAGGAAAAGAGGAAAAGGAAAAAAGGAGGAAAAGAGGAAAAGGAAAAGGAGGAAAAAGAGGAAAAGAAAAGGAGGAAAAAGAAAAAGGAAAAGGAGGAAAAAGAGGAAAAGGAAAAGGAGGAAAAAGAGAAAAGGAAAAGGAGGAAAAGAGGAAAGAAAGGAGGAAAAGAGAAAAGGAAAAGGAAAAAGAGGAAAAAGGAAAAGAGGAAAAAGAGGAAAGGAAAAGGAGGAAAAAGGAAAAGGAGGAAAAAGGAAAGGAAAAGGGAGGAGGAAAAGGAAAAGGAAAAAGAGGAAAAGGAGGAGGAAAAAAGAGAAAAGGAAAAGGAGGAAAAGAGGAAAAGGAAAAGAGGAAAAGGAAAGGAAAAGAAAAAGAGGAAAAGGAAAAGGAGGAAAAAGGAGGAAAAGGAAAAGGAAGGAAAAGGAGGAAAAAGAAGGAAAAGGAAAAGGAAAAGGAAAAGGAGGAAAAAGGAAAAGGAGGAAAAAGAAGAAAAGGAAAAGAAAAAAGAAAAAGAAAAAAAGAGAAAAAAGAAAAAAATAATTCCAACTAATGTACAATACAAAATGAGTCTCAGAAAACCAACTTACTGTTCGCACAGGTCTGACCATTCTCACGTAGACGGACACCAGTTGGACAGGCACAGGAAAAAAATGGAGCTTGAGGGGACATGAGGCACAAATGAGAGCAACCACCATTGTTGTCACCACATGGATTTTTACCTGCAATTTTAAACAAACTCCACATTAGAACATACCTTTTTTTTCTTTTCTTTTAATAGCAAATCTTTAAAATAAAAACAAGTGTGCTATTATAAAAATCTACTTAATTTCCATTTGCTTACATGGAAACTCTGAAGCATTTCATATATATATCTTATTATAATGGAGATTGTGTTTTTCTGTCTGTAACCGAAACTAAATCACTACTCAAGTCAAAATTCCCTTAGTAATTGACGCCACATTCACCATGAATTTATTCTTATTTTAACCTCAATTATTAATAAAATTGTTTTACATTATTCATACTGTTAACCATATCTACATGATATTTACCGCGTACCCCACTTGTACGGGTCAGGCACAAAGTCCCTATTAACGTGGGACCACCCACAAGCTGAAGCTCATGGAGTGGCAGGTGAAAAATTGCGTCGATCCCGTCGGCATTCCCCCTCAAGGGGGGCGCCTCAGGCACTGGGCAATAAACCCAGCCCTGCCCCTTTAAATCGAGGGGGCAGGTGTTGCCTGGGATCGACGCTATTAACTTGTAAAGATCCAGGGCCGAAGCCACTGGACCCCCGGTGTTGACCAGGTCTACATACTAATAACATGCAATTGTATTTATATATACAACAAAATAGCGGTTTACAGTGTGAATGGGAAGGCTAATTTGCATATTGATATTAAAAATGTAATTTTAATAAATATATGCTTAGATTTCTAACTGTTTGGTTTTATTTTAATGAATATAAGCAAAAATCTCTTCAATGAATCTTAAATGAAATCCATTAACAAGAAGAAATAACTGTAATATTATTCTTTA
>CM042168.1:13832205-13867039 GCA_023376005.1 Doryteuthis pealeii | reverse complement strand
AGAGAGATAAGTTATAAGCCCTTCTCCAGCATAGGAACCAGAGCTTTCAAATTTTGATGTATGATACATGTTCCCTGTGTTTTTTGGTAAAATTATACGCTTCCCCTAAAAAAAACAAAAATTGGGCCATTTAAATTTTTTTTTCTGACTTCGCCCTTGGTAACATATCTTAAAAATTCCGTTAGCATATAGCAAGATAAGCCCACCTGTTTTTAATAATTTAATATTCCTTATCTTTTTATAAAATGCAGAGTCACATAGATAAGTAATTTGGATTCTATATCAACACAAGTATTCATATGCGAGTACAATGATACAGGGTGTTAAAGAAAAGTTTAAAAAATGATAACATAATAAACTAGCCGACCTGTAGATATACCACAATATGATAATTTAATCATTACAAAAATTGATATATTTACTCAAGAGCTATTACAAAATAGTTCAAAATTTTTTAATTGTTCGAGTGTTCTAACAATCATTGGTGTTACTGTTACCTCAATATTCCACAACTATTTTGCCAACTTCATATGTCTAGGTTTTAACAACGGTATCATCCTTATTTCTGTAAACGTCTCATTAATTACTTTTTTCATTTCCTCCTTTAAATAAATACAATTTTTTTTTAAATATTGGACCTTGACACCAATAAGCACTCCAGCCCAGATCTGTTTTGAAAGGAACTGAATTTTGCTTTTCACCGGGTGTTAGTAACAAAACAGCCGGCTGATAAAAAAAATTGCTGGTTGAACTTTCAGCCAGAAAAGACCTATCTTTTGGATTAACACCAGAGGAACACAGCAGACTTGGAGTTATACATATTACAAGGTGTTAAGATTCTTGCGGCCGTTTTGATCAGTTTTGTGTGGAATCCTATGATACTTGTGTTAAGCAGAATCCTTATGTCCTTCAGTGTTTAAACAGAATCCTTGTAATCCTTTTAAGCAGGGCGCTTGTGTCCTTTATTGTTAAGCACGGGCAACTGAATGCTTTTCCATGACGGCCTTTAAATAGTTAACCAACCATGTATTCAAGCGTGTTGATTGGCCGATTGAATCCATGTGGCCATGCAGGTCTATATATTTAAGTTGGGACTCCCAGCACACATTATAAGTCAGAACAATTCCAACAAAGTACTTTTTGGCTGAATAATGATGCCATGAATTTATAGGAAAAGTAGAGCACGGTCTAACAATACCCTGGAAGTACTTTAATGACTTAATAATGATGCCATGAATTTATATGAATGAAAAAAATTGATCAAACTATTAGAATTTTCCACATTAACCTTACAGTTTTGAATCGATTAACTTGCAAAAAGTTACCTGATCCATCCATATGTGCTCGTCGATGAGGTGCACTTCGTCATCTGTCCAATAAACATAGTCCTCCACTGGATCATAGTCAATGGCAATTGTATGTCGGATGTCACTTAGCTGTAGAATGACGTCTGTATAATCTGGAGTATCCAATGAAATACGCCGAAGGTCTGATCTCCGAGCCAATAGCAAAATTTCTTTGGGGCCTGAAAAATAAAATATCAAAATAATTAAAAATCTTAAAAATGGGGGGAAAAAAAAAACAAAAAGGAATATACACTTTGTTATTATGAACCCTGTCAGGAGAAAAAGAAAGAAAAAGAGGAGAAAAAAAAGAAAAAGAGGAGAAAAAAAAGAAAAAAAGAGGAGAAAAAAAAAAGAAAGAAAAAGAGGAGAAAAAGAAAGAAAAGGAAAGAAAAAGAAAAGAAAAGGAAAGAAAAAGAAAAGAAAAGGAAAGAAAAAGAAAGAAAAGGAAAGAAAAGAAGAAAAGGAAAGAAAAAGAAAGAAAAGGAAAGAAAAAGAAAGAAAAAGAGGAAAAGGAAAGAAAAAGAGGAAAAGGAAAGAAAAAGAGGAAAAGGAAAGAAAAAGAGGAAAAGGAAAGAAAAAGAGGAAAAGGAAAGAAAAAGAGGAAAAGGAAAAGGAGGAAAAAGAAGAAAAGGAAAAGGAAAAAGAGAAAAAAGAGAAAAAAGAAAAAATAATTCCAACTAATGTACAATACAAAATGAGTCTCAGAAAACCAACTTACTGTTCGCACAGGTCTGACCATTCTCACGTAGACGGACACCAGTTGGACAGGCACAGGAAAAAAATGGAGCTTGAGGGGACATGAGGCACAAATGAGAGCAACCACCATTGTTGTCACCACATGGATTTTTACCTGCAATTTTAAACAAACTCCACATTAGAACATACCTTTTTTTCTTTTCTTTTAATAGCAAATCTTTAAAATAAAAACAAGTGTGCAATTATAAAAATCTACTTAATTTCCATTTGCTTACATGGAAACTCTGAAGCATTTCATATATATATCTTATTATAATGGAGATTGTGTTTTTCTGTCTGTAACCGAAACTAAATCACTACTCAAGTCAAAATTCCCTTAGTAATTGACGCCACATTCACCATGAATTTATTCTTATTTTAACCTCAATTATTAATAAAATTGTTTTACATTATTCATACTGTTAACCATATCTACATGATATTTACCGCGTACCCCACTTGTACGGGTCAGGCACAAAGTCCCTATTAACGTGGGACCACCCACAAGCCGAAGCTCATGGAGTGGCAGGTGAAAAATTGCGTCGATCCCGTCGGCATTCCCCCTCAAGGGGGGCGCCTCAGGCACTGGGCAATAAGCCCTGCCCCTTTAAATCGAGGGGCAGGTGTTGCCTGGGGGGATGGCCCCCTGGGATCGACGCTATTAACTTGTAAAGATCCAGGGCCGAAGCCACTGGACCCCCGGTGTTGACCAGGTCTACATACTAATAACATGCAATTGTATTTATATATACAACAAAATAGCGGTTTACAGTGTGAATGGGAAGGCTAATTTGCATATTGATATTAAAAATGTAATTTTAATAAATATATGCTTAGTATTATTGATTTCTAACTGTTGGTTTTTTATTTTAATGAATATAAGCAAAAATCTCTTCAATGAATCTTAAATGAAATCCATTAACAAGAAAAAATAACTGTCATTTTATTCTTTATTTCCTCTTTTAACTAAATACTTAAATTAGAAAAAATAACAATGAGAGACGTGAGTGATGGAAGAGTAAATTTCAGTTGTTCTATTTTTCGATTTTTATCTGCATTCTTATTTAGTTTCATTAGCCTTTCTAATTTAATACGATATTTCATTACATTAAAACTTAAATACTTGCAGCCAGAGGGTGCACATATTTGCTAGTATATCTAAAGATACGTGAAAGTTTGGTTTTTTTTTTTTTGTTTTTTTTTTTTTAAGTGTCATGGTTTGCAGAGCTCAATGTATGCTCCTATTGTCAGAGTCACATAGCAAAATTATATTAGTAAAAATATAACAGAAGATTTAGATTTTTAGCATATAGCCTATTTCAGGAAGCCTAGAGTAAGTGTCTAGCCATTCCAATCATCAGATGCCGAATGATGAATTCTTTATTATTCTTAAGGTAGTTGAAAATAGATTTTTTTTTAAAATTATTATTGTCCTGTGTTCCTCTGTGTGTGTGTGTATATATATATATATATATATATATATATATATATATATATATATGAATAAATTTAAAAAAAAATTTTTTTTAAATAAAAAGATACATAAGTAAAAACAAACAAAGCAAATGATTTAACTATAAATGTACACATTATTAATCACCGTCTCACTAGAATACAGCAAGTGCAATGATGCTGATAGCTTTTTGATTTAGTGCATCCTGGGATGCACATATTTGCTTTGAATGAGTCCCCGTGAAAATTTATGGGTCCCAACCTTGTAACCTATCCTGTGTAATTCATCTCCAAGAAACTATTGAAATGTATTTACAGTTAGCTTGAAATAGTGAGGGAAGAAAAAAAAAACACTGGGATGCATGGATAAGATTTTACTGCGTCTTTTTAGATTTTTGCGTGTCAGGGACGTAGGATGTGTACCTATCAGCATCTGTCTCAGACTCTGAAAAATTTTTGAGATTAGGCTTGATAATTAGTATTATTTGGATATTTTGGACTGTTGTCCTTATCTTTATTGTTACTAGCAAATATATGCACCCTCCGGGTGCAAGTATTTTAGTTAAATTTTATAATAAAATATCATATTAAATTAGAAAGGCTAATGAAACTGAATAAGAATGTAAATAAAAAGATTTGGAACAGAGGGGTATGATTGAAAAATAGAACAACTTTGAAACTAACTCTTCCATCATTTTCCGTTACTCCCGTCTTTCATTGGTAAATTTTCCTAATTAAACTGTTTAGTTAAAATAGGAAGTAAAGAATAATATTACAGTTATTTCTTCTTGTTAAGGGATTTCTTTTAAGATTTATTGAAGAGATTTTTGCTCATATTCAATAAGATAAAACCAAACAATTAGAAATCAATAATACTAAGCATATATTTATTAAAATCAATTTTTTAAGATCAATATGCAAATTAGCCTTCCCATTCACACTGTAAATCTCTATTTTGTTGTATATATAAATACAATTGCATGTTATTAGTATGTAGATATGGTCAACAGTGTAAGTAATGTAAAACAATTTTATTAATAATTGAGGTTTAAATAAAAAATAAAATCATGGAGAATATGATGTAAATAACTAAAGGAATTGTGACTTGTATAGTAATATAGTTTCGGTTACAGACAGACAAACCCACAATCTCCATTATAATAAGACTAGCAAATATACGCACCCTCCGGGTGCAAGTATTTAAATTTTAATATAAAATATCATGTTAAATTAGAAAGGCTAATGAAACTGAATAAGAATTCAGATAAAAATATTTGGAACAGAGGGGGTATGATTGAAAAATAGAACAACTTTGAAACTAACACTTCCATCATTTTCCCTTACTCCCGTTTTTCATTGGTAAATTTTCCTAATTTAACTATTTAGTTAAAATAGGAAGTAAAGAATAATATTACAGTTATTTCTTCTTGTTAATGGATTTCTTTTAAGATTTATACCCGAGATTTTTGCTCATATTCATTAATATAAAACCAAACAGTTAGAAATCAATAATATCAAGCATATATTTATTAAAATCAATTTTTTAATATCAAAATGCAAATTAGCCTTCCAATTCACACTGTAAACCGCTATTGTCTTGTATATATAAATACAATTGCATGTTATTAGTATGTAGATATGGTCAACAGTCCTAATGATGTAAAACAATTTTATTAATAATTGAGGTTTAAATAAAAATAAAATCATGGAGAATGTGATGTAAATAACAAAGGGAATTGTGACTTGAATGGTAATATAGTTTCGGTTACAGACATACAAACCCACAATCTCCATTATAATAGGATATACACAATTCTGTATCTAGCTACAGGCAGTGATCTAAGATGCTACATGTACAAACCAACTAGATGCTGGTGTAAGCCACACTGTGTTGCCTCCATAGGGTTGTGCATCCTGAATAACTAGGTATGAAGTCCGTAGACCAGTGGGAGGTTCACCATGATGCTACACCTGCTCACTCTGGTTTACTTGTCCAGTAATTTTTGGTAAAACACAGGACGCATGGATAGGATTTTACTGCATCCTTTTAGATTTTCGTGCATCAGAGACACATACCTATCAGCATCTCTGATCCTTAATACAAATAATTTGCACATTTATATAGTTTCAAGTATTATCCAATACTAATAATTTGCACATTTATATAGTTTCAAGTATTATCCAACACTAATAATTTGCACATTTATTTATATAGTTTCAAGTATTACTAATAATTTGCACATTTATATAGTTTCAAGTATTATCCAACACTAATAATTTGCACATTTATATAGTTTCAAGTATTATCCAACACTAATAATTTGCACATTTATATAGTTTCAAGATATTTGCACATTTATATAGTTTTCAAGTATTATCCAACACTAATAATTTGCACATTTATATAGTTTCAAGTATTATCCAACACTAATAATTTGCACATTTATATAGTTTCAAGTATTATCCAACACTAATAATTTGCACATTTATATAGTTTCAAGTATTATCCAACACTAATAATTTGCACATTTATATAGTTTCAAGTATTATCCAACACTAATAATTTGCACATTTATATAGTTTCAAGTATTATCCAACACTAATAATTTGCACATTTATATAGTTTCAAGTATTATCCAACACTAATAATTTGCACATTTATATAGTTTCAAGTATTATCCAACACTAATAATTTGCACATTTATATAGTTTCAAGTATTATCCAACACTAATAATTTGCACATTTATATAGTTTCAAGTATTATCCAACACTAATAATTTGCACATTTATATAGTTTCAAGTATTATACTATAATTTGCACATTTATATAGTTTCAAGTATTATCTAATACTAATAATTTGCACATTTATATAGTTTCAAGTATTATCTAATACTAATAATTTGCACATTTATATAGTTTCAAGTATTATCAACACTAATAATTTGCACATTTATATAGTTTCAAGTATTATCCAACACTAATAATTTGCACATTTATATAGTTTCAAGTATTATCCAACACTAATAATTTGCACATTTATATAGTTTCAAGTATTATCCAACACTAATAATTTGCACATTTTTATATAGTTTCAAGTATTATCTAATACTAATAATTTGCACATTTATATAGTTTCAAGTATTATCCAACACTAATAATTGCACATTTATATAGTTTCAAGTATTATCCAACACTAATAATTTGCACATTTATATAGTTTCAAGTATTATCCAACACTAATAATTTGCACATTATATAGTTTCAAGTATTATCCAACACTAATAATTTGCACATTTATATAGTTTCAAGTATTATCCAACACTAATAATTTGCACATTTATATAGTTTCAAGTATTATCTAATACTAATAATTTGCACATTTATATAGTTTCAAGTATTATCCAACACTAATAATTTGCACATTTATATAGTTTCAAGTATTATACTAATAATTTGCACATTTATATAGTTTCAATAATTTGCACATTTATATAGTTTCAAGTATTATCCAACACTAATAATTTGCACATTTATATAGTTTCAAGTATTATCCAACACTAATAATTTGCACATTTATATAGTTTCAAGTATTATCCAACACTAATAATTTGCACATTTATATAGTTTCAAGTATTATCCAACACTAATAATTTGCACATTTATATAGTTTCAAGTATTATCCAACACTAATAATTTGCACATTTATATAGTTTCAAGTATTATCCAACACTAATAATTTGCACATTTATATAGTTTCAAGTATTATCCAACACTAATAATTTGCACATTTATATAGTTTCAAGTATTATCCAACACTAATAATTTTGCACATTTTATATAGTTTCAAGTATTATCAACACTAATAATTTGCACATTTATATAGTTTCAAGTATTATCCAACACTAATAATTTGCACATTTATATAGTTTTCAAGTATTATCCAACACTAATAATTTGCACATTTATATAGTTTCAAGTATTATCCAACACTAATAATTTGCACATTT
The DNA here is from genome assembly GCA_023376005.1 of Doryteuthis pealeii. Lineage (NCBI taxonomy): Eukaryota > Metazoa > Mollusca > Cephalopoda > Myopsida > Loliginidae > Doryteuthis > Doryteuthis pealeii. The sequence continues at coordinate 13,859,497 of CM042168.1, read as the reverse complement.
ATATAGTTTCAAGTATTATCCAACACTAATAATTTGCACATTTATATAGTTTCAAGTATTATCCAACACTAATAATTTGCACATTTATATAGTTTCAAGTATTATCCAACACTAATAATTTGCACATTTATATATTTCAAGTATTATCACTAATAATTTGCACATTTATATAGTTTCAAGTATTATCCAACACTAATAATTTGCACATTTATATAGTTTCAAGTATTATCCAACACTAATAATTTGCACATTTATATAGTTTCAAGTATTATCCAACACTAATAATTTGCACATTTATATAGTTTCAAGTATTATCCAACACTAATAATTTGCACATTATATAGTTTCAAGTATTATCTAATACTAATAATTTGCACATTTATATAGTTTTCAAGTATTATCCAACACTAATAATTTGCACATTTATATAGTTTCAAGTATTATCCAACACTAATAATTTGCACATTTTATAGTTTCAAGTATTATCCAACACTAATAATTTGCACATTTATATAGTTTCAAGTATTATCCAACACTAATAATTTGCACATATAGTTTCAATTTGCACATTTATATAGTTTCAAGTATTATCAACACTAATAATTTGCACATTTATATAGTTTCAAGTATTATAATTTGCACATTTATATAGTTTCAAGTATTATCCAACACTAATAATTTGCACATTTATATAGTTTCAAGTATTATCCAACACTAATAATTTGCACATTTATATAGTTTCAAGTATTATCTAATACTAATAATTTGCACATTTATATAGTTTCAAGTATTATCTAATACTAATAATTTGCACATTTATATAGTTTCAAGTATTATTACTAATAATTTGCACATTTATATTTCAAGTATTATCCAACACTAATAATTTGCACATTTATATAGTTTCAAGTATTATCCAACACTAATAATTTGCACATTTATATAGTTTCAAGTATTATCCAACACTAATAATTTGCCACATTTATATAGTTTCAAGTATTATCCAACACTAATTTGCACATTTATATAGTTTCAAGTATTATCCAACACTAATAATTTGCACATTTATATAGTTTCAAGTATTATCTAATACTAATAATTTGCACATTTATATAGTTTCAAGTATTATCTAATACTAATAATTTTCAAGCAAATTTATTTAGTAATTGCAAAAAAAGGTGCGACACTTCCCTCCCCAGAGCTCCAAAACTGGAAGCTCATATCTGGATGTAGTTTCTTTCCCTGAAGGATAATTACTTCAAGTTATAATTGTTTACAAATGATTATCATCATCATATAATCGCTGTCATTAAATAATCCAACAACAGTTGATATGCCATAAAACCAACCAACACATCATCAAAAGATAATGCGAGGGAGTGTATCCCATTTTCACTGGCACTAGACCAGGAAGATTCTTTTGCGTCTGAGGTGGAGCACAACACTTATTGTCAGCTCCCCACTTTTACTGTATAGATCAAATTTATTCAACCTGTGCTATTCATGCACTGAGTTGGTGAGGGCTGGCATAGAACTTGGTTTGTTTTGTTTTATGGCATATCAACCTCAGTGGGTCATTTAATGCCGATAAAGTTTTCAAATAAATCAATTCTTTTATAAATACATTTTTCTATTTAACCCATAGATGGGATCCTAACAGGTACTACCACTCCGGGTCAGAGTGGACCAGGGAGCAATGGTGATGAAGGGGTGCTCCACATTCCCCAAACCTCCAGAACTGGAACCTCACCATCAGATAGAGTTTAACGTCATTCCCAGGACATGTTGACCCGCAGCCATCGCCTTCTAGCACCCATATGATAAAAAGGGGTTGGGGCTTGCCATGAGGGCAATAGGGTTGGAAAAATCATATAGGTGCTAGGGCTTGACATGACCAGCCGATTGATCGGAGGGGGACCTCTCTGACTGCCCGTCTAGCCCAAGATAGGGCCAAAGTGGAGTATTGCATGTCATGAACTGCTCATCCACCTGGGCTTTATCCTTAAGCATCACGGGTCGCCACCCACGGCCAACAGGTGGCCCCATTGGGGGAGTCTTACACACCTGCAGAGGTGCATTCGGTGCATTCTAACGCCCCAGCCGACAGGGCGGTTTAGAACTTGGAACCTTGTAGTTCCTAGGTGAATGCTCTACTAAACTGGCCCTCAAAGCTTACTATAAACTGGATGCACTATATTAAAAAGTTATCAGCATCACAACAATTGTAACCTTAAATTGTGTGCATGTTTGTGTGGATGTGTTTGTGTACATGTTTATGTTTGTGTGCATGTTTATTTTTGTGTGCATGTTTGTGTGCGTGCTTTTGCTTGTTTGCGTTAAATCTCAGTTGATTACTTTATTGATTATTGAGGATGGTCCAATTTGAGAGCTCAATGTTCAATGATTTTGTACAGAGCAATATATTTGGTAAAGAAAAAGGCTTGAACATTGGTCATATTAGCAGTTATAGATTTATTTCTACCCATATGTATATGTATACACATACGAGTTTCATCAGACTGCCAAATTTTATCTTTAACTAAAATTTAGCAGTGATGAAACTCATAGATATATGGATAGATGATCTATATCTGCTAATATGACCAATTTTTAAACCTTTCTTTCTTTGTTATATATATATCCCAAAACCTGGTAGAGCTCACTAGACTTCAAGTGACTTTCACCGCTAGCGTAATAAAGCATGGATTCCCTTTTTTGTTACAGATTTGAACTCTGGTGATCATAAAATATATACACGGAGTTGAGCCACACTGATGAGACAATTGATTGAAACACGATTCTGTAGATGACTGGTGTATAAATAAAAAAAATATAACAGAAGATTTAGATTTTTAGCTTTATAGTCTATTTCAAATGTCTAGTCTTTCAAATTCACATCTGATGATTGGAAAGAGTAGACATTTGCTCTAGGCTTCCTGAAATAGGTTATAAGCTAAAAATCTAAATTTTATGTTATATTTTTTCTTTACTTATATAATTTTGCTCAATGACTGACAATTGAGCTCTGTAAACTATAACTTTTTCTTTTTTTAATTCTATGTCGTAAGGAAGATTTCTTCTTCAGATTGTTGGATTATATATTTATATATATATATATATATATATATATATATATATGTAGTAAAGATTATTCTGATAAATAAACAACTGATGAAGCCGAGCTCAATATATCTCATACATATACTTGTCCGAGTTTTGTTCCTTTGTCCTCATTTCTCCCTCTAATCTTTACTACATTCTGTTGGATTTACCCCAATCCTCATATATATATATATATATATATATATATATATGAAACCTTATTTGGACAATCTTGAATATACATATAGGTTTAAATCAACTTATCTCCATTCTGATTTAAAGAAATAAAGAAAAAAAAAAAAAAAAAAAAAACAATCACTCACTAGCTGGTTGTCTCTTTGCAGTATAGACATGAATATCCATAGGCGAATAGATGTCACTGTGTACGACCTCTCTGTTTTCTCCCGTTCGTTTGTGGCATGAATGAATTGCTCGAGTGTGCCAGTCTGTCCAAAATAATCTTTCTTCAAATAAGGTCAAAGCAAATGGATGAGGTAGGGATCCCTGCACAACAGGCCGCCGGTCAGAGCCATCAAAATTACAGCTGTGAATGAAATTTAGTTTAGCATCTGCCCAGTATATTTTAGAATCTTCATAGTCCAATGTTAAACCATTAGGCCAGTGGATCCTGTCGCTTATTATCACAGAACGATTTTGTTTACTGCCATCCATTCCAGCCCGTTCAATCTTTGGTCTCTCACCCCAATCAGTCCAATACATGTACCTGAAAAGAAAAGGAAAAACAAATGAATTATTATAGCAACAAGTATCATTAAAGAATATATATATATATATATATATATATATATAAAAACTAAAAAAAAAAACCTATCAAAAAAAAAAATCCCTATACAAAAAAATAAGATACATTATATATATATATATATATATATATATATATATAAGAAAAAACATCTATAAAAAGCCACATATCTATATACATATATATACATACAGTGATGCTGATAGCTTTTTGATTTTATGCATCTTGAGATGCACATATTTGCTTTGAATGAGTCCCCAGGAAAATTAAAGGGTCCCAATTAAAGTTTCTTAATAAATTGTAGGTATTTTATTTATGATTTGGGGAAACAACTAAAGACATCTAACTCCTACCTTGAAACCTATCCTGTATAATTTGTTTCTAAGAAAATATTGAAATGTATTTACAGTTAGCTTTGAAATGGTGAGGGAAGAAAAAAGAAAAACATTGGGACGCATGGATAGGATTTTGCTGCGTCCATTGAGATTTTTATGCATTAAGGATGCAGGACGGATACCTATCAGTGTGTGTATATATATTTGTCTGAATTTTTTAGATGTGGCTTGATAATTTGTATCATTTAAATTTTTTTCGGACGGTTGTTCTTATCTTTATTATATACAATGTTTTGGCTGATGTGCCCTCCAGCCTTCAGGTGTTGGTTGTCATACTTGGGAACCTTCTTATCAGGAGTAATGGATGTGAGGGTTAGGTTAATACAGTTTTAAGTGACAATCATCTGTAGGTTGTAGGTTCAATTCTGACCACAGGCAATAACAACTTAGAATACTTAAAATAGCTTAACTCAAAAGAGTTTGATGTAAAATTATATAAAAGTGTATAGTGAGTATCAAAATTGTTCATGATATATTCCAGCTATTAAAGAAGTAATTTACAAGTCCACAGCGTAATTGAAGAAAGATGTAAAGTTTCAAATCACTTGTGGTGTTGATAAATCCGTAGTGTTGTAGATGAAAGCCTTCAGAGGTGTAAAAATCCAGATATTTTTTTTTTTTTTCATTAGACAAATATGAAAAATAGATGGAAATTAATCCGACAGTATGAAATTTAATATTTTTGAAAAAACTAAAAGGTGTTTATATTTGCTGACAGAAATCTGTTTTGACCGCTTTGATATATATATATATATATATTAGTATGTAATAAAGGTGGTTGGTTTTACAGCATGTCAGACCTTTTTGGATTATATAATAAATACCTAAGGGACTCTTTTTAAAAAATTTTTATGACTTGTACCTGGTCATGGTTAGCGGAATGAGAACTCATTCCTCAGAGCTTTAGAACTGGAGCTGAGTCTCACCAACAGATGCATTTTTTTTGGGGGGGGATGGGGTTACCCCTCTGCATTTATACATTAACACTGGTGTTCATTAAAAGTATGACTGTTATCTTGCAACACCCTCTGCTTAAAAATGAGACCACCCAAATCGTCCAAGATGTAAAATGTAAATCCTGATTATCTGGTGTTGTTTACCTGCAGAATTCTTATTAAGTGTGTTGTCACCTCAACTAAATAATTGACCATTCCATTTTTATTAAGAAGAAACAGAATAAAAAAGACATGCTACACAGAAAAAATATAATAAGAAAGAAAGAGTAAGCGAAAGAAAGAAAGAGGGAGTGAGTGAGCACGTGGAAGCAATAATACCAATCTGTTTCAATAGAACATAATGAAAAGTTGAAAAGAAGGAAAGAAAGAAAAGAAAAAAAAGAGTGACAGTTAAATCAAGATTATTATACTTTTTACATATTGAACTATTTCGCAATAGCTCTTAAGTAAAGATATCAAACATAATAATTAAATTATCATACTGTTGTATATCCACAGGTCCTGCTAGTTAAGAATAGTTATTTGCAGCTCTAATTATTTACAAAAGATTGTTATTAGTTATTTGAAATCATAAATGCTTTTTTTCTAAAAAGAGTCCCTTAGTTATTATATAATCCAAAAAGGTCTGACATGCTATAAAACAAACCACCTTTATTACATATATAAGGGCTGGGTTAGCTCAGTCGGTAGAGCGTTCGACTTGAAACCACAAGGTTCCTAGTTCGATACCAGCCCTCACCAACTCAGCGTATGAGTAGCACAGGAATATGTGCGGTAAAATAAGGAGCTGATGGTAGGTGTGGCGCTCCACCTCAGATGCAAAAACAATCTCCTTGGTCTAGCGCTATTGAAAAGGGGATAGACTCCCTTGCTGATACCGACATTAGGCTGCCCCGATGACTTGACTTTACATATATATATATAAATAAATAAATAAATAATGGTCGTTATTACATACTATATATAAAGATCTTTATATTATTGCAAAGCACTGTTTATGATTGCAGTGGTCAATTAAAGAATACTGAAGAAGTATAAGACAATATTCTATTTTTTAAGTAATAATATCAATTTAAGAAAGCAAATAGGAATATTGGACTTTACTAATATTCCCTTGTCTACTAAATTTCTCCCACACGGCTGTACCAAATTACCTGTAAGATGGAATATTTCAAAGTTTACTATCTATTCATCTCAGAACTCATTCTAATCAAATTAAGTCCTATTATTATTATTGTAATCCAAGTCCCTCTGCTCAATTATAATAAACTAACCATCAGCAGCTTGTGTTGGGAGAACCACTGTGAGTGGTTTAAAGTAGGCAACGAGTTAATTTTTAAGAGCTTGAATGACACCAAAGTGGTCTGAACAATCAAAAATAGAGTTTGCAAAAAGTACTGCAGTATTCGGCGTCTGGCAACTGACCTGGTAAACGCTTATAAGGTCATTAATCATCTTAACAACAGCAACCTTGAGCACCTTTTTGATCTCCATCTTTCCAACACACGTGGGCATGCCTACAAAGTCAGAAAACAGCACTGCTCATGTGACTTTCGGAAACATTTTTTCACGCTCAGAATTGCAGAGACATGGAATAAACTGCCCGCGTCTGTTGTAGGCTGCCGAAGCACTGAGTCTTTCAAAGCCTCCATGCTTCTTGTGGTCCGCCGACACTATACCTGATGCCGCTCTCCACATACATATGCACACACAAACATGCATATTACTACTGTAAACTGTTCATGTTCCTGACACTACATTATTCTGTGTACTTGACATGAGACTTTGATGAGTTGTGGTGCACCTGAGCACTGTACACAATAAATTTCATTATCTTCAGAATAGTTTACCCATTTTTTGTTAAAACTTTTAAAAACATCTAAATAGTTATCTCAAAGAATGTTTATTTCATTTATCTTTTGAATAACTGTATATCAAATTATATATATATATATATATATAGCAGAAATACCTAATTAAATCAGAGTTTTGAAATAAAATAACTGATGCATTATAAAATTCATTCATTGATAAATCAAAACTGAAAATTTCATTAAAATCAAATAATTCCCTGATTTTTGGTAACATTTTTTTATTAGGGAGGTTTAAATTTATTTTGTAAACACGGATTTTACGCCATCTTTAGATAACGTTTACGGACATATTTGAGCAAAATTGACTGAAAAAAAAGGTTTATATGTATCAAAAATAAATTACATGTGCAAAATTATTTTGCTTTTTTACCGATTCTCATTATGCTACAACTTTTTGACTTTCAAAAATATTTGACCTTAAATAATCAATTTAATGAATTTTTATTTGTTTTTAAAATGGAATGCAGACGAAAAATTGTGTATGCCTACTGTATGACCAGAAAAACAAGCCTCTTCTAAAAATTCACAGTTAAGGGAGACAACCCAAATCAGCAAAAGATTAGTTGATATTTCAAAAAATTTCAAAAATTTTATATTGATATAAAAAAAATCTATAAGACTAACAATAACATAAATAAAGAATTCATAGTTTTGTTTGTTGTTTATGTTCGCTTTTTTTTTTTTTTTTTTTTTAATAAATTGCTTAACCCTTTTCACTTCCACTTAGTCAATGGTGCCACAGCCGAATTTTATTCTAACACTTAAAATGTACTCAAAGCATGAATTTGCATCTAAAAATTGAAGGGGAAAAAAAATTGCTAGTGAAAAGGGTTGGACCTTATGTGTAAAAGTTTAACAGCATAAAAGTTCTTTTTTTTTTTTTTTACTTTTAATTATTGCTAAACAATTTCAATCTAACTTGGTAGTGTAAGGTTGGTTGGTTGGATTTTATGGCATGTCAACCCTTGTTGGGTTATTTTATGCTGAAGACATTTTGTTTTATCCATTGTTGATAAGTACTCAATTTATTTTTCAACACATTTTTTAAAACTTATTTTTTCTATTTAACCCATAGACGGGACCCTATCAGGTACTACCAGTCCGGGTCAGAGTGGACCTGAAAGTAATGGCCATGATGGGATATTCCACAGCTCCAAAATTGAAACTTCATCATTAGATGCAGTTTAACATCATACCCAGGACACGAAAATCAACAAAAGAAGATAGTGGCCGAGAAGACGAAGTAGGCCAATAAGCAGAATATTACCAAGTAAGAACCATCATTTTATCTATACTCTGTCTCTCACAGATTATATACACCCGAGTAAAGGGGTATATAACACAAAGAAATTTGTATCATCATCGAAGCACATGGTGTAATGGTTAAAGTCATGGGAAATGGACTCATCGCCCCGAGTTCAAATCCTGGATGTGGTAATTGCATTTCGCTTAGCGCTAATACCCTTGGGAAAGGTATTAATCCTACTCTCCCTCCAGCTATGGATAAATAGTAGGGCAGACTGGGCTCTTTAACCATGGCTAGGCAACCAGTCTAGGAGAAGGAAAACTCTGAATTCAAACCTGTTGAACTCCGCTTAAAAAAAAAATTTAAAAAAAAAAAAATTGACCTTGTGTCACATCCTGCTCGTGCAGAGGGGTTGGTAAATATATATAACACAAAGAAATAGTGCCCATCAGAAATAAGAATATGCCTCTGGTAAGATTTGAACACACACCCCCTTCAACTTGTTTCCACATACAAGCTGCTTTATTGACACTTTATGAGAACATGAAGGGTATGTATTTCACAAACTCCTCAACACAAGGTCAATTTTTAAGTGGAGTTCAACAGGTTTGAATTCAGACTTTGCTTTCTCCTAGACTGGTTACCATACCAATGTTAGAGCTCAGTCCATCCTACTATTTACCCATAGCTGGAGGGAGAATAGTTGGATTTATACCTTTCCCAAGGGTATTAGTGCTCTTTGAAATGCAAATAGCTTTGTGCTCTTAGAAATACATTGAAAATTAGAAAGAAAGGTATTGTCTGTAATCAGGAATTAATGCGAGAATATCTAATAGACGTACTATTTACCCATAGCTGGAGGGAGAATAGTTGGATTCATACCTTTCCCAAGGGTATTAGTGCTCTTTGAAATGCAAATAGCTTCGTGCTCTTAGAAATACATTGAAAATTAGAAAGAAAGGTATTGTCTGTAATCAGGAATTAATGCGAGAATATCTAATAGACGTACTATTTACCCATAGCTGGAGGGAGAATAGTTGGATTCATACCTTTCCCAAGGGTATTAGTGCTCTTTGAAATGCAAACAGCTTCGTGCTCTTAGAAATACATTGAAAATTAGAAAGAAAGGTATTGTCTGTAATCAGGAATTAATGCGAGAATATCTAATAGACGTACTATTTACCCATAGCTGGAGGGAGAATAGTTGGATTCATACCTTTCCCAAGGGTATTAGTGCTCTTTGAAATGCAAATAGCTTCGTGCTCATAGAAATACATTGAAAATTAGAAAGAAAGGTATTGTCTCGAGAATATCTAATAGACGTACTATTTACCCATAGCTGGAGGGAGAATAGTTGGATTCATACCTTTCCCAAGGGTATTAGTGCTCTTTGAAATGCAAACAGATTCGTGCTCTTAGAAATACATTGAAAATTAGAAAGAAAGGTATTGTCTCGAGAATATCTAATAGACGTACTATTTACCCATAGCTGGAGGGAGAATAGTTGGATTCATATTAGCGCTATGTGAAATGTAAACAGCCTTGCCCAGGACTTGAACTTGGTTGGCTGTGTACATTTCCTACAATAATAACCATTACGCCACTAACACCACAATTCATGTTCTCATGAATGGTATCAAAGAAATACTAACAACACTTATAAAGGGTAATACTAGTGTAGCGTTTGTTTGTATTCGCCTGGTGGAGTTGTCTGCCCCTTTTAGTTTGATGATGCCCACCAGGGCACCAGTATAAAAGCGCCGGTTTCAAAGCCTTTCGCTCTTTATAGTTTCAGCAACTACGAGCCACATGGGGTAGATTCTATCTAAACCCTCTCGTGGGGTTCCGCCCCCCTTACATTACTGTAAGTTCTTTACAGCATGGACTATCGCTAGTCTCATGTCTGTGCCTTTTATTGTATATTTGTATCTTTCATGAATGTGTTTATCTTTATTTGTGTAACTCTGTTTACCTTATTATGAACGTTGTATCTACTGTTATCCATGTGCTGTGTTATTAAATGTTTGTCTATTAACCTTTGTCGGAGTTATTTGTATCTAAAGTATGTTGAACTTTAAACCATTCTTACACTAGTAAATAAATAAATAAAAATACAAAATAAACAATATCAATAAGAATAATTATGGTAAGTTATGAGAAGTGCGTCCCAGTCTCCTGCCTCAGAAATTGCTACCCAGTGACTATTAAAATAACGTCCCCAGCTATGTAGTCTCGGTGGTGTTACTTGGAAAAAAAACAAAAAAAACAACTTAGGGTGTTAAATGTATTTTAGAGGGGGGCTTCTCTTTTTTTGGTCGTAATTCTTATTTATTTATCGTAATTTGTTTAGAAATTTATCTATAGAAATTTGTAGTAATTCTTGTTTATTTATAGAAATTTGTCGTAATTCTTGTTTAGATATGAAGATGGATATCTATCTATCTTCATATCTACCTCAATTTGTTCATTTTTTACTTTGTTTATATATATCTATCCACCTATCTCCATTTGTTCATAAAAAAAAAAAAAAGCCCCCCCCCTCTAAAATACATTTAACGCCCTAAGTTGGTTGTTTTCTTTCAAGTAAGACCGCCGAGACAACATAGCTGGGGACGTTATTTTAATAGTCACCGGGTAGCAATTTCTGAGGCAGGAGACCGGGACACACTTCCTCATAAATTACTATAATTATTAATACTAGCAAATATATGCACCATCCAGGTGCAAGTATTTGAGTTTTAATGTAATTACATTAGAAAGGTTAACGAAACTAAATAAGAATACAGATAAAAAGATTTGAAACAGAGGGGAGGGGTTATAATCAAAAAATAGAACAACTGAAACTTACACTTCCATCACTCCCGTCTTTCATTGCTAAATTTGCCTAATTTAACAATTTAGATTTTTTTTAAATAATCAGTAGAAAATTGTTTTGATATACAAATTAATTTCATTGGCACATAATTCTTATCTATTCTTTTCAATAGAGCCGGGTTTAGCTCAGTCGGTAGAGCATTTGACTAGGAACCACAAGATTCATAGTTAGGTACCGGCCCTCACCAACTCAGCATATGAGTAGCACAGGGATCTGTGCGCTAAAGTGAGGAGTTGATGGTAGGCTTGGCACTCCACCTCAGACGCCAAAACAATCTACTTGGTCACCAAGCTCCGGCATTTTATCAGGCCCATCAACGGTATTTGAATTTGTTAAAATGTACAGAACAACTCATTCTGATACCATTTAAATATCATGTTAAGCTTACTAAAATCATCATGGATTGGACTTACGGAATCAACCCATCAAACGAAAATTGACTGATAAACATTTGAAAGCAATTCTCTTGATTGGATGTAGCAATTCCAAACCAAACATTAACAATATCTAGAAAGGCAAACTTTAGTTTCATAAATCTCACTAAACCTTTCTGCTAATGTTGCATTCTTTGATAATGTCTTAAATAAAACCGTCCAAATTGTTCAAGATGCAATGCAAAAAAGGTAAAATATAAATAAAATGGAGCTAAAAGATTTATAGAAACTGTTAAGGGAGATAACTCTTTGATAACAAATGATACAGCTCTTTAGTAAAAGTGTAGTATTAGGTTAAATTTGTTTTTGTGCATCTTAAACCACTCATCGATGAATATAACATAAATTTAGTTTTACATCTTTTTCTCAGAGCTTTCATTCTGGCCAGCAAGTATTGGACACAATAATAATGTGGCCTGTGCTTATTATTTTTTTTAATTATCCAGCCTGCACTCGTTATTTTTTCTTAATTACCCGGCCCGCGGCGAAAAAAGTTTGGTGATCCCCAGTCTAGCGCTAGTGACTCCCTGTGGTCTGACTGATACCAACTTTAGGCCACTCGAACAACTTTACTTATTCCTTTCAATGTCAGATCTTACCAAAACTTATAGTTGGTATCTTTAAATCAATTTTTAGTTGTCCATTGTTGGCCAGACACACACACATAAACACACACACGGAAAGAATCTAGAGGAAGATATCACCAGGCATACAACAGAATCTACAAATCCTAGCAACAGGGTAACAACTCCAGAACTTAGCTTTCAGAAATCTTCTGACAAAGGGATCTTTATCATGAAATATTAAGAATAAATTAAAGGTAAACGAACAACATCATTGTTACCTCATTTAAAAAAAAAAAAAAAATTTAATACTTGCATTGTGATAGCCTTCAAAACCAACCACCAAACCAATTTTTAGCTATTTATCACTAACAACTTTTTAATGTATTTTAACCTGATTTTTCCTTTTATTATAAGCTTGATCTGTCATTAAGGTTGAAAAAAAAAAAAAAAAAAAAAAAAAAAGGTGTGGGGGGGGGGAGTTGAACATTGGAGATATCCATAGGAGATGTTAACAAGTTTCACCAACCCAGCACTAAACCACACACCTCAATAACTTAACCCTTAAGTACATCTAGAAGAACACATGAAGAGGCTCACTCTCCTAACCCCCACCCACCCAACACCTTAATAACAATAGCAAATATCATCCAGGATTGAATTTTGTATTCTGTGAAAAGCAAAAAGGGATGGGGGAAAAAAAAAAAAAAAAAAAAAAAAAAAAAAGAGGGTCTACCCTAAATAAATGCAAAGGTAACTCAAGGGACATATATGCATATAGAAACATATTCCTTAGACCCTATTTTTTGTGTGTGGTGTGTGGGGGGGTGGGGAGATAGAGAGGGGAGGGTTAAATATTTGTGTTCAGTAGAGAGAAAGGAGCACAGATTATTTGTTCTTTCATCGTCTGCAGTGAGGCATGACTCCCCCATTGAAGGGTGGGCAAGGTGTCAGGAGTGAAATCCATATTGTAAAATAAAGGGGAGGGTGAAGATCCCCACAAAAGACAGCAGCCAGCACTAAATAGCACAGGGTATGCTTCGCTGGGCAACAATGGGACCTATATGATAGTGGTTCCCACATTTGTCATGTCACATGCTGGAAATATATCACTAACTTTATTTTTTGAGAATACCCCACTCCTCCTCCTCCACCACTGCCCATTCACTTTATGACAAGCAGAAGTTAAACAGGTAGCCAATAGTGGACAGCATGTGAAAGAGAGAGAGAGAATGAATACAGTGACAATTTTTATTCCATAGAAGTTGAAAGGGAGTTAGAATTATAAAAGAAAAGAGAAAAAAGAGAAAAAAGTGAAAAAAAGAGAAAAAAGTGAAAAAAAGAGAAAAAAGAGAAAAAAGAGAAAAAAGTGAAAAAAAGAGAAAAAAGTGAAAAAAAGAGAAAAAAAAAAAAGAGAAAAAAGAGAAAAAAAGAGAAAAAAAAAAGAGAAAAAAGTGAAAAAAAGAGAAAAAGAGAAAAAAAGAGAAAAAGAGAGAAAAAGAGGGAGAGGAGAGAAAAAGAGGGAGAGGAGAGAAAAGAGGGAGAGGAGAGAAAAAGAAGAGGAGAGAAAAAGAGGAGAGAAAAAGAGGGAGAGGAGAGAAAAAGAGGGAGAGGAGAGAAAAAGAGGGAGAGGAGAGAAAAAGAATATTTTGTTTTATTCATACTTGATGGGTATTCAATTTTTTCATAAACACCATCAAAATTTTTTTTTTTTTTAAAGTCCTTTCTATTTAACCTCTAGATGGAACCCTAACAGGTACTGCCACTCTGGAGGTTAGGGAATTGTATACAATGTATGTTGTTTATATTTATATTTTTTTCTGTAAATGTTTCTTTTTGGTACATGCTTATAAGATATCAGATATTCCTAATACAAATAATTTGCAAAGAGATCAATTTGACCTATAGATGGGACCCCCTAACTGGTACTACAACCGGTCAGGGTGGACTTGTGAGTGATTATGAAGAGGTACTCCACAGAGCTCGACAATTGGAACTTCACTATAAGGTGCAGTTTAACATCATACTCAGGACACTAAGACCCTCAGCCACCGCCTTCTAGCACATATATGATAAAAAAGGATTGGGGGCTTAAATGTTCAAACTTCAAAATGATGTAAATATCATTGATAACAAACAAACGTTTCTGTAATTTCTAAATATTTTGTAGACTTTATCTGCAGAGTAGCCTATTGTTGGTATCAGCTGAACAGTGAGTGAGTCTGTCCCCTTTTCACTAGCGCTAGACCAGGGAGATTGTTTTGCTGAGGTGGAGTGCCACACCTCCCAGATGCTTTACCACAAAGATAAGATTACCTAAGCTATGCTACTCAGGTGCGATATCAAACCTAGCCCCTTTATCACTGCGGTTATCAACAGTGAGTGATGATTATAATGATAGAGGTTATTTCCTAGTTAAGTAACATGATATGACCCAGAAAAAACAGAACCCAAATTATTTATTTATTTTCCCATTAAACTAACCCTAACCCTTGTTGGACTTAAACTTAAAAAAAAAAAAAAAAAAAAAAAAAATTAAATTAAAAGTTTTATTACAAAATTTGTGGATTTTGTTTTTTCTGGGTCACCCTGTAATATTATGTTACTCAACTGGGGGGGGGGGGGGTAGGTTAGGGTTTAGGATTAGGGTTAGTTTAATGGGAAAATAAATAATGTGGGTTCTGTTTTTTCTGGGTCACCTTGTAACATCATGTTACTCGATTAGGAAATAACCATGACTGATCTGTGTGTGGCTTTGGTGTTTGACAACCACTGCCTCCATCACTACCATTCATAACGGAAAAACAGAGATATGGACACAGGGTGTGTTTATGTAAACCAAGTCTCCGGTCAACTGATTACTGAAAGTTTTTCTATGAATGTTTGAGATGAGGCTTGATAATTTGTATTATTCAGACTATTGTCCTCATCTTTATTGTTATCTACACTCGGCAACTCGAAGTGACATGATGGCTCCCAATTATGATATGAAGATCCCAGAGTTCGACAATAGAAAGTTCTCGAGTCCAAGAAGAAATACCTGAAGAAGGCCGGAGGGCACATCGGCCAAAACATTTTATAGAGAACAATAAAAAAGAAGACAATAGTCCAAATAATCTAAATAATACATACTGAAATTTTGTCTTGCACTTTTTTTTTTATTGGGAGGGAGGAGATATCCTCCTCCCTCCCAATTTTAAAATTCTGCTTAAAAAATGAAGGGGCACTTATATTTATTTATTTTTTTAAATTTTTTAATTCTGCTTCAAAAATGACTTTTTTTTTCTTCTCCCCCCCCCTTCAACTTACCCAATTAATGGATCCAGAAACTATTGATCTACATTGACCCAAATGTTTTGGAGACAGTACCTTTGTTATTACTCTCGTAGATTAAGTAATCACAACCCCCCCCTCCTAAACTAAGTCCAAATACCTGAAATTTTGTGTTGCACTTTGTAATCATTTTTTTTCCCCCTTGGTGGGGGGGTATTGCTTCTATCAATTCTGCTTCAAAATAATTTTTTCTTGGGGGGCCCCAAAAATTCTGCTTCAAATATGGGGGAGGATTTTTTTTTTAATTTTATTTTTTTTTTTTAATTAAATTTAATTCTGCTTCAAAAAGGATTTTTTAATTTTTTTATTCTGCTTAAAAGTGATTTTTTTTTCTTTCTTCTAAATCAGGTGTCCCTGACCAGGGGTGTGAGCATCATTCCAGGGGCTGCGAGAAGCATCCATTCAAATTTAGATTAAATTTTTTTCTTTTGTAATTAATATTATTTATATTTTCATTTATTTCAGATTATTATTATTATTTAGAGAGTAAATTATATATGATCTTTTTGATAAAACTGCAGTATGGATTCTATATTTTTGAACAAAAAGTATAAATTGTAGGGGTGCGAGGTCAGAGCAAAACTCTTTTAAGGGTGCGGGAATAGAAAAAGGTTGGGAACTACTGTTCTAAATTCTGCTTAAAAAAAAAAAAAAAAAAAAATGAATGTTTTTTTTTTTTTTTTGGGGGGGGGGTTTCAACTTACCCATTTAATGGATCCAAAGCTATTGCTCTAGGTTGATCCAAATGTTCCCAAAACAATATCTTCCGGCAAGAGCCATTTAAGTTACTGACTTCAATCCGATTGGTCTCCGAATCTGTCCAGTAAAGCTTTTCCCCCAACCAATCAAGTGCTAGGCCATCTGGTGACAGTAAACCAAAAGTAATCACATTCGTACTGGTTTGAGAACCATTCACATAAGTCCTTTTAATCATCTCCAGGCTGACATCTGTCCAGAAGACAGAATTTTCTGCATAGAAGAAGTCGACTGCAGCTGCATCTTCAAGGCCACTGATGATCACCGATGAATTGCGAGAGTTAGCTGCATCGACAAGGCGTACATCCTTCCGGTTTGCAAACAGCAACAATGGTGAACCTGAAAAAAATAACAAAAAAAAAGGATGAAAAACAAGACAAAAAACAAAATGGTGCTTAAAGAATCATAGAAACTGTTAGGGGAGATAACTCTTTGCTAATAAACAATAAGCTCTTTAGTAAAAAAAAAAAAATTAAAAAAAAGTGTAGTATCAGGCAATATGAGAAAGATTATGAGGAGCAATTAGCAGGAAAAGCAAGATTGCTGGATGAGGATGCCTGAACAGTAAATGTCATATATATATATATATATATATATATATATATATATATATATATATATATATATATAAAATATGGTTGTTCCAAAATCTTCCATCCGTTATCATCCTCCAACACCCTCTGGTTAAAAATAAAACAGTCCAAATTGTTCAAGATGCAATGCAAAAAGGTAAAATATAAATAAAATGGAGCTAAAAGATTTATAAAAACTGTTAGGGGAGATAACTCTTTGATAACAAACGATACAGCTCTTTAGTAAAAGTGTAGTATCAGGCAACATGAGAAAAGATCATGAGGAGCAACTAGAAAGGAGGAAAAGCAAGTTGGCTATATGATGACGCAAGTGTGGACAGTAAATGTCATCCATATAAATCCTCCTGTACCATGGTCGATGAGAAATAAAAACAAATATTGAGTTTAAAACTACATGTAACTGTTTTCTATTATATCTTGTTGTTCCTAATATCACGGTTGCCACCCAAGCCCAACAGGTGGCCCCATCGGGGAGATTTTACCCCTCTGCAAAGTTGCAGTTGATGTATTCTTCTGCCCCAGCTGACAGGGCAGGGAGGGGGTTGAATAAATACATACTTTTGTCTACGTTAATTATTCATACATAAATTGTTCTTTCCCAATAGCATGAATATCTCAATATACGAATGGGGTGGGTCAATTCAGTAAGGTGAATTTTGCCTAAGGAGTTGGCAATAGAAACCTCTATTAACAGTTGCACCTTTTTCAAGGAAATCAAAAGTGATGGGTCATTTCATGTCCCAGAAGACTGTCCACATGACCTTCTTTACTGACCATTGCACCCAGGGAATCAGTGCGTCTCCACTCCATAGAATGTCTTTCCGACTCAAACACATAGTGGTAAACCTTATTTTTAGCCAATTTGTAAACTTTTCTTTTTTTTTTAAAAACTAAAATGTGCTTCTCCATACACATGACATTCTTCTGTTAATTTTACATAGTTTGCATTTCTCAGCCACCAAAAACTTGAAAGACCTCTGTTCAAGCCTGGAGCACAGTTTTATTTCCCGCCATTTTGAATAGCCTCAAAACAAATATTTTTGCATGATTAAAATAATTTTTGCTATAAACCAATTCCAAACATTGCAGAATTTACATTCATGGAAAAAGTTTTTACAATAGACTCCCTTATTTATTGAATAACCCTCATATCTTCTATTAATTTTTTATTCAAGTTTTGTTGAACTGTACAGACAATTCTTGTCGGACAAGTTTTTGGTTGATCCTTTCTAATTTTCGAGCCATCTTTTTGGTGTCGGGATGTAACTGGTGTAACAGTCCACCAAAGGTTTCAAAACAAGCGCTTTCAGCAATACAGTTTGCCATCATCAGGTAGGAAACGATGGTATGGTTTCGTGTCGTGTTTTTAATTTTTTCTATAGTATAGTACCATACCTAACAGAATCATTGCTCTAAAGGATCTTAAATGTATACTAAAAAGTATTTAAATATATATACATTCTCATAAGTAAGGCCAACATTTCTGTATCAACAAAAGACACTCCCACCTGATTATTAAGGTCATAGAATAAAATAGAATATTTCATGTTAACCCAAATTCCTTTCTAACTTTTATTATAAATTCTTCAAGATCTTAAGATTCTTGGCAAACTTTAAATAAGAATAAAGAATAACTATATCCTTGTGATTCATGTGTGAAATAAATTTATAACAATTTTTCTATCAAAAATATTTACAAATTTCCCATGCAGGTTATTAAAAAATACACTCTCTAGGATTTAAATCTTATTTGCTTGTAGTTACCATTAAGCTCAAGGATATCCAAAACATGATAGAAGATACAAAGAGTTTTTGTAAATAGTGCCTTCCTATAGGCAACTGCTTAGGTTGGTTGGATTTTACAGCATGTCAACTGTTGGATTATTTGTTTTGTGATATAAGGTGTGGTGAAGTTCACCACTTAAACTTATAGACTCTGCATGGGCACATGGATTCAATCAGCCAATCAACACGCTCAAATATGTGCTTAGTTAACTATTTCTTCTGATTTTGAAAGCAGTTCATTTGCACATATTCAACATGGACGAACAGAACTGCAACCAAGGACTCTGCACAACCAAAGGATTCTACCCAACACTAAGGAACACCGAGGAACAACCAAATGACTATACCCAACACTAAGGAACACTGAGGAACAACCAAATGACTATACCCAACACTAAGGAACACTGAGGAACAACCAAATGACTATACCCAACACTAAGGAACACTGAGGAACAACCAAATGACTATACCCAACACTAAGGAACATTACACTAAGGAACACCGAGGAACAACCAAAGGATTCTACCCAACACTCACGAGGAACAACCAAAGGATTCTACCAACACTACTAAACACTAAGGAACACGAGGAACAACCAAAGTACCCAACACTAAGGAACACCGAGGAACAACCAAAGGATTCTACCCAACACTAAGGAACACCGAGGAACAACCAAAGGATTCTACCCAACCTAAGGAACACCAGGAACAACCAAAGGATTCTACCCAACGTTAAGGAACACCAAGGATCTCCACTGTAAAGTGCTCTCACTTGCAGCCTAAAAATGGCCACAAAAGTCACAACATCAATCCTTGTTGGGTTATTTTAAACAGAAGACATTTTGTTTGAACGCAAAGGGCATTAAGCCGATTGAATTTCATCACCAATTAACAGAAGTGTATGGCAAGTCGTGCATGGATGTCAAAAACGTCTGAAAGTGGTGTAGGAAGTTTGCAACAGTAATGAGGTTCAATGCCTCCCCACACAACATGGCGGTGAGCTGTTATGACGGGGATACAAAAACTGACAGTGCCTACAAAAATGCATCAACTAAAATGAGAATTATGTAGAAAAATAGATACATGTTGAAACTTATATATATGTGTGTGTGTGTGTGTAATGTCTATTTCGCCTATGCTGCAGTGTTTCGATCTGTTTCAATAGATCTTCATCAGGGCTTTCGTTAGTTTGAGGAAAAATAAATGTATCACAGAAAATAAGAAATCTTTTGCTTTGTTGATCAGTCCATTTAAAAATTGTTGAGTGAAAAAGAGTAAATAGGCTGACCGACAAAGCAAAAGATTTATTTTCTGTGATACATTTATTTTTCCTCAAACTAACGAAAGCCCTGATGAAGATCTATTGAAACAGATCGAAACACTGCAGCATAGGCGAAATAAACATTACTAGTTCATGAATTGTTTTTTTCAATTTTTCATAATATTACATACTGTTGGATTCACTTCCACTTTTTCTTCACACATATTATATAAAGTTCATTAAAATACTTTAGTTACTTCTAAAAAAAAAAAAAATAAAAAAAATAAAATAAAAAAAAAATGAGCCCTGACTTAATAAACAGTCTGGAAAATACTGGTATAAATTGTTCTATGTTGCACAAAAGAATTTGGAAACAACTGCTTTAAATTTATCTTCAGTTTCTCTTGAAGACAAATGATAAAACTAGAATTGTTGTACACCTATATTTCAAAAAAAATTTTTTTAAATAAATAAATAAAAAACTCACACACACAGCTAATATATAAAAAAAAGAAATTAACCTATTTTAAAGACTAATTCCTATTTAAATATCACCAAAAAAACATGTCATAATATATCTTCATGTAAAAGAAATTTGCTTATGTAACTTTGCACACATGTGTTCATGCACATTACTCACAGCGGAAAAGACAAAAAACCCAAAAACCCAAAAAAAAAACAAAGATATAACACTCATGCTTAAAGTCGTTTGGGGGATAATCATTAATCTTTCTGGGGCTCATTCTGACACATCTTATACTCAATACAGGACCCAATAACAGATACCAGACATGGATGAGGGTGGGGGAGGATTTTTAAAAAAGGGAGGTAGAATATTTTCTCTTATGTATTTAGCCAACCCCACCCCTGCACAAGAAGGATAAGACAAACTCAATTTAACAGGTTTGAATTCAGAGTTTTCCTTCTCCTAGACCTTTCCTGGAGGCAGGAATGCTGATTTAATTTAGTTTGTCCTGGGACGTATGTATTTGATTTGAATGAGTCCCCAGAAAATTTGATGGGTCCAACTAAAGTTTCTTAATAAATTATAGTTTTCATTTATGAACAACTAAAGCCGGCTAACTCCTACCTTGTACCCCATACAGTGTAATTTGTTTCTAAGAAACTATAGAAATGTATTTACAGTTAGCTGTAAATGCTGGGGTAAGGAAAACAAAAACACCAGGACGCATGGATACAATTTGATTTTTAGAATTCAGGTGAACTAAAAGTTGGTCTGATCCGTGCTCGATTAATATTTTTAAAAGAATTTGTAATTTTTATTGTTGAATAGTAATGTGTGATTCTTAGAATATACGGAAGAGCAAAACTGACATATTTGTTTTGTTTTTATACAAAGAGACGAGACGCTTCTCAGTAACCAAAGTTTGTTTTTCTTAGCGTAAAAAATTATTTTATTTAACTTTTTCGACCAATTAGAATAAAAATAATATAGATTATTTTATCAGTTTTTTGATTTTTGTGCATCAGAGATGCAGGATGCTAGTCTTATCTGAAATGCAACCGCCTCGTTCAGGATTTGAACTCTGTTCATCATGTCCATTTCTTACGATTATAACCATTACACCCCTAACACCACCATATTTGGTTTGGTTTATTTTACGGCATATCAACCTCAGTGGGTTATTTAATGCTGATAAATTTTTCAAATAAATTAATTCTCAATGGATAATACAATTTTGTTTATAAATTCATATTTTTCTATTTAACCCATAGATGGGACACTAACAGATACTACCACTTCCGGTTAGAGTGGACCAAGGAGCAATGGCGATAAAGGGGTGCTCCACATTCCCAAACCTCCAAAACTGGAACCTTATCATCAGATAGAGTTTAAAGTCATTCCCAGGACATGTAGACCCTCAGCCACCGCCTTCTAGCACCCATATGATAAAAAGGGTTGGGGCTTGCCATAAGGACAATAGGGTTGGGGCAATCATATAGGTGCTAGGGCATAACGTGACCAGCCAATTTATTGGAGAAAGGCCTCTCCAACCGCCCCGTCTAGCTCAAGACTCCATCCTTAAGCATCACAGGTCGCCACCCATGGCCAACAGGTGGCCCCATTTGGGAGAGTCTTACCTCTCTGCATAGGTGCATTCTAACACCCCAGCTGACAGAGCGGAAAAGACATCAGGATTAGATCTGCACAACTAAGATCAGAGTGTAGTATCTGTAGAAAACAAATTTACTTAAGAACCATATACAAGGTTTGGCTAAAAAGTTGACAGGATATCCAAGATACTCTTCAAATGAGGTCGCAGTTTACAGTTCTGTTGTAGTGCTTAGATCCCATTGGTAAAAAACAAAGTCATCAACCACAGATATGACATCAGTCTATGAACTTAGAATCCACTCCTCGTGTACATACAGGATGTTTTGAACAAAAAGTTTATATCATTGGGGTGTTTCAGAAAAATTGATATAATTCATAAACTAACAACTTGATCAATTTTCATTCAAATTATCTCAAATTTTAACGGCATGTTTAGAAATAACATGTTAGGAAAAAATGGAAATATGTGGAAAAATGATAAAATTGTCCTGATGAAAATTATATATATATTACATTTCCCATCGCGTGAAAAACGCTTCATATAAACGCTAAAAAATTTGGTTTTTGACAAACCATTTCACGACTGGTTTTGACATCTCAACCATTGATCTCATCTGATGATTGGATTACCATGAAACTTTAAGTTATGAGTGTGAAACCATAATATTACCATTGTTTATATATATATATATATATATATATATATATAATCGAAACGTTTGAAACATCGGCAATTTTCAAATAATAATAATAAAACATCTCACAATTTAATTTTTTTTTTTTTTTACATTCATTCATCAATTATTTTCCACATTTCTAATAAACTATAGCCATTTTTTTTTTTTTTCTAAGTTCTCATTTTGAGTTAGTAGCTTTTAATATTTGAGTTAAATAAATAAATAAAAATGAATAATAAATAATAAAAGTAAAAAAAAAAAAAAAAAAATTTAACAAAAAGATAAAAAATGAATGTGTACATTAAATAAGATCTAATTTCTCAGTTTCATTTTATCTGAATTAAAATATACCCTTCCCCCATAACTAACACAATGCTGCAGGACATCACACAAACACATATACACACACACACACACACATATATATATAATTTTTTTTTTTTTTTTTTTTTTTTTTTTTTTTTCCACGGAGAGAAGAAAAAAGTGCTCATTACACCAGGGGCATCACACTGCTAAGTTATAACAGGATGTCATAGAAACGACTAAGTTCCAATTACACTGAGATGCCTGTGTTTTAATGACGTTGGCATCTGCCAATCATGCCTGGCCTGATGACATCTCAGTGCTTAGTTTCATTTGCCATGTAAACAATATGGTTCCTTTCTGAAACCTGATGATCAGACCAGTGCTTTACAAGGCCGCCACCTCTCCCCTTCTTTCCATCCCCTACTCCACCAACCTCCTTCAAACAGCAGCAGCAGCAACTAAAGAAGATCTATATCTCTCTCTCCTTCTCTCTCTCTTAGTATCTTTTCCCTCTTTTAACACTATTTCTTCCACCTCTCTCTTTATCCCTTTACCTATCTCTCTCTATTCATTTCTCTATCCATGTCATTATTTCTTCGACACTCTTCCACCCACCCACCCTCTCTCTATCTCTCTCTTATTTCCAGAGCTCATATTTAACATTGGTAGCAGGAACCACCACAGGGAATGAGAACCGACAGTAGGCATGTTTACTGAACCCCATTTAACCCTACCCCACCCCATTTTTTTTTTCTCTTAAGAATTTTTTACTCAAGGAGACATTTATATACCATTTGGATATTTAAAAAAAAAATTTTTCAAGTAGATGACTGCAACCAAAAATACAGTCCTCCGCCTCCTCGTGCCTTAAAAGTCAGGATTTTCTTACTTTTGGGGAGAGTATATAAGTAATAATAAGAGTAGAATCCAGACCTTTGACTACGACTGACTCCTTCATTTTTGGCACTTCGGATTCCGACTCTTCTTTATGGAATTTAGTGATTATGGTCTACAAATAAATATACAGTGCATACTCCTTATAAATAGATTTTTTTTTTAAATTATCATTTTATAATTTCACAAACTAGGGCCATATAAAGTGTGAATTCAACTGGAGTTGAAATCTGTATTTTTTCTCTTTTTTTTTTTTCTTTTTTAAAACATTAAGTGTGTGTTGCAATCAGGAACACAAAACCTCAAACCAATTCCTCTTAATTGATTACAATTCATAATTAATATAAAACCATGATTTAAAAAAAAAAAAAAAAATTATAAAGGACTGTGCACTGTATAACCTCACGAACTAAACTAGGGCCATATAAAGTGTAAATTCAACTGGAATTGGAATCTGAATTTTTTTTTTTTTTTTTTTTTTTAAACATTTAGTGTGTTGTGATCAGGGCTGTGGATTCAGAACACAAAATGTAAGAGGATTCCGAGTTTAAAGTTAAGTGATTATAATTCATAATAATCGGAAAACCCCCCCCCGACTCCAACTCCTCTTTATGTAATTAAGTGATTACAATTCATAATAAATATAAAACCATGATTTTTTTAATAATCTATTTATAAGGAGTGTGCACTGTGTAACTTTACAGACTAAACTAGGGTTACCTGAGCACTGTACACAAATTTCATTATCATAAAATATATAAATTAATTAATACTGGTGTTCCTTAATCTTCTTCTCTCCATTATCATCGTGCAATGCAAAAATGTAAATATTGATTATCTGGTGTTGCTTATCAGCTGAATTATTATGGGTGTCATCCCCTCAGCTAAATAATGGACCATTCCATTTTTATTATAAAGAAAGAAAGGACATGCTACACAGGAAAAATATAAAAAAAGAGAGAGGAGAAAGATAGAAAAGGGGTTGAGAGCGAGAAAATAATAACGCCTATCTGTTTAAATCGATGATGAAAAGGAAAGAAAGAAAACAGAGTAAAATCAAGATTATTATAATCTTTACATATTGAACTATTTGCAATAACACTTAAGTAAACAAACACTGTGATAATTAAATTATCATACTGTGGTAAATCCACAGGTCCTGTTAGTAAAGTATAGATTCAACTAGAGTCAAAGTTGGAATAGTTTTACTCCTCCTCCTCCTCCACCACAATTCCAGAGCCCTGCTTAAAAAAAAAAAAAAAAAAAAATCAGGATTTTCTTACTTTTGGGGGAGAGAATACAGTAGAAACAGAGAGTAGAATCTCAAGGGTTCTGTCTCACAAACCTACAGACCAATGCCCTACTACTAAACTTTATTTAGGAGTTTTTATCCAGCTATTTTTTTTTTTTTTACTAATATTTTTCAGTTTGACAAAAAGCAAAAATTAAGCATTGGCTTTTAAGGTCTCCACCAGCTGGAGAGCTCCAGAAATGAAATGTAAAGTCATCCTGTTTGTGAATTAAGAATCAAAGTACGTATTTATTTTGAATTTTAATTGTTTGGTTTGGTTCCTTTGTTTAATGGCATATCAACCATCATGGGTCATTTAATGCCAAAGGCATCATTATAGAAGAACAGTAGAAATACTATTTAAGTTATATAGCTGGGGAAATGAGAGGGTTCACATTTTTCCTAAGGATATTAGACTGAAACTGAAGTTAATAGTGGGAGTTGAACCTTGAACTCACTACAATGACACAGTCCACTATGCCACAGGGACTAAACCAATTTTAATTGTGGTTAATCAGAGATGCTGATAGGTACGCACCCTGCGTCACTGACTCATAAAAATCTAAAAAGGACTCAGAAAAATCGTATCCATGTGTCCCAGGGTTTTTTTTCTTTTGCTATTTCCAGTTAACAATAAATACATTTCAATATTTTCTTGGAAACAAATTACACTGTAGGTAGAGGTTAGACGGCTTTAGTTGTTATTAACTTCAGTTTCAGTCTAATATCCTTAGGAAAGATATGAACCCTCTCATTTCCCCAGCTATATAACTTAAATAGTATTTCTACTGTTCTTCTATAATGATGTCTTTGGCATTAAATAACCCATGATGGTTGATGTGCCATTAAACAAAGGAACCAAACCAAACAATTAAAATAAAAACTCTACAATTTATTAAGAAACTTTAGTTGGGATCATCAAATTTTCAATCAAATCCGTGTATCCTAGGACGCACTAAATTTTTAAAAAAGGCTATCAGTATCACTGGTTAACATTGTAAAAATAAATTTAACATTCAACTCCCCACCGCCCTTTTTTTTTCCTTTTAAAAATATCACTGGCATCTCTCACAATGCAATTATTTACTAAGCTTTGCTTAGTTGTGGCACAAGGTCAAATATAATGCCTGTAGTTTTAATTTTTAAAATTCATATTTTTAGATTATAAAAACATAGGGCCAAAGTGGAGTATTGCAAGTCATGAACTGCTCCTCCACCTGGGATCTATCCTTAAGCATCACCCATGGCCAACAGGTGGCCCCATTGGGGGAGTCCTACCCCTCTGCAGAGGTGCATTCTAATGCCCCAGCTGACAGGGCGGACATCATAAGAGTTTTTTTTAATCGATTCATGGCTTACAATAATTACATCTAAATATCTAGTGTCACTTTATTAGTTGACACAAGTAAATGGATAGATGGAGATCAGTTTTCATAGACAATTTATAAATTTTGATTTCTCTAATAGAAGGTAGAATCAAAATGTATTAGCATCTTTCAATAAATATGGTGAATTTTGCCTGAAAAGTTGGCAATAGGTAATACTGTTTACTGCATACGTAATAGACAAATTATCATACTATGGTATCCATGATTCCCAACAAGTTTGCAAATGATTGTCATTATTAGCAGTTATGTATTTAATTGCTTGAAGAAATAAAAATGGGGGGGGGGAGGTTATGGAGTCAGAATCAGAGTTTGAAGCAATTAATCAGTCACTGGAGTCGGAGCCTGAAGCAATTAAGGGGTCACTGGACTCGGTAAAACTATACGGATTCCAGCCCCAGTTGAATTTACACTTTATATGGTCCTAGTTTAGTCTGTAAAGTTATACAGTGCACACTACCTATAAATAGATTATAAAAAATGATGGTTTTATATATATTATGAATTGTAATCACTTAATAACAAAGAGGAGTCAGTCGTGAGAGTCAATGGACTGTGAGTCTGTAAAACTATACAGACTCCAATTCCAGTTGAAATTACACTTTATATGGTCCTAGTTTAGTCTGTAAAGTTTTACAGTGCACACTCCTTATAAATAGATTATTAAAAAAGAAGGTCATTGTTTTATATTCATTATGAATTGTAATCACTTAATTACATAAATAGG